>CM053790.1:674299288-674899288 GCA_028749045.1 Cupressus sempervirens | reverse complement strand
TAAATAACTTCATTTAATTAATTAGGAATGGCTTCTCATTTAATTAAATAACTTTGTTTAATTAATTAGAAGTAACTACTCCATTTAATTAAATAATTTCGTTTAATTATTTGAAATTTTTTTCGAAACTAGTCAACTGAAGTCAACTGTGGCTAAATTTGGTCAACTTTCAGTCAAACTTGATCTTTGCATATGTGAGTATGAATTTCAGCAACAATTCGATGCAAATTCTCATTCAACCTTTCAAAATGAAGAGATGAGGGTCTCTTAAATAGACTTTATTGAAATTCATCAACGGTTGAGATCGATTTCAATCAACGGTGAAGATTAAAGTTGAAGTTCAGTCATAAAGGGAGATTTCCAAATTAAAGGGAGTTAACAAATTTAATTTGAGTAAAATAAGGAGTTAACTGATTCAATTTGACTAAAAAAAAGAGTCACCAGATTTAACTCATTTTTGATGAATAGTGAACTGGAAATTTCCCTTTTTGAACTGAATATAGATTTTGTTGAGATATTTAATTTAGTAAAATGAGATATGCTCTCATAATTACTTTTTCTATTTAATTAAATAATCTTTAATTAATTAGAGACACTTTTCTTATTTAATTAAATAACTTCATTAATTAATTAGGCATGGCTTCTCATTTAATTAAATAACTTTGTTTAATTAATTAGAAGTAAGTACTCCATTTAATTAAATAATTTCATTTAATTATTTCAAAATTCTTTTCGAAACTAGTCAACTCAAGTCAATCATGGTTAAATCTGATCAACTTTTGTTCAAACTTGATCTTTGCGTATGTTAATATGAGCAAATGTGAGTATGAATTCCAGCAACAATTCGATGCAAATTCTCGTTCAACCTTTCAAAATGTAGAGATGAGAGTCTCTTAAATAGACTTTCCTTGAATTCATCAATGGTTGAGATCGATTTCAATCAACGGTCAGGATTAAAGGTGAAGTTCAGTCATAAAGGGAGATTTCCAAATTAGAGGAAGTTAACAAATTTAATTTGAATGAAATAAGGAGTTAATCGATTCAATTTGAGTAGAAAAAGGATTTAACTGATTTAACTCATTTTTTATCAATAGTGAACTGGAAATTTCCCTTTTTGAACTGAAGAGAGATTTTGTTGAGATATTTAATTCAATAAAATGAGATATGCTCTCATAATTCTGATGCTAAATTGCTCTTGCTCACAAAATCCGTAGAGCAAACTCCTCCCTTCTTCAAAATTCTTGAGTCCTCCAATGCTCCAATTGCTCTCCCAACGCTGTGTCTAAGCTTCTATGAATGCCTGAATATAAAGAGCGTTCAGGAAACATCTAGAATGCTTCTAAAAATAGCTGGAAGGTGTCACCAAATAAGCATGATTCTTTTCCAACCTTCAAGATGAGCCATAGGGTTGTAGACACCATGTGCTTAACTGATGCACTAACCCCCATGTTGTTGACACATGAGAAATAGAGAAGTGCATTAATTCCCATGCAAGCTTATAACTCCAATTTACTTTTTATATAATTTCTATTTAAATATTATAACTTTCATTTTAACTTTATAACTTTTATTATTATTATTTATTTTTTACTTTATTATTATTTTATCATTATTATTAA
The DNA here is from genome assembly GCA_028749045.1 of Cupressus sempervirens. Lineage (NCBI taxonomy): Eukaryota > Viridiplantae > Streptophyta > Pinopsida > Cupressales > Cupressaceae > Cupressus > Cupressus sempervirens. Next base: position 674,897,669 of record CM053790.1, on the reverse strand, counting down.
TTTTAATTTCTAATTTTCTTCTATTTAATTCATTTTTCCTCAATAATTCACATTTAATTAATTATAATCACAATATCAAATAACATGATATTTCATATTAATTTTCTCAAATCATTAATTTATTAATTAAATCTATTTATTAAGGCTTAATTAATAGATAATTCACCATAGACCTCCAAGATAGAATATGAAAACCCATCATAGAGAAAATCACTCAAAATCAGTCTAAAGGATTAAAAATCACAAATTATGTCATCCAACACATTCGGTGGGTAAAATATCCAGATACGTGTCCTACCTCACTAGGACAATTGGTTTAAGAGTTTGGGATTTGGACTTGAGAATTTATCTCCCTTCTCTTATCATTGAGATAGTATAATAGGGTACGCTCATCTTGGCAATTCAGGGAAGTTGATACCCGGTACCTACAACCTACAGGAAAACCATGCATGTACATATAATATATATAATGCTAAGCTAAACAAACAATGGCAACAAGTGGTGCATCGTGTAGATCTCGACTAAGTAGGTGACTACGACTCCCTTCCTTAACCACATCAAAAATGCCATACAATGAGAAAACACACACACCATACACATGCAAGTATGGGGTAAGTATCCATAATAAAACACATACGATAATAAACCATCCATCTAATCATCAATAATAACTGAAAACAATATAATGATCATCATGTATGCATGAAATGTAAAGTCTAAATGATCTCATCTTATAACCACTGAATCCATAACATAATATCTGATAATGTCAAAACAATACCACTAATCTATCAACATAAAACTAGTCTATCATAGTTTGATAATATTAACAATGTCCAGAAAGGATTTGAATGAGGGTAGGCATGACATCCACCCCCCCTTGGGTTAGGCTTACTCCTGGAAACCTACAAACAAGTAGGGATATAACTCCCTCAATCTAGCTGCATCCTCCCAAGTAGCTAAAGAATCATCAGTAGGGTCTCATTGGGCGCTTAGCTGCTCGATGGTTCGACCCCTGCGGGTCAACCTCTGCTGCTCCAGAATATGAACCGGCTCCAAAGCTAGCTGCCCGTCCTCTACCTGCAACGCGTTCCAATCAAGAACATGTACAATATTCGGAATATACTGCCAAAGCACTGAAACATGGAAAAAATCATGAATGCGAGCAAGGTTGGGCGGTAGAGCAAGGTGGTAAGAAACTCGGCCAATCCTCTCCAAAATCTCGAACGGTCCCACAAAGTGAGGTGCTAGCTTAGAACCCTTTCCATATCGAATCGAACTCTTTTGCGATCACACTCTCAAGAAAACCTTATCACCCATAGCAAATTGCTTATCAATCCTATGAGCATCGGCATACTTCTTCTGCCTATCCTGTGTCGTAGTCAAATGCTCACGGATACGCACTACCTGTTGCTCTATATCACGAAGCATCTCAGGTCCCAATAGGATGTGATCCTCAAGACTATCCCAACTCAATGGTGTATGACAAGGACATCCATATAATGCCTCAATTGGTGCGATACCAATAGAACTATGATATCCGTTGTTGTAAGCAAATTCCACTAAGTAGAGGTAATCCTCCCAATGTGTCTGCCTATCCATCAGATACATCCGTAACATATCCTCCAAAATCCGATTCACCCTCTCTATCTGACCATATGTCTCTGGATGATATGTCAAACTAAAGTTTAATTGTGCTCCAAGCTCATGCTGTAGCGATGTCTAGAATGCGGATGTGAATACAAGATCCCTGTCAAAAATGATCTTTCTAGCAATACCATGTAATCTCACAATATCACGCATAAAGATAATAGCTACAGAAGCTATTGTGTAGGAAGATCTAATCAGTGAAAAATGTGCCACCTTAGTCAACCGATCAATGATGACCATGATAGCATCATGACGTCGAACTGTCATAGGTAGTACTACTATAAAATCCATGGAGATGATATCCCACTTCTAAGAAGGAATAAGATTAGGCTGCAAAAGTCCAGCCGGGTGCTGATGTTCTACCTTAACTCTCTGACACTCAAGGCACCTAGCCACAAAATCAGCAATATCTCGCTTCATCCCAGACCAAAAGAACAAACGTCTCAAATCAGCATGCATCTTCTTGACACCTAGATGTGCTGAGTAAGGTGTACGATGGGCTTCTGCCAGAATCAAGGTGTGAAGCTCATCCGAAAATGGCACTTAAATCCTCTCCAAATGTCTTAAAAGACCATCTGATTCTTGAATGTAACCTGCAAATTTACCTTCCAAAGATCTTCCTGAATCAATCTCTCTACACATTTCCTGATACCATGAATCCATAGGAAGTGCCTAAAGAATCCGACTCCTTAAATCCACACTAAGAGTCATCAGTGATAACACATGTCTCCTGTGACTCAAAGCATATGCCACCACATTCTCCTTACCCTGAATGTACTTAACCTCAAAATCATATTCGCATAGAAAGTCCATCCATCGCCTCTGGCGAGCATTCAAATTAGGCTAAGTAAAAATGTATTGAAGACTACGATGATTGCTATGTTGCTCAAATCTGTGCCCCAACAAGAAATGTCTCCACCTTGTCAAAGCATGAACTACTACCGCTAACTTAAGATCATGTGTAGAATAATTTAACTCATGATCCTTGAGCTTGCATGATTCATACGCAATCACCCGTCCATTCTGCATCAACACTGCCCCAATCCCTTCAAGAGAAGCATCTGTACATACCATGAAATCACCTTCTGGATCAGGTACAACTAGAATCAATGCACTGGTCAAAAGCTCCTTGAGCTTCTGAAAAGCTTCCTCACATTTTTCTATCCATACGAACTTCTTTCCTTTCCTTTGAAGAGAAGTGATAGGATGTGCTATTTGAGAGAACTTTTGGACAAATCTACAATAATAACCAGCTAACCCCATGAAACTATGAATCTCTGACACATTAGTCAGTGTTGGCCAATCTATTATTGCCTAAATCTTTGCAGGATCCACTAAAATACCATCACTTGAAATAACATGCCCTAAATACTGAATCTCTGTTTTGAAGAATTCACACTTAGTTGCGTTGGCATAAAGCTGATTGTCCCTTAAACACTGCAAAACCAACTATAGGTGTTCCTCATACTCCTTCTGAGTCTTAGAATATATCAATATGTAATCAAGAAATACGAGTACAAACCTATCCAGATAAGATTGAAACACACCATTCATCAAACTCATAAAAATCGATGGAGCATTAGTCAATCCAAAAAGTACCACTATGAACTCATAATGCCCGTAACGAGTTTGAAAAGTAGTCTTGTGAATATCTACTTCTTTAATGCAAAGCTGGTGGTATCCTAACTTAAGATCAATCTTGGAGAATATTTAGCTCCCTTGATCTGATCAAATAAGTCATCAATCCTAGGTAAAGGATACCTGTTCTTAATAGTCACCTTATTCAACTGTCTATAGTCAATACAAAGGCACAAAGAATCATCTTTCTTCTTCACAAAGAGCATTGGAGCTCCCAATGGTGATACACTAGGTCGAATGCTCCCTTTGGCAAGAAGTTCCTCTAGCTGAAGATGTAGCTCACCCAATTCCTGTGTCATCATACGATAAGGAGCTTTAGAGATAGGCTCCACTCCAAAAATTAGATCAATACTAAAGTCAATGTCCCTCTTTGGAGGCATGCCTGGAATCTCACTTGGAAAAACATCTACATACTCTTGCAAAATTAGGTGATCTAAAGTCTCCCTCATGGGATCTTCTTCTTCAAGATCATTTACCATAACAACAAATATCTGACATCCCTTTCGAAAACTTCACTTCAATTGCATAGCAGAAATCATCTGCAAAGATATAGGCCTTGGTATCCCAACTATTTGCACATCATTCCCTTGGTCATCTTCGCACATAATAATCTTCTTCCTGCAATCTATCCTAGCTCTATGAGATCCAAGCTAGTCCATGCCTAAAACCACATCATAGGAACCAAGGGGTATGATTCGAAGATCCACTATAGTATCAAAGCTTCCTAAGCTCCCACACTTATGAACTACAGAATCTGTGGAGACCTTAATGCCTGAGGCTAGTTCCACTTGCTAACCACGATCTTGCTTCACCGCATCCAGCTTACACTTAGAGACTATAGATGGTGAAATAAATGAATCTGTAGCTCCAGAATCAAACAATACTGAAAGAGATATACCTCTAATAGCACCTGTGGTCTCAACCACTATTCCCTGATGATCTGCCTAACGCTGATCAACTGCTGCAAAAACTTTATGAGCTCTACCTGCATCACCAACTGTAGGCTCTAAAACAGTAGGTCTAGGTCCAAAAAATTGAGGTGCTCACTGAGGACACTGAGCTGCATAATGTCCAATCTGACCACATGAAAAGAATTTCGTATTTCTGCCAGAACCTCTTCCCATAGGTAGTACATTTGATTTCTGGCAACTGTTCTTCCTCACAAAAGACTAGCTACTCTAAGCTGGCTAATTGGACTAATTCTATTTATTGTGTTGACCATTGCAGTTGTTCTTGGTGTTAGCACCTTTGCCACTGCCTTGAGCTTGAGAATTTGATCCCTTCTATTGCTATATCTGTTGAGACTGCTGCTGATACTGTTTCTCCTTAGAGAAAGAAAAATTCTTATTATCACCTGAATTACAGTTGCTTTTAGATCTTGATGATGCTGGCTCTCATACAAAACCACCTTGACCAAGGTTGACACTTTGCTCAACAAGGATAGCTCGATGCACTGCATCCTTTAGGGTTTTTGGATCAAATACCTTAACTCCCCCAATAATACGGTTATTCAAACCCCTAATAAAATGTTGTGTCAACTAAGAAAAATTTTCATTGAACCTTGAAAAAGGCATAAGCTCATAAAACTTACGCTCATACTCGGTCACTGACAAAGTGCACTATCTAAGATTATGAAATTCATCAGCCCTTTGTTGTTTCCATTCCTCTGGTAGGAATCATTCAGGAAAACTTTCTAAGAATAACTCCCATCTAACACTGCTCATATCAATTCCCAACTTCTTCTCCTCAATCATCCACCAAGTGGCCCCAAAAGTCTCTAAATTAGTGATCGCAAATCTTCCCTTAACATTGCTGTCGAACTCCTACATGGAAAAATTCCTATCGAGGGTAATAAGACACTGCTCGGCCACATAACCAGAACCTTTCCCATTAAAAGGTTTAACCTTGGATCTTGAAAGATCCTTCATCTGAGTGGACACAATGGACCTCTGATGTTCCTTCCGAGGACTTCTAGATTTGGGTCTATGCTCTTGTTCTGTCTGATGCACTTTAAGTTGTTCTTGAACAGGAGGTAGATGTTCGAGAATAGTTTGCATCGTCTGCCTCAAACCAACCTCCTTAGACTCAGCTTGGTCCTCTCTACGGCTCTCTTCCTGCTGCCTACTAGAGTGGTCTTCCCTGCTCTCTACATGAGCCAATCCCTCATGGGCAGACTCATGGACACTGATAGCTCTTCCACGACCACGACCTCTACCACGGCCTCTAACAGAAGACCTAGTCCTAGATACCATCCTACAATAGTACAAGGTATTAAGTTCAGTTCTATGTTTAGGTTTAAGTAAAATTTCCAATTTTGAAACTAAGTGTTGAAGTATGAAAAATATTCAAGTAATAGTTTGAGTCATGTTTCAATTCACCTAGATCAAGTTTGGAAAGTTACACTTAATAATTCAAAGTTCTAGTTGTTCCAAAATACCCAGAGCTCCCAATGTAGAAACGTGGGCTCTGATACCAAATGTAATGCCCTGCCAAGGGGTCCAAAGAATTGACCTAAAATTTCACTAAGTTTAGTAGCATTTTCTTTTTTTTTGAAAATAAATACCATATATATAACTCATGCACAATAACATAAGCAATAGCATTGTCCATCATAACATACATAACAGATTACATTCTTTAAGATCCCTTAACATTGAATTACATACATGAATCCATCTAGTACAACATCCACATGAAATAATAATGATAAGTTCAATGTTTATACATTACATTTCAAATACTCAATCATCCACTATTCATGTCACAAGGTATGACAACCTCAAAAAATATACATACATAGAATAAGGTACATCATCCTATTCTAATCCATGATACATCAAAGTAGAGATAATGACATGATACAAAAAGATATACATCCATCATAAAGATCAAACATAATAAACTAAGTGCATGGTTTCTCCCAACTGGCAATAGCATCATTAGACCATCGTGGATCCTATCCATCCTTCTGTGCGTAACATTCCAAATCATCGAAGAGATCATCGGTATTACATAGTAGGAATGTCAATCCTAATATATACAACATCATATGTAGAAAGTAATCTAACATGCAAATAAAAGCATAAGATAACATCATCTAACATATGCTAATCATCAATGAAAAAGGATACATATCCACCATCATGAAGAATGCATCAGCCATGATGTCTCAATGAATCTCAAAATGATAAGAGTGGAAAATACACTACCACCCGACCGCATGGTACCTAAGTGGTCCACTTCCACCGTGCTAAGGAGATAATTTCAAGTCTCAAACAGGCTATCCAAATCACATAACACATATCTCTATAAGTCCAGGAATCCTAAAAGTATACTAACTCAAGGTTCCAAACACAAAATCTGATATCTAATCCCAGAGGCACACAATGACATGTAGGAACCTACTATGCAAGTGGAAAAGTGTCCTCGCAATTATCACGTACAAGTTACCTTGGCAGTTAGCTAAACTCCATGGGTCCATACTGATTTCATGTGGCCACTAGTATCCTCTCATACTGACAAGGCATACTACGAAATGCAAGGTCGTAACCATGTGTCTCACTACTCCCATCCTAGCCTGTACAAGCACTCAAGGCATGGGTGAGAACAAAACACTTATCTTTTTAGGTTCATTCAGTTAGTATTAGGTGGGAATGTTATCACTTATTAATCCAACTTACAATGAGTTACCCTGGTAGCCTCTTAGGGCCCCAGCCCCCATTGCAAGCCACTTCCCATCACTACATGTAGATATCCTACCCTAATGCTCATGGACTCATAAATCTCAAAATCACAAAAGATAAACCATAAAATCATCAAATATGCATAAAAGCATCAAATCTCCATGAGCTAACATCCATAGAAAATCATGAACACAACAGCTCTCTATTGGCAACTGAAGTATCACTGATAATCAAATATCCAATGGTTCTCAATAACCAAAATATATATCTCAATAATACTGATCGAAGACTCCAAAAATGGTTGAGTCAAACATGTGACATAATGACATCACCAAGAATAAATCCACATTTCAGTCCCATCATGGCGACTAGAAAATAACCAAGGATAACTGATCGATGACCAAAATAATGGTTAAGTCAAGTGTCTCATACATAAGAATCTCAACTATAACAATCAGTAATCACAACCAATACATAGAGCATTCTATCACATAACCATGGTTGGGTTTATAAAGATCGAGATTAAAACATCATCATGTCACCACAATCACATAACCCCCAAGCCTCTGGTAGACGTCCTATACTAGTCAACACTACTCAACCCAAAACTCAAAACAATAGCATAAAGAATACACAATGTAAACACATGTTTTGGTTTTACAACTTGAATTGTAGAGATCTTAGTTTAAGTTCCTAAGTTTGAAGAATGAATGGAGAAACACTCATATTGTTTTTGGATATAAGTTTTCCTTAACAGAACTAAAAAAAATCCATTTTCCAATTTATAATATTTTTTTGATACATCCCCTACCAAACTATAAATTCCTTATTTAATAATTTAAAACAATTAAATTATTAAATAGTTGAAAGTTATTAAATAGTCACCTTTATGAAAATAAATCTTTAATATAAATCATTAATCAAATAATAATAACTTAAATTTATAAATAACTTATTTACATATATATATATATATATATATAGACTAATACGTTTTTATAAAATTGATTTAACAATTTCGATTGACACCATATTATATAGCAATGTGAATCAATTGTTTATAAATGTTTTAACATAATTTTTTTTTGCATAACATTAACATCAATTAAACCCCCCCAAGCTCTTGTTGCGGTACGAAGTAGTTGCGATCGCAGGCACTACACCGACAGTAAGTACATAGTACCCTTATCACCGCAGACCTGTGACGACAGGTCTCTGCCTTCTGCAGGCACGGGGTATGAATCGTGCCCACAACATTATACTATAGACTTGTTTCATGCGATATGAATCACGATGCGATTTATTAAATTTCCCACTGCGATTGATCAATCACTCAATTTAGTGCATTATATATAAATATACATAGGTATATATATATAATCAAATTTTATAATAGATCCATAATAAATGTATACATACATACGTATATATATATATATGTATGTATGTATGTATGTATGTATGTATGTATGTATGTATGTATGTATGTATGTATATGCAGATTTGAATATATAACCATGTATGTTTTTTTTTTTCACAAAGATTATATCTACAATTATGAATCCATATAAAATCCTCCAATAAAATTAATCTACCCATATTGAGAATGCATATAAATATGAAACTTCTCAAAAGACATATAGAAGATACGAAGAAGACAGGGACTGTGAGATGCGAAAATGGAATAATTAAAATCACAAAAATCTACCGGGATTCTGATGCTAAATCGATCTTCCTCAAAAAATCCGTAGAGCAAGCTCCTCCCTTCTTCAGAATTCTCGAGTCCTCCAATGCTCCAATTGCTCTCCCAACGCTGTGTCTAAGCTTCTATGAATGCCTGAATATAAAGAGCTTTCCGAAAACATCTAGAATGCTTCTAGAAACAGCTGGAAGGTGTCACAATCTAAGCATGGGTCTTTTTCAACCTTCAAGATGAGCCATAGGGTTGTAGACACCATGTGCTTAATTGATGCACTAACCCCCATGTTGTTGACACATGAGAAATAGAGAAGTGTGTTAATTCTCATGCAAGCTTATAATTCCAATTTACTTTTTATATAATTTCTATTTAAATATTTATAACTTTCATTTTGACTTTATAAATTTTATTATTATTATTTATTTGTTACTTTATTATTATTTTATAATTATTATTAATTTTAATTTTAATTTTCTTTTATTTAATTCATTTTTCCTCAATAATTCACATTTAGTTAATTATAATCAAAATATCAAATAACATGATATTTTATATTAATTTCCTTATATCATTAATTTATTAATTAAATCTATTTATTAAGACTTAATTAATAGATAATTCACCATAGACCTCCAAGATAGAATATGAAAACCCATCATAGAGCAAATCACTCAAAATCAGTTTAAAGGGTTAAAAATCACAAATTATGTCATCTGACACATTTGGTGGGTAAAATATCCAGAAACTTGTCCTACCTCACTAGGACAATGGGTTTAAGGGTTTGGGATTTGGACTTGTGAATTTATCTCCCTTCTCTTATCATTGAGATAGTATAATAGGGTACACTCATCTTGGCAATTCAGAGAAGTCGATACCTAATACCTGCAACATGCAGAAAAACTATGCATGTACATATAATATATATAATGCTAAGCTAAATAGACAATAGCAGGAAGTGGTGCATCGTGTAGATCCCGACTAAGCAAGTGACTACGACTCCCTTCTTTAACCACATCAGAAACGTCATACAATAAGAAAACACGCACACCATGCACATGCAAGTATGGGGTAAGTATCCATAATAAAACACATAAGATAATAAATCATCCATCTAATCATCAAGAATAACTGAAAACAATATAATGATCATCATGTATGCATGAAATGTAAAGTCTAAATGATCTCATCTCATAACCACTGAATCCATAACATAATGTCTGATAATGTAGAAACAATACCACTAATCTATCAACATAAAACTAGTCTATCATAGTTTGATAATATTAACAATGTCCAGAAAAGATGTGGACGAGGGTAGGCACTACAAGAGAGATTTTGTTGAGATATTATATTTAATAAAATGAGATATGCTCTCATAATTACTTTTTCTATTTAATTAAATAATCTTTAATTAATTAGAGAAACTTTTCTTATTTAATTAAATAATTTTATTTAATTATTTCAAAATTCTTTTCAAAACTAGTCAACTCAAGTCAACTGTGGTTAAATTTGGCCAACTTTTGGTCAAACTTGATCTTTGCGTATGTGAATATGAACAAATGTGAGTATGAATTCCAGCAACAATTCGATGCAAATTCTCATTCAACCTTACAAAATGAAGAGATGAGGGTCTCTTAAATAGAATTTTCCAGAATTCATCAACGGTTGAGATCGATTTCAATCAACAGTCAGGATTAAAGGTGAAGTTCAGTCATAAAGGGAGATTTCCAAATTAAAGGGAGTTAACAGACTTAATTTGAGTAAAATAAAGAGTTAACTGATTCAATTTGAGTAGAAAAAGGAGTTAACTGATTTAATTCATTTTTGATCAATAGTGAACTAGAAATTTCCCTTTTTGAACTAAAGAGAGATTTTGTTGAGATATTTAATTTAATAAAATGAGATATGCTTTCATAATTACTTTTTTTATTTAAATAAATAATCTTTAATTAATTAGAGACACTTTTATTTTTTAATTAAATAACTTCATTTAATTAATTAAGAATGGATTCTCATTTAATTAAATAACTTTGTTTAATTAATTAGAAGTAAGTACTCTATTTAATTAAATAATTTTGTTTAATGATTTCAAAATTCTTCTCGAAACTAGTCAACTCAAGTCAACCGTAGTTAAATCTGGTCAACTATTAGTCAAACTTGATCTTTGCATATGTGAATATGAGCAAATGTGCGTATCAATTCTAGCAACAATTCCATGCAAATTATCATTCAAACTTTCAAAATGAAGAGATGAGGGTCTCTTAAATAGACTTTCTTGGAATTCATCAATGGTTGAGATCGATTTCAATCAATGGTCAGGATTAAAGGTGAAGTTCAATTTCATAAAGGGAGATTTCCAAATTAAGGGGAGTTAACAGATTTAATTTGAGTAAAATAACGAGTTAATTGATTCAATTTGAGTAGAAAAAAGAGTTAACTGATTTAACTCATTTTTGATCAATAGTGAACTGAAAATTTCTCTTTTTGAACTGAAGAGAGATTTTGTTGAGATATTTAATTTAATAAAATGAGATATGCTCTCATAATTACTTTTTCTATTTAATTAAATAATCTTTAATTAATTAGAGACACTTTTCTTATTTAATTAAATAACTTCATTTAATTAATTAGGAATGACTTCTCATTTAATTAAATAACTTTGTTTAATTAATTAGAAGTAAGTACTCCATTTAATTAAATAATTTTGTATAGCTATTTCAAAATTCTTTTTGGAGCTAGTCAACTCAAGTCAATCGTGGTTAAATCTGCTCAACTTTTGGTCAAACTTGATCTTTGTGTATGTGAATATGAGCAAATGTGAGTATGAATTCCAACAACAATTCGATACAAATTCTCAATGAACCTTTGAAAAAGAAGAGATGAGGGTCTCTTAAATAAACTTTGCTGAAATTCATCAACGGTTGAGATCGATTTCAGTCAACAGTCAGGATTAAAAGTGAAGTTCAGTAATAAAGGGAGATTTCCAAATTAAAGGGAGTTAACAGATTTAATTTGAGTAAAATAAGGAGTTAACTGATTCAATTTGAGTAGAAAAAGGTGTTAACTGATTTAACTCCTTTTTGATCAATAGTGAATTGGAAATTTTCCTTTTTGAACTGAAGAGAGATTTTGTTGAGATATTTAATTTAATAAAATGAGATATGCTCTCATAATTAATTTTTTTATTTAATTAAATAATCTTTAATTAATTAGAGACACTTTTCTTATTTAATTAAATAACTTCATTTAATTAATCAGAAATGGCTTCTCATATAATTAAATAACTTTGTTTAATTAATTAGAAGTAAGTAGTTCATCTAATTAAATAATTTCATTTAATTATTTTAAAATTGTTTTCGAAACTAGTCAACTCAAGTCAACTGTGGTTAAATCTGGTCAACTTTTGGTCAAACTTGATCTTTGCGTATGTGAATATGAGCAAATATGAGTATGAATTCTAGCAACAATTCGATGCAAATTCTCATTCAACCTTTCAAAATGAAGAGATAAGTGTCTCTTAAATAGACTTTCCTGGAATTCATCAATAGTTGAGATCGATTTATATCAACGGTCAGGATTAAAGGTGAAGTCCAGTCATTAAGGTAGATTTCCAAATTAGAGGGAGTTAACATATTTAATTTGAGTAAAATAAGTAGTTAACTGACTCAATTTGAGTAGAAAAAAGAGTTAACTAATTTAACTCATTTTTGATCAATAGTGAACTGGAAATTTCCCTTTTTGAACTGAAGAGAGATTTTGTTGAGATGTTTAATTTAATAAAATGAGATATGCTCTCATAATTACTTTTTCTATTTAATTAAATAATCCTTAATTAATTAGAGACACTCTTCTTATTTAACTAAATAACTTCATTTTATTAATTAGAAATGGCTTCTCATTTAAGTAAATAACTTTGTTTAATTAGTTAGAAGTAAGTACTCCATTTAATTAATTAATTTCATTTAATTATTTCAAAATTCTTTTCGAAATTAGTCAACTCAAGTCAACCGTGGTTAAATCTAGTCAACTTTTGGTAAAACTTGATCTTTGCGTTTGTGAATATGAGCAAATGTGAGTATGAATTCCAGCAACAATTCGATGCAAATTCTCATTCAACCTTTAAAACGAAGAGATGAGGGTCTCTTAAATAGACTTTTTTGGAATTCATCAACGGTTGAGATCGATTTCAATCAACGGTAAGGATTAAATGTGAAGTTTAGTCATAAAGGTAGATTTCCAAATTAAAGGGAGTTAACAGATTTAATTTGAGTAAACTAAGGAGTTAACTGACAAAATTTGAGTAGAAAAAGGAGTTAATTGATTTAACAAATTTTTTTTTATCAATAGTGAATTAGAAATTTCCCTTTTTGAACTGAAGAGAGATTTTGTTGAAATATTTATTTTAATAAAATGAGATATGCTCTCATAATTACTTTTTCTATTTAATTAAATAATCTTTAATTAATTAGAGACACTTTTTTTATTTAATTAAATAACTTCATTTAATTAATTAGGAATGGCTTCTCATTTAATTAAATAACTTTATTTAATTAATTAGAAGTATGTACTCCATTTAATTAAATAATTTCGTTTAATTATTTCAAAAAAAATTTCTAAACTAGTCAACTCAAGTCAACCGTGGTTAAATCTGGTCAACTTTTGCTCAAACTTGATCTTTGCGTAAGTGAATATGAGCAAATGTGAGTATGAATTCTAGCAACAATTTGATGCAAATTCTCATTCAACCTTTCAAAATGAAGAGATGATGGTCTCTTAAATAGACTTTCTTGAAATTCATCAACGGTTGAGATCGATTTCAATCAACGGTCAGGATTAAAGGTGAAGTTCAGTCATAAAGAGAGATTTCCAAATTAAAGGGAGTTAACAGATTTAATTTGAGTAAAATAAGGAGTTAACTGATTCAATTTTAGTAGAAAAAAGAGTTAATTGATTTAACTCATTTTTTATCAATAGTGAACTGGAAATTTCCCTTTTTGAATTGAAGAGAGATTTTGTTGAGATATTTAATTTAATAAAATAAGATATGCTATCATAATTACTTTTTCTATTTAAATAAATAATCTTAAATTAATTAGAGACAACTTTCTAATTTAATTAAGTAACTTCATTTAATTAATTAGGAATGGCTTCTCATTTAATTAAATAACTTTGTTTAAATAATTAGAAGTAAGTACTCCATTTAATTAAATAATTTTGTTTAATTATTTCAAAATTCTTTTCTAAACTAGTTCACTCAAGACAACCATTGTTAAATCTGGTCAACTTTTGGTTAAACTTGATCTTTGCATATGTGAATATGAGCAAATGTGAGTATGAATTCCAGTAACAATTCGATGTAAATTCTCATTCAACCTCTCAAAATGAAGAGATTAGGGTCTCTTAAATAGACTTTCCTAGAATTCATCAATGGTTGAGATCGATTTCAATCAACTGTTAGGATTAAAAGTGAAGTTCAGTCATAAAGGGAGATTTCTAAATTAAAGGGAGTTAATAGATTTAATTTGAGTAAAATAAGAAGTTAACTGATTCAATTTGAGTAGAAAAAGGAGTTAAATGATTTAACTCATTTTTCATCAATGGTGAATTGGAAATTTCTCTTTTTGAAATGAAGAGAGATTTTTTTGAGATATTTAATTTAATAAAATGAGATATGCTCTAATAATTACTTTTTCTATTTAATTAAATAATCTTTAATTAATTAGAGAGATTTTTCTTATTTAATTAAATAACTTCATTTAATTAATTAGGAATGGCTTCTCATTTAATTAAATAACTTTGTTTAATTATTTAGAAGTACTCCATTTAATTAAACAATTTCGTTAAATTATGTTAAAATTCTTTTCGAAACTAGTCAAATCAAATCAACCTTGGTTAAATTTGGTCAACTTTTGGTCAAACTTGATCTTTGCGTATGTGAATATGAGAAAATGTGAGCATGAATTCTAGCAACAATTCGATGCAAATTCTCATTCAACCTTTCAAAATGAAGAGATGAGGGTCTCTTAAATAGACTTTTTTGGAATTCATCAACGGTTGAGATCAATTTCAATCAACGGTCAGGATTAAAGTTGAAGTTTAGTCATAAAGGGAGATTTCCAAATTAAACGGAGTTAACAAATTTAATGTGAGTAAAATAAGGAGTTAACTGATTCAATTTGAGTAGAAAAAAGAGTTTACTGATTTAACTCATTTTTGATCAATAGTGAACAAGAAATTTCTCTTTTTGAACTGAAGAGAGATTTTGTTGAGATATTTAATTTAATAAAATGAGATATGCTCTCATAATTTCTTTTTCTATTTAATTAAGTAATCTTTAATTAATTAGAGACACTTTTCTTATTTAATTAAATAACTTCATTTAATTAATTAGGAATGGCTTGTCATTTAATTAAATAACTTTGTTTAATTAATTAGAAGTAAGTACTCCATTTAATTAAATAATTTCATTTAATTATTTTCAAATTTTTTTTGAAACTAGTCAACTCAAACCAACCGTGCTCAAATCTGGTCAACTTTTGGTCAAACTTGATCTTTGCATATGTGAATATGAGCAAATGTGAGTATGAATTCCAGAAAAAATTTGATGCAAATTAAAATTTCAAAGGTCAGTCGTAAAGGAAGATTTCCAAATTAAAATGAGTTAACAGATTTAATTTGAGTAAAATAAGGAGTTAACTGATTCAATTTGAGTAGAAAAAGGAGTTAACGGATTTAACTCATTTTTGATCAATAGTGAACTGAAAAAATTCCTTTTTGAACAGAAGAGAGATTTTGTTCAGATATTTAATTATGAGAGCATATCTCATTTTATTAAATTAAATATCTCAACAAAATCTCTCTTCAGTTCAAAAAGGGAAATTTCCAGTTCACTATTGATCAAAAATGAGTTAAATCAGTTAACTCCTTTTTCTACTCAAATTGAATCAGCTAACTCCTTATTTTACTACAATTAAATCTTTTAACTCCCTTTAATTTGGAAATCTCCCTTTATGAGTGAACTTCACCTTTAATCCTGACCATTGATTGAAATCGATCTCAACCATTGATGAATTCTAGGAAAATCTATTTAAGAGACCCTCATCTCTTCTTTTTGAAAAGTTGAATGAGAATATGCATCGAATTGTTGCTAGAATTAATACTCACATTTGCTCATATTCACATACGCAAAGATCAAGTTTGACCAAAAGTTGACCAGATTTAACCACGGTTGACTTGAGTTGACTAGTTTCAAATTTTTTTTTGAAATAATTAAACAAAATTATTTAATTAAATGGTGTACTTAGTTCTAATTAATTAAACAAAGTTATTTAATTAAATGAGAAGTCATTCCTAATTAATTAAATGAAGTTATTTAATTAAATAACAAAAGTTTCTCTAATTAATTAAAGATTACTTAATTAAATAGAAAAAGAAATTATGAGAGCATATCTCATTTTATTAAATTAAATATCTTAACAAAATCTCTCTTCAGTTCAAAAAGGGAAATTCCTAGTTCACTATTGATAAAAAATGAATTAAATCAATAAACTCCTTTTTCTATACAAATTGAATTAGTTAACTCTTTATTTTAATCAAATTAAATTTGTTAACACCCTTTAATTTGGAAATCTCCCTTAATGACTGAACTTCACATTTAATCCTGACCGTTGATTGAAATTGATCTCAACCGTTGATGAATTCCAAGAAAGTCTATTTAAGAGTCCCTCATGTCTTAATTTTGAAAGGTTGAATGAGAATTTGCATCGAATTGTTGCTAGAATTCATACTCACATTTGCTCATATTCACATATGCAAAGATCAAGTTTGACCAAAAGTTGACCAGATTTAACAACGGTTGACTTAAGTTGACCAGTTTCAAAAAGAATTTTAAAATAATTAAACGAAATTATTTAGTTAAATGGAGTACTTACATCTAATTAATTAAACAAGTTTATTTAATTAAATGAGAAGCCATTCCCAATTAATTAAATAAAGTTATTTAATTAAATAAGAAAAGTGTCTCTAATTAATTAAAGATGATTTAATTAAATAGAAAAAGTAATTATGAGAGCATATCTCATTTTATTAAATTAAATATCTCAACAAAATCTCTCTTCAGCTCAAAAAGGGAAATTTCCAGTTCACTATTGATCAAAAAAGAGTTAAATCAGTCAACTCCTTTTTCTACTCAAATTGAATCAGTTAACTCCTGATTTTACTCAAATTAAATCTGTTAACTCCCTTTAATTTGGAAATCTCTCTTTATGATTGAACTTCACATTTAATCTTGATTGTTGATTGAAATCGATCTCAACCTTTGATGAATTTCAAGAACGTCTATTTAAGAGACCCTCATCTCTTCATTTTGAAAGGTTGAATGAGAATTTGCATCAAATTGTTGCTGGAATTCATACTCACATTTGTTCATATTCACATACTAAAAGATCAAGTTTGACCAAAAGTTGACCAGATTTAACCACGATTGACTTGAGTTGACTAGTTTCAAAAAGAATTTTGAAATAATTAAATGAAATTATTTAATTAAATGGAGTACTTACTTCTAATTAATTAAACAAAGCTATTTAATTAAATGAGAAGTCATTCCTAATTAATTAAATGAAGTTATTTAATTAAATAAGAAAAGTGCCTCTAATTAATTAAAGATTATTTAATTACATAGAAAAATAAATTATGAAAGCATATCTCATTTCATTAAATTAAATATTTCAACAAAATCTCTCTTCAGTTCAAAAAAGAAAATTTTCAATTCACTATTGATAAAAAATGAGTTAAATTAGTTAACTCCTTTTTCTACTCAAATTGAATCAGTTAACTTCTTATTTTACTCAAATTAAATCAGTTAAGTCCCTTAAATTTGGAAATCTCCCTTTATGATTGAACTTCACCTTTAATCCTGACCGTTGATTGAAATCGATCTCAACTGTTGATGAATTCCAGGAAAGTCTATTTAAGAGACCCTCATCTCTTCATTTTGAAAGATTGAATGAGAATTTGCATCGAATTGTTGCTGGAATTCATACTCACATTTGCTCATATTCACATACGCAAAGATCAAGTTTGACAAAAAGTTGACCGGATTTAACCACGGTTGACTTGAGTTGACTAGTTTTGCAAAGAATTTTGAAATAATTAAACAAAATTATTTAAATAAATGGAGTACGTACTTCTAATTAATTAAACAAAGTTATTTAATCAAATGAGAAGCCATTCCTAATTAATTAAATAAAGTTATTTAAGTAAATAAGAAAAGTGTCTCTAATTAAATAAAGATTATTTAATTAAATAGAAAAGTAAATTATGAGAGCATATCTCATTTTATTAAATTAAATATTTCAACCGAATCTCTCTTCAGTTCAAAAAAGGAAAATTTCCAATTCACTATTGATCAAAAATGAGTTAAGTCTTTTTTCTACTCTAATTGAGTCAGTTAACTCCTTATTTTACTCAAATTAAATCTGTTAACTCCTTTTAATTTGAAAATCTCCCTGTATGACTAAACTTCATTTTTAATCCTGGCCGTTGATTGAAATCAATCTCAACTGTTTATGAATTCTAGTAAAGTCTACTTAAGAGACCCTTATCTCGTCATTTTGAAAGGTTAAATGAGAATTTGCATTGAATTGTTGCTGAAATTCATACTCACATTTTTTCATATTCACCTACGCAAAGATCAAGTTTAACCAAAAATTGACCAGATTTAACCACAGTTGACTTGAGTTGACTAGTTTAGAAAAGAATTTTGACATAATTAAATCAAATTATTTATTTAAATGGAGTACTTACTTCTAATTAATTAAACAAAGCTATTTAATTAAATGAGAAGTCATTCCTAATTAATTAAATGAAGTTATTTAATTAAACAAGAAAAGTGTCTCTAATTAATTAAAGATTACTTAATTAAATAGAAAAAGTAATTCTGAGAGCATATCTCATTTCATTAAATTAAATATCTCAACAAAATCTCTCTTCCGTTCAAAAAAAGAAATTTTCAATTCACTATTGATAAAAAATGAGTTAAATGAGTTAAATCCTTTTTTTACTCAAATTGAATCAGTTTACTCCTTATTTTACTCAAATTAAATCTGTTAACTCCTTTTAATTTGGAAATCTCCCTTTATAATTGAACTTCACCTTTAATCCTGACCGTTGATTGAAATCGATGTCAACAGTTGATGAATTCCAAGAAAGTCTATTTAAGAGACCCTCATCTCCTCATTTTGAAAGGTTGAATGAGAATTTGCATTGAATTATTGCTGGAATTCATACTCACATTTGCTCATATTCACATACTCAAACATCAATTTTGACCAAAAGTTGACGAGATTTTACCACGGTTGATTAGAGGTTACTATCTTCAAAAAGAATTTTGAAATAATTAAACGAAATTATTTAATTAAATGGAGTACTTACTTCTAATTAATTTAACAAAGTTATTTAATTAAATGAGAAGCCATTCCTAATTAATTAAATGAAGTTTTTTAATTAAATAAGAAAAGTGTCTATAATTAATTAAAGATTACTTAATTAAATAGAAAAAGTAATTATGAGATCATATCTCATTTTATTAAATTAAATATCTCAACAAAATCTCCCTTCAGTTCAAAAAGGGAAATTTTAAGTTCACTATTGATAAAAAATGAGTTAAATCAATTAACTCCTTTTTCTACTCAAATTGAATCAGTTAACTCCTTGTTTTACTAAAATGAAATCTTTTAACTCCCTTTAATTTGACAATCTCCCTTTATGACTGAACTTCACCTTTATTCCTGATCGTTGATTGAAATCGATCTCAACCGTTGATGAATTCCAGGAATGTCTATTTAAGAGACCCTCATCTCTTCATTTTGAAAGATTGAATGAGAATTTGCATCGAATTGTTGCTGGAATTCATACTCACATTTGCTCATATTCACATTCGCAAAGATAAAGTTTGACCAAAAATTGGCCAGATTTAACCACGGTCGACTTGAGTTGACTAGTTTCGAGAAGAATTTTGAAATAATTAAATGAAATTATTTAATTAAATGGAGTACTTACTTCTAATTAATTAAACAAAGTTATTTAATTAAATGAGAACCCATTCCTAATTAATTAAATGAAGTTATTTAATTAAACAAGAAAAGTGTCTCTAATTAATTAAAAATTACTCTTCAGTTCAAAAAGGGAAATTTCTAGTTCACTATTGATCTAAAATGAGTTAAATCTATTAACTCCTTTTTCTACTCAAATTGAATCAGTTAACTCCTAATTTTACTCAAATTAAATCTGTTAACTCTATTTAATTTGGAAATCTCCCTTTATGACTGTACTTCATCTTAAATCCTGATCGTTGATTGAAATTGATCTCAAACATTGATGAATTTTAGGAATGTCTATTTAAGAGACCCTCATCTCTTCATTTTGAAAGGTTGAATGAGAATTTGCATCGAATTGTTGCTTGAATTCATACTCACATTTGCTCATATTCACATACGCAAACAACAAGTTTGACCAAAAGTTGACCAGATTTAACTACAGTTTACTTGAGTTGACTAGTTTCAAAAAGAGTTTTGAAATATTTAAACGAAATTATTTAATTAAATGGAGTACGTACTTCTAATTAATTAAACAAAGTTATTTAATTAAATGAGAGGCTATTCCTAATTAATTAAATGAAGTTATTTAATTAAATAAGAAGAGTGTCTCTAATTAATTAAAGATTATTTAATTAAATAGAAAAAGCAATTATGAGATCATATCTCATTTTATTAAATTAAATATCTCAACAAAATCTCTCTTCAGTTCAAAAAGAGAAATTTTCAGTTCACTATTTATCAAAATGAATTAAATTAGTTAACTTCTTTTTCTACTCAAATTGAATCAATTAACTCCTTATTTTACTGAAATTAAATCTGTTAACTCCCTTTAATTTGGAAATCTCCCTTTATGACTGAACTTCACATTTAATCCTGACTGTTGATTGAAATTGATCTCAACCATTGATGAATTTTAGGAAAGTCTATTTAAGAGACCCTCATCTCTTCATTTTGAAACGTTGAATGAGAATTTGCATCGAATTGTTGTTGGAATTCATACTCACATTTGCTTATATTCACATACTCAAAGATCAAGTTTGACCAAAAGTTGACCAGATTTAACCATGCTTGACTTGAGTTGACTAGTTTTAAAAAAAGTTTTGAAATAATTAAATGGAGTACTTACTTCTAATTAATTAATCAAAGTTATTTAATTAAATGAGAAGACATTCCGAATTAATTGAATGAAGTTATTTAATTAAATAAGAAGAGTGTCTCTAATTAATTAAAGATTATTTAATTAAATAAAAAAAGCAATTATGAGTGCATATCTCATTTTATTAAATTAAATATCTCAACAAAATCTCTCTTCAGTTCAAAAAAAGAAATTTTTAGTTCACTATTGATAAAAAATGAGTTAAATCAGTTAACTCTTTTTTCTACTCAAATTGAATCAGTTAACTCCTTATTTTACTCAAATTAAATCTATTAACTCCCTTTAATTATGAAATCTCCATTTATAACTGAACTTCAAATTTAATTCTGACCGTTGATTGAAATCGATCTCAACTGTTGATGAATTCTAGAAAAGTCTATTTAAGAGACCCTCATCTCTTCATTTTGAAAGGCTGAATGAGAATTTGCATCGAATTGTTGCTAGAATTCATACTCACATTTTCTCATATTCACATACGCAAAGATCAATTTTGATGAAAAGTTGACCAGATTTAACCACGGTTGACTTGACTTGACTAGTTTCAAAAAAAATTGAAATAATTAAACAAAATTATTTAATTAAATGGAGTACTTACTTCTAATTAATTAAACAAAGTTATTTAATTAAATGAGAAGCCATTCCTAATTAATTAAATGAAGCTATTTAATTAAATAAGAAAAGTGTCTCTAATTAATTAAAGATTACTTAATTAAATAAAAAACGTAATTATGAGAGCATATCTCATTTTATTAAATTAAATATCTCAACAAAATATCTCTTTAGCTCAAGAAGGGAAATTTTCAGTTCACTATTGATCAAAAATGAGTTAAATTAAGTAACTCCTTTTTCTACTCAAATTGAATTAGTTAAATCCTTATTTTACTCAAATTAAATCTGTTAACTCCATTTAATTTGGAAATCTCCCTTTATGAATGAACTTCACATTTAATCTTGACCATTGATTGAAATAAATCTCAACCGTTGACGAATTTCAAAAAATTCTATTTAAGAGACTCTCATCTCTTCATTTTGACAGGATGAATGAGAATTTGCATCGAATTAATGCTAGAATTCATACCCACATTTGCTCATATTCACATACGCAAAGATCAAGTTTGACCAAAAGTTGACCAAATTTGACAACGGTTGACTTGAGTTGACTAGTTTAGAAAATAATTTTTTAATAATTAAATGAAATTATTTAATTAAATGGAGTACTTACTTCTACTTAATTAAACAAAGTTATTTAATTAAATGAGAAGCCATTCCTAATTAATTAAATGAAGTTATTTAATTAAATAAGAAAAGTGTCTCTAATTAATTAAAGATTACTTAATTAAATAGAAAAAGTAATTATGAGAGCATATGTCATTTTATTAAATTAAATATCTCAACAAAATCTCTCTTCAGTTCAAAAAGGGAAATTTTTAGTTCACTATTGATAAAAAATGAGTTAAATCAGTTAAGTCCTTTTTCTACTAAATTTGAATCAGTTAACTCCTTATTTTACTCAAATTAAATCTGTTAACTCCCTTTAATTTGGAAATCTCCCTTTATGACTGAAGTACACCTTTAATTCTGACCGTTGATTGAAATCGATCTCAATTGTTGATGAATTCTAGGAAAGTCTATTTAAGAGACCCTCATCTCTTCATTTTGAAAGGTTGGATGAGAATTTGCATCGAATTGTTGCTGGAATTCATACTCACATTTTCTCATATTCACATATGCAAAGATCAAATTTGACCAAAAGTTGACCAAATTTGGCTACGGTTGACTTGAGTTCACTAGTTTCAAAAAGAGTTTTAAAATAATTAAATGAAATTATTTAATTAAATAGAGTACTTACTTCTAATTAATTAAACAAAGTTATTTAATTAAATGAGAAGCCATTCCTAATTAATTAAATGAAGCTATTTAATTAAATAAGAAAAGTTTCTCTAATTAATTAAAAAATACTTAATTAAATAGAAAAAGTAATTATGAGAGCATATCTCATTTTATTAAATTAAATATCTCAACAAAATCTCCAATCAGTTCAAAAAGGGAAATTTCTAGTTCACTATTGATCAAAAATGAGTTAAATCAGTTAACTCCTTTTTCTACTCGAATTGAATCAGTTAACTCCTTATTTTACTCAAATTAAATCTGTTAACTCCCTTTAATTTGGAAATCTCCCTTTGTGACTGAACTTTACCTTTAATCCTGACCGTTGATTGAAATTGATCTCAACCGTTGATAAATTCCAGGAAAGTCTATTTAAGAGACCCTCATCTCTTCATTTTGAAAGGTTGAATGAGAATTTGCATCAAATTGTTGCTAGAATTCATACTCACATTTGCTCATATTCACATACGCAAAGATCAATTTTGACCAAAAGTTGATCAAATTTAACCACGATTGAATTGAGTTGACTAGTTTCAAAAAGAATTTTGAAGTAATTAAACAAAATTATTTAATTAAATGGAGTACTTACTTTCAATTAATTAAAGAAAGTTATTTAATTAAATGAGAAGCCATTCATAATTAATTAAATGAAGTTATTTAATTAAATAAGAAAAGTGTCTCTAATTAATTAAAAATTACTTAATTACATAGAAAAAGTAAGTATGAGAGCATATCTCATTTTATTAAATTAAATATCTCAACAAAATCTCTCTTCAGTTCAAAAAGGGAAATTTTCAGTTCACTATTGATCAAAAATGAGTTAAATGAGTTAACTCCTTTTTCTACTCAAATTTAATCAGTTAACTCCTTATTTTACTCAAACTAAATCTGTTAACTCCCTTTAATTTGGAAATCTCCCTTTATGACTGAAGTTCACCTTTAATCCTTACCATTGATTGAAATCGATCTCAACCATTGATGAATTCCGAGAAAGTCTATTTAAGTGACCCTCATCTCTTCATTTTGAAAGGTTGAATGAGAATTTGCATCGAATTGTTGCTGAAATTCACACTCACATTTTCTCATATTCACATAGGCAAAGATCAAGTTTGATCAAAAGTTGACCAGATTTTACCATGGTTGACTTGAGTTGACTAGTTTTGAAAAGAATTTTGAAATAATCAAACAAAATTATTTAATTAAATGGAGTACTTACTTCTAATTAATTAAACAAAGTTATTTAATTAAATGAGAAGCCATTCCTAATTAATTAAATGAAGTTATTTAATTAAATAAGAAGAGTGTCTCTAATTAATTAAAAATTATTTAGTTAAATAGAAAAAGCAATTATGAGAGCATATCTCATTTTGTTAAATTAAATATCTCAACAAAATCTCTGTTCAGTTCAAACAGAGAAATTTCCAGTTCACTATTGATAAAAAATGAGTTAAATTAGTTAACTCTTTTTTTTTACTCAAATTGAATCAGTTAACTCCTTATTTTACTCAAATTAAATCTGTTAACTTCTTTTAATTTGGAAATCTCCCTTTATGACTAAACTTCACCTTTAATCCTAACCGTTGATTGAAATGGATCTCAACCGTTGATGAATTTCAAGAAAGTCTATTTAAGAGACCCTCATCTCTTCATTTTGAAAAGTTGAATAAGAATTTGCATCGAATTGTTGCTGGAATTCATACTCACATTTTCTCATATTCACATACGCAAAGATCAAGTTTGACCAAAAGTTGATCAGATTTAACCATAGTTGACTTGAGTTGACTAGTTTCGAAAATAATTTTAAATAATTAAACAAAATTATTTAATTAAATGGAGTACTTACTTCTAATTAATTAAAAAAAGTTATTTAATTAAATGAGAAGCCATTTCTAATTAATTAAATGAAGTTATTTAATTAAATGCAATGCCCTGCCAAGGGATCCAAAGAATTTTACTACGTTTGCCAAATAATTTTTTTTTAAAAATATGATATATAAAACCATTCATAACATTTGCGGAAGCAATAGCAATAATTCAAAGGAAAATAAACATAACATATATAAATAACAGGCTACATTCTTTAAAGATCCCTTAACGTTGTATCACATCTAAATTAACTATTCATCTAACATCCTATCCTCATGAAATAACAATGATACATCCAATGTACTTAAACAATATACAAGTGTCCTTTTGTAATTATATTTTAGTTTAGCTCAATCATCCACTGTACATATCACAGGGTATGAAAAGCTTAAAAGAATAAATATCCAAGTAAATAAAGTACATCATCATCATCTAATATTAATCCATGATGCAATAACATAAATGAAACCACATATCATACATGATACATCATCACAAAAGCTATAAACATCCATCACAAAAGATAACCATCTATCACAAACATAAATAACTAAGTGCACGGTTCTTCGCAACCGTAAATAGCATCATTAGACCATTGTGGATCCTAGCCATGCCTCCATGCATAACATTCCAAAGCACCGAAGAGATCATCGGTATTAACATAGTAGGAATGTCACTCCTAAAAGATCCTACTAATATGCAAAGTAAAGCATAATAAATCATTAACTAACATATGCAAAGTAAAGCAAATCATCAATATAAGAAACATACCAGTAAATACATCCATCATAAGGTATATTATCTATCATAATGCTCCAAGAACATAATGAAGAATAAATAC
Source organism: Cupressus sempervirens (assembly GCA_028749045.1). Lineage (NCBI taxonomy): Eukaryota > Viridiplantae > Streptophyta > Pinopsida > Cupressales > Cupressaceae > Cupressus > Cupressus sempervirens. The sequence goes on along the minus strand of CM053790.1, from coordinate 674,872,153 downwards.
CAACCAAGGATACTCCAGCCACGGTGTCTCGGACGGATCTCAAATGATAAGAGTGAAAATACACTACTGTACCTGTGAAATGTGGGCCTCTGAACCTCACAGACACTTCAACATGGTCATTGTATGTGGATTCATCTCGAAATGAACATTGGGTTGTTCATCCAAAAATTAGCCCTGCAAAGCGACCTATTGCCTTCTATCTAAAGGGAATTGCTTATCAGATATCCTCAGATTCGAGGTGTTTAAGCAACCAAACCCTCTAAGAATGAAGGATTTGTAAGAAAGTACAACTAATCTATATGAGAATGCAGATTAATCTAGAATGAAAGATTCAATGTAATCTAAGAACAAATAAAATAAACTAGATTAAGCATATGCATGATTAAACTAAAATGAGATCAAACTAAGAATGAGAATGCATGCAAGAAATATAAGTGAGCATGAATTTTAACAGCAATCCGATAGAAAATCAGTTCATCCTCCTCGAAATGAAGGGAGGAGGGTCTCTTAAATAGACTTTCTTGGAATCCATCAATGGTTGAGATTGATTTCAAACAACAATGAGGATTGAATTCATTATTACCTCTTACGCATGTCCCTGTTTGACTTACTCGTCATAGATTCTTGGCTTTAAGTGGGTTGAGGAATCTTATGACGGGTCATAGATTCTCTTCCAAATTTGATTTAATAAAATGAGATATGCTCTCATAATTACCTTTTTCATTTAATTAAATAATTTTATTTAATTAATAAAAGATTCTTTTCTCATTTAATTAAATAATTTTGTTTAATTAATTAAAATAGGCACATTTATTAAATTAAATAAATTTAATTTCATAGTACATTAGCCTTAGGATATGATTTAATTTAGTTAAAGTATAAATACTTAGTAATTAAATTAAATATTAATCAATAGGTTTAATGTAACTAATAAGAGTCAATACTATAGGAATTAAATAAAGAGTATGATGAATGCAGATTTGGGTTTTCTGCATTTGACAGTTAAGTCAAGTAGTGAGTAGCCGAATAAAGATTGCCTATTAGAATAGGTCTTAAGATTGATCAAGAATAGACCAGAATTGGTTGAAATGGAAATGAGCCAATTTTGGGGTATTACATTTTGCCCCTCTTTGAATGAATGTGCAAGCAGCACGTTTAATTCAAAGAAAATCAAAAAAGCGTGATGCGACGATCAAGAGGACAAGATTGGTTCTGTAATTGATGACACAAAGACCAATTGATAAGCTTTTAAGGACCATCTCTAGAATAGAGCTTAATCCCAAGGAATCTAGGCAGAGTACCTAGATACCCAAGATTGAAAGCATTTAGAAGATTATCTCCAGAACAGAGCTTAACCTTCAAGGATCTAGATAGAACACCTAGATACCTGAGATTGAAAGCATTTAGAAGATTATCTCCAGAATGGAGCTTAACCTTCAAGGATCCAGATAGAACACCTAGATACTTAAGATTGAAAGCATTTAGAAGATTATCTCCAGAACAGAGCTTAACCTTCAAAGATCCAGATAGAACACCTAGATACCTGAGATTGAAAGCATTTAGAAGATTATCTCCAGAACGGAGCTTAACCTTCAAGGATCTAGATAGAACACCTAGATACCTGAGATTGAAAGCATTTAGAAGATTATCTCCAGAACGGAGCTTAACCTTCAAGGATCCAGATAGAACACCTAGATACCTGAGATTGAAAGCATTTAGAAGATTATCTCCAGAATGGAGCTTAACCTTCAAGGATCCAGATAGAACACCTAGATACCTAAGATTGAAAGCATTTAGAAGATTATCTCCAAAACAGAGCTTAACCTTCAAGGATCTAGATAGAACACCTAGATACTTGAGATTAAAAGCATTTAGAAGATTATCTCCAGAATGGAGCTTAACCTTCAAGGATCCAGATAGAACACCTAGATACCTAAGATTGCTAAAAGATAACAAAGTCTAATCATGAGTCATAGGATCATCCCCAGAACGAGGCTTGATCCTCAGGAGTCAGGGTTTAGACTGTCCCAATACCTATCCATCGAACTCTAAGAGGAGCTATTATAAGGTTGATCAATTGATGAAAAGATAAGATAGATAGCAAAGATGCCGGATAGAAGGGAACAAGATGCCCCAAGCAATGAAGATTCAGATTGATTTGAAATTCAAGTTCAATGATGTAATCATCCTGCCCCCTCGGGAGCGAAATCGAAAGATGACACACCAAAAATATGATGTAAAGCAGTAGAAAAAATCTGAGATTTAATAAAATGTAGAAGAGATCAAAATGAATAAAGAAGAGATTAGAACAATCAGAAGAAATATAAAGAGATCAAAACGATCTAAAGAAATATAAAGAGATTAGAACGATTTGAAGAAATTTGGAGAGATCAGAATGATCTGAAGAAATATGAAGAGATCAAAAAGATCTGAAGACATAGGAAGAGATCAGAATGATCAAAAGAAATGATCTGAAGAAATATGAAGAGATCAGAAAGATCTAAAGAAATTTGGAGATTGATCCAAAGTGATTTCGAGATCCAAAAGACCAAGTTTGACCAAAAATTGACTAGATTCAGCCATAGTTGACTTAAGTTGACTATTTTTAGAATGAATTTTGAAAATATTGAGAATGTAAAGTTGAAAGGATTCCAAGAATCATAAAGTATCAGACAGATTTGAGCTGCACAAGTGTTCGATCGCATTGGTTGCCAAAATTTTAAAACACATTTTTGAGGCCCTTAGGTGTGTCAGATTTCAAATTTGATCCCAAAAAAAATGGGTTCTAAGCAGCAAAAGTAGCCAAAAGAGTGATTAATCGATCATTTGAGTAGTCATGAAGGAATCTGATGTATGTGGAGCATGAACAGAATGACCATCGAATTGCGTGCTTATGCAAATGAAGTAATGCAAGACTATGTTGAATGCAACCCTAGGTTTGGTTACCAAGCCTCGGTATTTAATCATCACTGGATATAGAACAAAGCTCGTAGGTCATACAATTCCCACTGACATTGCAATCATGGAAATATGAATATAACATACGTTATCGGTTTGTCGGGATTAAATGTAAGCATTCGAGGCACAAGAAGCCAGAATGACCAGAACATTTGTCCCTTTTAATGTAGCAAGTTAACATAAGCATCAAAGCATAAACACTAGGATGACCTAAATGTTGCTTGCATAATAGGCACACCAAACACACGAGAGATCTTTCTTATGCTAAGTATTTAGTATTCATTTTGTCTGCAACAACCCTTGCGTTCATAACCTGAGACAGAAGTGTGCTAGATATACTCGCAGTGACCCATACGTTCACTTAGCAGGACGAGTATTAGTATTTACTGTAGCATGAAGAGTTCACTCCAACAAACAAGGAGAAGCACCAACGTTATTGATGTATTCTTATAAAAGGAGTCGAGGTACACACAGCCATCCAATACGAGATGGAGGCTCTTATAGTGGACACCCGTTTTATAGGAGTAGATCAACTTATTGGAACTAAATCGCAAACAGCAAGCAAAGAAAAAGATCATGCCTCTAGTCATTACTTCTCTAGTCAAAGATGACATCATCGAGTTGCTTGAGGAGATATGATAAAGCAAAACAAAGAAAACAAAGAAAATGCTCAGCATATCCAAACAAGTACATCAGTTTTGAGTTCAATGTTTTGGGATTGATGTCCAGTGCTAATGTCCAGAATACATTTGAAAGAAATCTCTTTAGTAGGGTGACAACAGTAGGTAGACATAGTCAGAACAATTGGTGACTGATGTCAAAGAGGAATCTTCATGATGAAGAACCTAAAGAGGATTGGGCGACAGTAGACAGACACAGCCAAAACGACTAGTGACTGATGCAATAGAGATCTTCCATAAATGAAGCTGGAGACATGACCTAAGCAACAGTAGGTAGACACAGCTAGAACAACTAGTGACTATTGCGAAAGAGATTCTATGAAGAGAATCTCAAAAAGTGTGACACTAGCGACAGTAGGCAGACGCAGTTGAAACAACTGGTGACTATCGCGAAAGAGATTCTATGAGGAGAACCTCGAAAAAAGTGACACTAAGGGTATTTTATTGAGATCTTTCAATTTTTTTGGTGTTACCAAGGCGCCTATTGCTAGGTTTTCACTAGGGTAACAAATTTCTTTCCAGATCTTTTTTTTTTTGTAGGATTTTTTAAAGATTACTAGCTCTGAAGAAGGATCACCTTGATTTTGTTCTAGTGTCTAGCAAGGTGTAGGATGAGATGTAGTAACAAGCTGGTGGATAAGTGGAGATGGATAGGCAAGGAGTATGAAGCAGTGAATGTTACCCTCAAGGAAAGCCTTCACAAGATTACCCAAGCTAGGGAAAAGGATATAACAATATAAGCTCATGGTGTAATGAAGGGTATTGTGTAAGTAATCCACAAAAATGACCATGTCATGAGATTGCTAAGAACTGAGTTTTCTTCTTTCTTTCGTTGATCAAGACCAAAGGGTTAACTGAATAGGATAGAAAAGTTTTTAATGGAGGTTATGAGTCAATGACTTCAGGAATGAGGACATTTGAACGATAAGCAAGATCGTGATAGGATTTCATGGATGGAAGAATTACGCATGATGCTTGTTTACTAGGTTTTCATCATGGTACTTGTCCAAGGTGCCACAAGAAGTGGTTTTCACAATAGGACGGATTTATTTTTCTTTACTTTTGCTACCAAGGTGCCACAAGAAGTGATTTTCACCAAGGCACTTTTTCATTTTCTTTTTTTTTTTTCTTTTTTTTTTGGAATTTTTAGAGTTTTTGGAAAGAATTCAAGCCTTCTTCAATTTGAATAGTGCTCCTATAAGAAAGATAAGTTATGATAAGCCAAGACCATAGCAAGGTACGCTCAAAGATGCTGATAAGGTAATGGAGGGAGATAGGAAAATGAGAGGTAGATGGAGGATAAGGTTGTTGGTTTTGGAAGACTGAAACAAGCAAGGATGGCAAGTAGGCATAAGATTTAGAGGATCTCATGAGGGTGGATGAGATATTAGGAAAGATCAACATTGACACACACCTTGAAGGGTAGTGGAATGATGGAGGAAATATGGATGGAATAGATTGAGGCTTAGATATATGAGGTAGCAAAGCCATTTTGGAGGAAGGTGGAGTAGAAGGTTTTGACACCTTTTTAGGAAGATGTTGGGAAGAAGATGGAGTGGAAGCCTTTGGAAACTTGAATGTCAACTTTGATTTGTTTTCAATATTCAAGTCCTTCAAAAGAGACTTGGGAATCCATATAGCTTTTGATTTTTCATTAGATGCTTTGGAACACATTTCTTCAAGAACAGATTTAAGAACCCACATTGTTTCTGGTTGAGCTCTTTGAATAGTGGACCTTTGTGGTCTCTTTTTTTTTTTCCTTCTTGACGTTCACATGTCGATTAGAGGAGACATAGTGAACTTTTGAGGATGGATTCATGCACTTGTGTTTGAGTTCATCATCCAAATTTCTTCCAAAGGACTTGGGACTTGTGGATGAATGAGGCCAATATGACTGGTTTGGATGGAAAGGTGAATGTGAAGAGTTCAAGTATGTGTATCTTTGTTGATCTTGGGGTAGGGTAGGAAGAACGTGTAATGAGCTAGTAGTGGCAATATGAGATAGAGGAACATAAGGTCCCAATATGAATGGAAGACTTGAATGTTTTAGCTTGGATGGGTAGGGACCAAGGATAGATTTAGAAGATGTGAATGGACCATGAGTAGGGATATCAACATCTTTAGAGTGAGCAATATGACCAAAGTCATCAATAGATTTATGAATAATTGTTATAGGAGCAATATCTTTGACGAGAGTATTTAAAGCTTGAACATAGTTTGGAAGTGAATGTAGCGAGGTAGAATAAGAGAGTGAGGGAACACTTTTCTCTTCAAAAGAAATTTTAGGTAACATAGGAAAAGTATCCTTCTCTTGGTCTTTTATAATCTCCTTAAGGATGGTGGAAGGAATATCTTGATCTTGCTTAGTAGAGGTGCATGACATGGGAGATGGAGGACTATGTGGCTCTTGAGATGGAGGCACAAGATCTTGGAAGATTTGAAAGGGGATGAAGCAATCTTGGTCTTGATCAACACTTGTTTCTTTATCATTTAAGTAGTCCTCTTGACATGAAACCAAATCCAAGGATGAGGGCGTATCTAAATCTGTATTTGAATATATTTCTAGAGTCTCCATAATAGGATCTTGAAGGGACAATGGAGGAATAGTTGGATTGGGGATAATAGGAGGAGCAAAACGTGGAGGTTTTGGATCTTTTCTTTGTGTAGTATGAGAGAGGTTTGCAGCTAAGTTAAGATTAGCTTGAGTTTCCTTTGAAGGTAGTCCTTGAGGGTACACATAGTCAACTGGGGGAGTAGTGAATTCTTTTGGTGAGTATGTGTTGGAAAGATTGGACAAATGAGAAGGTGGATGTATGTTGGAGGAAGTATTAGTTGCATTTGAACCATTACTAGACATGGTTTTATGAGGTTGATCCTTCTTGAGAGTAGAATCTTTAGTATATGAGAGCTTAGTTTTTTGAATTATGCCATTGTCAAAGAGATCTTGGATCTTGTTTTTCAGCTCCTTACAATGGGAAGTTTTATGTAAACTATGTCTATGATAGGCACAATACTTACTTATAAAGGAAACTCCCGCCAAAGTGAGCTTAGGTAAAGTAATGAGTTTTTCTTCGAGAAGTTCTTCCAAGAACAATTCATAAGATTTTCCCAAAGGTGTGAAATCATGCTTTTTTTTAGGTTCCCAAGGTTTGTTTTCAAAGATATTCCTAGATTTCTTGGGTGTATGTGAGGTGTTCTCAGATGTTTTGGATTCAAGATCACAAGAATGTGATTTTTGATTGTCATAGGAGGAAGGGAAAATTTCTCTCAAGGAGAATTTGTTTGATGATGTGTTTTCCTCTTCTTTTAGTCTTTGAAGTTGAGCACTCATTGATTGGATTTGTTGCTTCATGTTTGTAATTAGAATCCCTTCTTCCTCACTAGGAATATTGGATTTAGCACATTTGTTGTTAGCCATTTTGATGTACTATGTTTCAAGTAGTGGCAGCCAAGTTTTAGAACATAAGTCAAGTTGCCACAGTCATAGACAATGACAAAAAGCAGAAGCTTAGACAAGGACCACACTAGAACTTAGTCTCAATGGGACAAGATAAGAGTGTTGTATACTAAGGCATGAATAGTCTGATTTGAATGCTAGAATAGCCAAAGATTATGACTATCATAACATAGAGTACAACAAGCACTAAAGGACAAGAGTGAGATAACTGAGAGACAAGACTAGTTAAAGTATGGATCACAAGTCATTAGCTAAGAAGGATGCCATTGTTTCAGACTGTTTTCAGATAGAGAAGTAGTAAACTGATGCAAGAAACAAACTTGGTACAGAGCACAAATAGCTCTAATAGACTAACTTGATAGTTCAGACTCAAGATCTCACGTGAAGATCCTCTGGAAGGCACATGAGAAAGTACATAGGGCCATGCAAAGACTCTAGATAGCATAAAGATTTCACACGAGGATGTGATGTAAGCCACGCAAAGTAGTGCAAGGTTAACTTGGATAGCATAAAGATCTCACACGGAGATGTGCAACTGTTTGCATGAGAACTTGGACAAAGCTGTGTGAAGAAGTAGTAGGACAACAAGTATTCACGCAAAATTTTGCCAAAAGTGTGCAAAAATGGAAACTAGACTGACAACTAAACTAGATTTTGAAAAGACTTTAAAGATTTCAGACAGTTTTGGACAGATTGTTGATTCGTTTTAGTAACCAGGCAGATAAACATGCACGTAGAATAGCAAGCAGGTGATATCAAGCATGTCTGAAAACAATGAGCAAGGGAAAAAGCAACCTTGCGCATGAACAATCGAGTGACTTAGTTTGTGCTAATCCATAAGAGAGCTAATTGTGTATGTTTTCAAAAAAATTTGCAATCATTGCACACATTCCTAAAAAATGAAAAAGTTTGGCCTCTCTAAGGTTTTTAGTAATGGTTTGACTCTGCAACTTTTATGACTCACAGGGGTGACCTCCAATCCCAACGCACTGAAGTTCTAACACAGTCTGAGAACTTAATCTTCAAGAGCTACTGGGGAGATCTAACAACCCACAATGAACTACACCTATGGAGATTTCTTCCACAAGGACATTTATATAGCGGTTGTCACTACCATGACAAAAATGGCTATTATTGCTTGAGGTTCCGTCAACGCAGTTTGCCCTGTAAAGGGATTGTCTGCTATGGTTAACCCTCTCTAAAGGTGACCGACTCACAATAGTGTACCACAAGGGGACTTAGCTTCCAGATTCAAGGTTTTGACACCTTTTCACTTTTAGCCCAATGAAAGCAAATAGATTAATCTGACACGCTAAACTAAGAGTATCTCTTAAAGATCTATGATATCAACTCCCAGTGATCTATCAACCTCCTCGGAGAAAGGATGCCTCAATCAAAAAGTTGAAGATTCATCTATCTGTGATATGCTCAAAGTATCCTCCCCACTTACAAGGAATCTATTGTAGAGAGAAGTTTCACTAGGAACCCACTCTCTCAAGATCCACAAATAGTTTTCATGAGGCCTAATTACTATGTGTGTACAGATGTTAATTCCCGAAAGTAAATCTATCCAAAAGCAACCAAAGAGCACAAGGTCATACACTTAACGCTTTAACTAATGTGAGGTGAGTCCAAAGATGTGAAACATTTAACCCCTCACACAAGCCAAAATGAGTCCACAACTCAAAAACTAGTGAGTTCTAAAAGCACAAAAGGGTTGCATAGTGAAACATTTAACGCTTTTATCTTGTAGAACCCTCCCCTATTTAACATGGTGTTGAGCTTGCAACCACAGGGTGGAATGAGGGGTCGGCAGATTAGCAAGTCCAATAACTCAAGATAGCTAATTAGATCTATCACAAGTAACTAAGCCTGCTAAATGGAAACTAATGGAGATCACAACCTAGTATCAAATTATGCATGTGTTGTAAAATGAGAACATGAAAGAAAATACACACACAAGCTTGACACAAGAGATGTTCATTTTAGCTCCAAATGAATTGTTATTAGTCAAAAAAAAAATTACCTGGTAATCCTCGCAACGTGTCTTTTCTTTGTTGTACCTTTCGTTTACACTTGATCCCTCGCTCGCAATGAACAAAGCAACAAACTCATGAATGCAATATATGTCAACTCATGCAAAATCAAGGTTAGATCTAAAAATCTAATTTTTAACAGTGATGATAATCAGCAAGTAACCCAAATGAAAGCCCACATTATGCATTGATTCATTGTAAAAATGAATTGCAAACTATTCATTCAATGCCTTTTTTTTTTCAATTGATTTTTGACTTAGTCATAAAGATAAGATCTACATGATATGAATTCGGATCCAAAACTCAAAATACAAAAAAGTAAACTCTATCAAAAATTAGAGAGCTTTCCCAAAAAGCAAAAATTTTGAAAAGATGTTTTAATTTGTGCCCTAGGGAGTTGTTTTGTCAAATAGACCAGTTTTTGCAAATTGAATTATTGACCCATAATATGACCTCTAAAATTGAACCACAAAGAACAAACTCTATTTAAAGTTCCAAAAGCTTTCCAAAATTGTAAATTTTTCCAAAAAATGTGTTGATTTAAGCCCAAAAATCATTTTTTATGAAAAATGAAAAAAATATCATAAAAGCTCGAAAACATTTTAGAAAAGTCTAAAAATTGGACCAAAGCCTCTTGGACATATCATCGCCTTGCAAAAAAAATTCCAGCTCAAAATACACATCCGTTTGAAAGATATGAGCAAATATTTGAAATCTAGGGTCTCTTTGAGTCTGCAAACAGATCTACACAAAAACCAGCAAGCAAAGGTGGGTTGCCCCACAGTGGGCGCCAAAAATGTACCTGTGAAATGTGGGCTTCTAAACCTCATAGACACTTCAACACGGTCATTGTATGCAGGTTCATCCTGGAATGAACGTTGGGTTGTTCATCCGAAAATTAGCCCTGCAAAGCGACCTGTTGCCTTCTATCTAAAGGGAATTGCTTATCAGATATCCTCAGATTCGAGGTGTTTAAACAACCAGACCCTCTAAGAATGAAGGATTTGTAAGAAAGTATGACTAATCTATATGAGAATGCAAATTCATCTAGAATGAAAGATGCAATGTAATCTAAGAACAAATAAAGTAAACTAGATTAAGCATATGCATGATTAAACTAAAATAAGATCAAACTAAGAATGAGAATGCATGCAAGAAATGTAAGTGAGCATAAATTTCAACAGCAATCCGATAGCAAATCACATCATCCTCCTCGAAATGAAGGGAGGTGGGTCTCTTAAATAGACTTTCCTGAAATCCATCAACGGTTGAGATTGATTTCAATCAACAATGAGGATTGAAGTCATTATTACCATTTACGCATGTCTCTGTTTGACTTACTCGTCATAGATTCTTGGCTTTAAGTGGGTTGAGGAATCTTATGACACGTCATAGATTCTCTTCCAAATTTAATTTAATAAAATGAGATATGCTCTCGTAATTACCTTTTTCATTTAATTAAATAATTTTATTTAATTAATAAAATATGCTTTTCTCATTTAATTAAATAACTTCATTTAATTATATAGGAATGATTTTTCATTTAATTAAATAACTTCATTTAATTAATTAGAAATAGCTTTCTCTATTTAATTAAATAATTTTGTTTAATTAATTAAAATAGGCACATTTATTAAATTAAATAAATTTAATTCCATAGTACATTAGCCTTAGGATATGATTTAATTTAATTAAAGTATAAATACTTAGTAATTAAATTAAATATTAATCAATAGGTTTAATGTAACTAATATGAGTCAATACTATAGGAATTAAATAAAGAGTATGATGAATGCAGATTTGGGTTTTCTGCATCTAAAAATTAAGTCAAGTAGTGAGTAGCCGAATAAAGATTGCCTATTAGAATAGGTCTTAGGATTGATAAAAAATAGACCAGAATTGGTTGAAATGGCAATGAGCCAATTTTGGGGTATAACAACTACCACCCGATCGCATGGAACCTAAGTGGTCGACTCCAACCATGTTATGGAGATAATCTCAAGTCCCAAACAGGATATCAATTCACGAAGCACAAATCTCTATAAGTCCAAGAATCCTGAAAGTATACTAACTCAAAGGTTCTATCACACAAAACCGACATCTAATTCCCAGAGGCACACAAAGACATGAAGGAAATCTACTCTGCAAGTGGGAAAGTGTCATCGCATTTATCACGTACAAGTTACCCTGGCAGTTTGCTAAACTCTATGGGTCCATACTGATCTCATGCGGCCACTAGTATCCTCTCATACTGACAAGGCATACTACGGAATGCACGGTCGCAACCATGCGTTCTCACTACTCCCATCCTAGCTTGTACAAGCACTCAAGGCATGGGCGAGAACATCAAAACAATTATCTTTTTAAGTTCATTTAATCTCCATTTAGTGTGTAAATGTTATCACTTATTAACCAAACTTATAATGAGTTACCCTGGCAACCACTTAGGGCCCCGACCCCCATTGCAAGCCACTTCTCGACACTACAAGTAGATTACCTACCCTAAGCTCATGGAATCATAAATCTCAAAATCATAAAAGATAGTCCATAATAAAATCATCAAATATGCATAAAAGCATCAAATATCCCTAATAAGAATCATCAAATCTCCAAGATAAGAATCATCAAATCTCTATGAGCATCTAAAAAAGCATCCATAGAAAATCATGACCACAACAGTTCTCTCTTGGCAACTGAAGGCATCATTGATAATCATAAGTATCAATTGGTTCTCAATAACCAAAATATATCTCAAGATAAATGGTTCTCAACAAGCAACCAAGAATATCTCAAAATTATACTGATCAAAGACTCCAAAATGGTTGAGTCAAGTATGTCACAACATGACATCATCAAGAATTAAATCCACATTTCAGTCCCATCATGGTGACTAGAAAGTAATCCAAGGATAACCGATCGATGACTCAAAAATGATTAGCTCAAGCATCTCAGGTATATGTACATCTCAGCTTCACACATGAAGGTTGAAGAACAAATACACACATTTCATAGAGCATACGATCACATAACCATGGTGGGCTTATAAATATCAAGACCAAATAAGATCAACATGCCATCACATCTCATAACCCTCGAGCCTTTGGTAACAACCTAAGACTGATCAACACTAGTCAACCCAAAACTCAAAATAAGAAGCATATAGAATACACGATGCAAACACATGTTTTAGTTTACTAAATTCAAATAGTTGAATAATGTGTAGGGGTTTTCAATTTTCTGTTTGCAAGTATACTTTCAAGTGTATAAAGTTATCATTTGACCTACAAGTCTACCCATTTGTTCCCCGATAGCATTATTCTAAGAATAACTTAAAAATGATTATTTACTCATTAAACTGATCATCACTGACTTTTAATTAAATTGTTTTCTTTATTTAACTAGGATCCATATTCTAATTGATTAACTCTCCTTCATAAATCAAGGATCATTATTCATTTATAAAAGAACCAATTATCAAACTAAGAAGAAATATAACTTTATTAAAATGATCAATTAAATCAAATAATTAACATAGGTCCATATTCTAATAGTCCTTAATTAAATATTACTAAGTCTTCACCATTAAATATCTAAGGTCATCATTCAAGTCATAAGAATAAGACCTATGAACTTGATATCAATATTTCTACAATCTTATTAAAAGAATTATATCAATTAAATCTTCATTACTTAACTTAATTGTTAATTAAATCTAATTAACTCTCATTGATTTATTTATTTAATAATTACATAATCATAGCAATGTTCCAATTAATATCAGTTGACTAATAACTAACTATAATTCTGTATGATAAAAATTAACTATAATTCAATACTCAAAAGATCATATTAATAATTCAATAATAATTATTGAAAATCTTAAATGACCATATTCATCATCTTTCAAAAAATACCAACATTTCCTTAACAAATTCTTATTATCATTAATCTTTTCAAATAAGACTCTATTGCACAACTTAATTATTAATATCATAGTTATAATATCAACTCAATGAATATCAATCGATTAAAAAATCAATTATAATCCAACTTCAAAAATTATTATCTTTTACCAAACTTCAATCAATAAATAATCTCCACTAGATTAACTCTAATCATATTTGTTGATATCTATTTAAACCATTATTTATTAATAGTTTGCTAGTCCTTACAAACATTAATAAATAATAAACTCCTCAAACTATACATACTCGATCTATTGAATCCTTCCATAAACTCATTAGTTAATATTTGGCTAACTCTTAACTCCATTAAGGTATTCAAACGTATTAACCAATAACATAATAATTCAGTCTTAATCCAATATCATTCAGAGTTTCTAAATTTAAATCAACATAATATAAATTATCATCTTACAATTATTTAATCAATATTAAAATCAACCATTAGAATCCATTTTCTAATTTTTCTAATAATATGTTATTTGAAAGAGATCCCTATCACAAATCAATAAGACTCATTGTAGATTTTGACATGAATAATCTCCAAATTCTTAACATTATCATCTTCATTAAACAACTTTAAAATTGTTTAATATATATTAAATAGTATTCAATATACATTATAAAAATTCCACTATATAAACTATATTAAAATCTCTTTTCTTTTAATTTTCTCTCATCCATTTACTTAGATTGACTAATAATTAATTACACTTCTACTATTAACTAATCTTAATTAAATTTGATTTAATTAGATTAGATAATAAACCATATAAAACTAATGCATATTATTAAGATTCTAATAAGGGAAGATTTCAATAATATCTTTAATTCATTCCATGCTTTGATATATTATTTTTGTGAAGTTTAAGCATAAAGAACTCTTGATTATGGGAAATAGAGAAATATTTGTCTTTGAATAAAAAAGTTTTAGTACGACGGCCATATCTCCCTAATGAATCATTGGATCGGGCTGAAATTGAAATATGTTGGAGAGGGCCAAGTTGTGCCAATTCTGACTGGAGCGATCGAATAAATTCAATCACAATAAAAAGTTATGAATAACTGAGTTCAGGTCTATCCAAGGGGCAGCGACAAGACAATTAAAAATTTCTTCTTAAAAGGTAATTGTTCTCTAAATTTTATCCAATAATTTCACTAATGGATTTGGCCATAAATTTTGAAGCCATTTTAAAATCTATTTCAATTTGATTCTAATTCAAACCCAAAACCGTTTTTTCTTTTTTTAAAAAATTCATGCATATAAAATTCTCAAATAAATTTAATTGCCCAAATTGAAAATGCATACAATAAAAATATGAAATTCTTCAGAAGACATATGGAAGATACAAAGAAGACAGGAATGCATGATGCAAAAATAGCATAAGAAAAATCACAAGAATCTACCCATATTCTGATGCTAATTCGCTCTTCCTCAGAAAACCCGTACAACAAGCTCCCTTCTTCAGAGTTCCTGAGTCCTTCAATGCTCCAATTGCTCTCCACCCTCTCTCTAAGCTTCTATGAATGCCTGAATATAAAGAGCTCTCAAGAAACCTTTGGATTGCTTTTTGAAACCGCTGAGAGGTGTCACCAACTAAGCATGGATCTTTTTTAACCTTTTTGATGAGTCGTAGAGTTGTAGACACTTTGTACTTAATTGATGCACTAACCCCCGTGTTGTTGACACATGTTAATTCTCATGCAAGCTTATAACTCCAATTTACTTTTTAAATAATCTCTATTTAAATTTTATAACTTTCATTTTAATTTTTATAACTTTTATTATTATTATTTTATTTATTACTTTATTATTATTTTATAATTATTATTAATTTTAATTTCTAATTTTCTTTTATTTAATTCATTTTCTCCAATAATTCACATTTAATTAATTACAATCAAAATATCAAAGATCATGATATTTTATTAATTTTTTCAAATAAATAATTTATTAATTAAATCTATTTATTAAGACTTAATTAATGAAAAATTCACCATTGACCTCCAAGATAAAATATGAAAACCCATCATAGAACAAATCATACAAAATAAATCAAAAGGGTTAAAAATCATGAAATATGTCATCTGACACAGTCGGTGGGTACTCAACTCAGATACTTGTCTTAATTTTTCAATTAGGACAAATGGCTCAAAGGGTTAGGATTTGGACTTGAGAATTTATTTTCCCTCTCTTATCATTGAGATAATATGATAGGGTACGCTCATCCTGGCAATTCAGGGAAGTCGATACCCAGTACCTGCAACCTGCATAAAAACTATGCATATACAAACACAATATATACTAAACTAAATAGATAATGGTAGGAAGTGGTGCATCGTGTAGATCCTGACTAGTAGGTGACAGAGACTCCCTTCCTTAACCACATCAGACACGTCTTACAAAAGTAAACACGCAAGGCAAACACGCACACCATACAAATGCAAGTATGAGGTAAGTATCCATAAGAAAGCACATATGATAATAAATCATCTTACTAATCATCATTAATAATTGAAAGCGATATAATAATCAACATCAATAATTGTGAACACTAAAAATAATCATCATACATACATGAAATGTAGAGTCTAAGTAATCTCAACACATAATAAACTAAATCCATAGCACAATATCTAATAATCTCAAAAGAATGTTGCTAACCAACATCATAAAACTAGTTCTAAAAGATTTCAGCAACTATAACAAAATAAGAACCAGGGGCAGGCACTACATCAAATAAGAAGAGTGTCTCTACTTAATTAAAGATTATTTAATTAAATAGAAAAAGCAATTATGAGAGCATATCTAATTTTATTAAATTAAATATCTCAACAAAATCTCTCTTCAGTTCAAAAAGGGAAATTTTCAATTCACTATTGATCAAAAATGATTTAAATCAGTTAACTCTTTTTTCTACTCAAATTGAATCAATTAACTCATTATTTTACTCAAATTAAAGCTATTAACTCCTTTTAATTTGGAAATCTCCCTTTATGACTGAACTTCACCTTTAATCCTGACCATTGATTAAAATCGATCTCAACTGTTGATGAATTTCAAGAAAGTTTATTTAAGGGACCCTCATATCTTCATTTTGAAATGCTGAATGAGAATTTGCATCGAATTGTTGTTGGAATTCATACTCACATTTTTTCATATTCACATACGCAAAGATCAAGTTTGACCAAAATTTGACCAGATTTAACCACGGTTGACTTGAGTTGACTAGTTTCAAAAAGAATTTTGAAATAATTAAACGAATTTATTTAATTAAATAGAGTAATTACTTCTAACTAATTAATTAAATGAAGTTATTTAATTAAATAAGAAAAGTGCCTCTAATTAATTAAAGATTATTTAATTAAATAGAAAAAGTAATTATGAGAGCATATCTCATTTTATTAAATTAAATATCTCAACAAAATCTCTCTTTAGTTCAAAAAGGGAAATTTTTAGTTCACTATTGATCAAAAATTAGTTAAATCAGTAAACTCCTTTTTCTACTCAAATTGAATCAATTAACTCCTTATTTTACTCAAATTAAATATGTTAACTTCCTTTAATTTGGAAATCTTCCTTTATGATTGAACTTCACATTTAATCCTGACCGTTGATTGAAATCGATCTCAACCATTGATGAATTCCATGAAAATCTATTTAAGAGACCTTCATCTCTTCATTTTAAAAGATTGAATGAGAATTTGCATCAAATTGTTGCTAGAATTTATATTCACATTTGCTCATATTCACATACGCAAAGATCAAGTTTGACCAAAAGTTGACCAGATTTAACGACGGTTGACTTGAGTCTACTAGTTTCAAAAAAAAATTTAAATAATTAATCGAAATTATTTAATTAAGTGGAGTACTTACTTCTAACTAATTAAAAAAAGTTATTTAATTAAATGAGAAGCCATTCCTAATTAATTAAATGAATTTATTTAATTAAATAAGAAAAGTGTCTCTAATTAATTATAGATTATTTAATTATATAGAAAAAGTAATTATAAGAGCATATCTCATTTTATTAAATTAAATATCTGAACAAAATCTTTCTTCAGTTCAAAAAGGAAAATTTTCAGTTCACTATTGATAAAAAATGAGTTAAATGAGTTAACTCTTTTTTCTAGTCAAATTGAATCAGTTAACTCCTTATTTAACACAAATTAAATCTGTTAACTCCCTTTAATTTGGAAATCTCCCTTTATGACTGAACTTCACCTTTCATCCTGACTGTTGATTGAAATCGATCTCAACCGTTGATGAATTCTAGGAAAGTCTATTTAAGAGACCCTCATCTCTTCATTTTGAAAGGTTGAATAAGAATTTGCATCGAATTGTTGCTACAATTCATACTCACATTTGCTGATATTCACATACGCAAAGATCAAGTTTGACCAAAAGTTGATCAGATTTAACCACAGTTGACTTGAGTTGAACAATTTCAAATTTTTTTTTGAAATAATTAAACAAAATTATTTAATTAAATAGAGTACTTGCTTCTAATTAATTAAACAAAGTTATTTAATTAAATGAGAAGCCATTCCTAATTAATTAAATTAAGTTATTTAATTAAATAAGAAAAGTGTCTCTAATTAATGAAAGATTATTTAATTAAATAAAAAAAGTAATTATGAGAGCATATTTCATTTTATTGAATTAAATATCTCAACAAAATCTCTCTTCAGTTCAAAAAGAGAAATTTCCAGTCCACTATTGATCAAAAATGAGTTAAATCAGTTAACTCCTTTTTCTACTCAAATTTAATTAGTTAACCACTTAGTTCACTCAAATTAAATCTATTAACTCCATTTAATTTGGAAATCTTTCTTTATGACTGAACTTGACCTTTAATCCTGACCGTTGATTGAAATCGATCTCAGCCGTTGATAAATTCCAAAAAAGTCTATTTAAGAGACCCTCATCTCTTCATTTTGAAAGGTTGAATGAGAATTTGCATTGAATTATTGCTGCAATTCATACTCACATTTGCTCATATTCACAGACGCAAAGATCAAGTTTGACAAAAAGTTGACCAAATTTAACCACGGTTGACTTGAGTTGACTAGTTTCGAAAAAAAATTTGAAATAATTAAACAAAATTATTTAATTAAATGGAGTACTTACTTTGAATTAATTAAACAAAGTTATGTAATTAAATGAGAAGGCATTCCTAATTAATTAAATGAAAGTACTTAATTAAATAAGAAAAGTGTCTCTAATTAATTAAAGATTATTTAATTAAAGAGAAAAAGTAATTATGAGAGCATGTCTCATTTTATTAAATTAAATATCTCAACAGAATCTCTCTTCAGATCAAAAAGGGAAATTTTTAGTTCGCTATTGATTTAAAATGAGTTAAATCAATTAACTCCTTTTTCTACTCAAATTGAATCATTTAACTCCTAATTTTACTCAAATTAAATCTATTAACTCTCTTTAATTTAGAAATCTCCTTTATGACTGTACTTCACCTTTAATCCTGACCGTTGATTGAAATCAATCTCAACCATTGATGAATTTCAGGAATGTCTATTTAAGAGACCCTCATCTCTTCATTTTGAAAGGTTGAATGAAAATTTGCATCGAATTGTTGGTTGAATTCATACTCACATTTGCTCATATTCACATACGCAAACATCAAATTTGATAAAAAGTTGACCAGATTTAACCACGGTTTACTTGAGTTGACTAGTTTCGAAAAGAATTTTGAAAGAATTAAACGAAATTATTTAATTAAATGGAGTACGTATTTCTAATTAATTAAACCAAATTATTTAATTAAATGAGAAGCCATTTCTAATTAATTAAATGAAGTTATTTATTTAAATAAGAAGAGTGTCTCTAATTAATTAAAGATTATTTAATTAAATAGAAAAAGCAATTATGAGAGCATATCTCATTTTATTAAATTAAATATCTCAACAAAAAATCTTTTCAGTTCAAAAAGGGAAATTTTCAGTTCACTATTGATCAAAATGAGTTAAATGAGTTAACTCCATTTTCTACTCAAATTGAATCAGTTAACTCCTTATTTTACTCAAATTAAATCTGTTAACTCCCTTTAATTTAGAAATCTCTCTTTATGACTGAACTTCATATTTAATCCTGACCGATGATTGAAATCGATCTCAACCATTGATGAATTTCAGGAAAGTCTATTTAAGAGACCCTCATCTCTTCATTTTGAAAGGTTGAATGAGAATTTGCATCGAATTGTTGCTGGAATTCATACTCACATTTGCTCATATTCATATACGCAAAGATCAAATTTGACCAAAAGTTGACTTGATTTCACCACGGTTGACATGAGTTGACTAGTTTCAAATTTTTTTTAAAATAATTAAACGAAATAATTTAATTAAATGGAGTAATTACTTCTAATTAATTAAACAAAGTTATTTAATTAAATGAGAAGACATTACTAATTAATTAAATGAAGTTATTTAATTGAATAAGAAAAGTGTTTCTAATTAATTAAAGTTTACCTAATTAAATAGAAAAAGTAATTATGAGTGCATATCTCATTTTATTAAATTAAATATCTCAACAAAATCTCTCTTCAGTTCAAAAAGGAAAATTTCTAGTTCACTATTGATTTAAAATTTGTTAAATCAATTAACTCCTTTTTCTACTCAAATTGAATCAGTTAACTCCTAATTTTACTCAAATTAAATCTGTTAACTCTCTTTAATTTAGAAATCTCTTTTTATGACTGTACTTCACCTTTAATCCTGATCGTTGATTGAAATCGATCTCAACCGTTGATGAATTTTAGGAATGTCTACTTAAGAGACCCTCATCTCTTCATTTTGAAAGGTTGAATGAAAATTTGCATCGAATTGCTGCTTGAATTCATACTCACATTTGCTCATATTCACATACGCCAACATCAAATTTGACCAAAAGTTGACCAAATTTAACCATGGTTTACTTGAGTTGACTAGTTTCGAAAAGAATTTTGAAATAATTAAATGAAATTATTTAATTAAATGGAGAACGTATTTCTAATTAATTAAACAAAGTTATTTAATTAAATGATAAGCCATTCCTAATTAATTAAATGAAGTTATTTATTTAAATAAGAAGAGTGTCTCTAATTAATTAAAGATTATTTAATTAAATAAAAAAAGAAATTATGAGAGCATATCTCATTTTATTAAATTAAATATCTCAACAAAATCTCTCTTCAGTTCAAAAAGAGAAATTTTCAGTTCACTATTGATCAAAATGAGTTAACTCCTTTTTCTACTCAAATTGAATCAGTTAACTCCTTATTTTACTCAAATTAAATATGTTAACTCCTTTTAATTTGGAAATCTCCCTATATGACTGAACTTCACATTTAATCTTGACTGTTGATTGAAATCGATCTCAACCGTTGATGAATTTTAGGAATGTCTATTTAAGAGACCCTCATCTCTTCATTTTGAAACGTTGAATGAGAATTTGCATCGAATTGTTGTTGAAATTCATACTCACATTTGCTCATATTCACATACGCAAAGATCAAGTTTAACCAAAAGTTGACCAGATTTAACCATAGTTGACTTGAGTTGACTGGTTTCGGACAGAATTTTGAAATAATCAAACTTAAATTATTTAATTAAATGTAGTACTTATTTCTAATTAATTAAACAAAGTTATTTAATTAAATGAGAAGCCATTCCTAATTAATTAAATGAAGCTATTTAATTAAATAAGAAAAGTGCCTCTAATTAGTTAAAGATTATTTAATGAAATAGAAAAAGTAATTATGAGAGCATATCTCATTTTATTAAATTAAATATCTCAACAAAATCTCTCTTCAGTTCAAAAAGGGAAATTTCCAGTTCACTATCTATAAAAAATGAGTTAAATCAGTTAAATCATTTTTCTACTCAAATTGAATCAGTTAACTCTTTATTTTACTCAAATTAAATCTATTAACTCTCTTTAATTTGGAAATCTCCCTTTATGACTATACTTCACCTTTAATCTTGACCGTTGATTGAAATCGATCTCAACCGTTGATAAATTCCAGAAAAATCTATTTAAGAGACCCTTATCTCTTCATTTTGAAAGGTTGAATGAGAATTTGCACCGAATTGTTGTTGGAATTCATACTCACATTTGCTCATATTCACATATGCAAATATCAAGTTTGACCAAAAGTTTACCAGATTTAACCCTGGTTGACTTGAGTTGACTAATTTCGAGATTTTTTTTGATATAATTAAATGAAATTATTTAATTAAATGGATTACTTACTTCTAATTAATTAAACAAAGTTATTTAATTAAATGAGAAGCCATTCCTAAATAATTAAATGAAGTTATTTAATTAAAGAAGAAAAGTTTCTTTAATTAATTAAAGATTACTTAATTAAATAGAAAAATTAATTATGAGAGTGTATCTCATTTTATTAAATTAAATATATCAAAAAAATCACTTTTTAGTTCAAAAAGTGAAATTTTCAGTTCACTATTGAACAAAAATGAGTTAAATCAGTTAACTCCTTTTTCTACTCAAATTGAATCAGTTAACTCCTTATTTTACTCAAATTAAATCTATTAACTCCCTTTAATTTGGAAATCTTCCTTTATCACTGAACTTCACCTTTAATCCTGACTGTTGATTAATATCTATCTCAACCATTGATAAATTCTAGGAAAGTCTATTTAAGAGACCCTCATCTCTTCATTTTGAAAGGTTGAATGAGAATTTTCATCGAACTGTTGCTAGAATTCATACTCATATTTGCTCTTATTCACATACACAAATATCAAATTTCATGGAAAGTTGACCAGATTTAACCACGGTTGACTTGAGTTGACTAGTTTCGAAAAAAAATTTGAAATAATTAAACAAAATTATTTAATTAAATGGAGTACTTACTTCTAATTAATTAAACAAAGTTATTTAATTAAATGTGAAGCCATTCTTAATTATTTAAATAAAGTTATTTAATTAAACAAGAAAAGTGTCTCTAATTAATTAAAGATTATTTAATTAAATAGAAAAAGTAATTATGAGAGCATATCTCATTTTATTAAATTAAATATCTCAACAAAATCACTCTTCAGTTCAAAAAGGGAAATTTCCAGTTCACTATTAATAAAAAATGAGTTAAATCAGTTAACTCCTTTTTCTACTCAAATTGAATCAATTAACTCCTTATTTTACTAAAATTAAATCTGTTAACTCCTTTTAATTTGAAAATCTCCTTTTATAACTGAACATCACCTTTAATCCTGACCGTTGATTGAAATCGATGTTAACCATTGATGAATTCAACAAAAGTCTATTTAAGAGACCCTCATCTCTTCATTTTGAAAGGTTGAATGAGAATTTGCATCAAATTGTTGCTGAAATTTATACTGACATTTGCTCATGTTCAAATATGCAAAGATCAAATTTGAACAAAAGTTGACCAGATTTAACCATGGTTGACTTGAGTTGACTAGTGTCAAAAAGAATTTTGAAATAATTAAACAAAATTTAGTACTTCTAATTAATTTAAAAAAGGTATTTAATTAAATGAGAAGCCATTCCTCATTAATTAAATGAAGTTATTTAATTAAATAAAAAAGTGTCTCTAATTAGTTAAAGATTATTTAATTAAATAGAAAAAGTAATTATGAGAGAATATCTCATTTTATTAAATTAAATATCTCAACAAAATCTCTCTTCAGTTCAAAAAGGGAAATTTTCACTTCACTATCGATAAAAAACGAGTTAAATCAGTTAACACTTTTTTCTACTCAAATTCAATCAGTTAACTTCTTATTTTACTCAAATTAAATCTGTTAACTCCCTTTAATTTGGAAATATCCCTTTAGAACTGAACTTCACCTTTAATCCTGACCGTTGATTGAAATCAATCTCAACCGTTGATGAATTCCAGAAAAGTCTATTTAAGAGACCCTCATCTCTTCATTTTGAAAGGTTGAATGAGAATGTGCATCGAATTATTGCTGAAATTCATACTCACATTAGCTCATATTCACATACGCAAATATCAAGTTTGACAAAAGTTGACCAAATTTAACCATGGCTGACTTGAGTTGACTAGTTTCAAATTTTTTTTTTTAAACAATTAAGAAAAATTATTTAATTAAATGGAGTACTTACTTCTAATTAATTAAACAAAATTATTTAATTAAATGAGAAGCCATCCCTAATTAATTAAATCAAGTTATTTAATTAAGTAAGAAAAGTGTCTCTAATTAATTAAAGATTATTTAATTAAATTAAAAAAGTAATTATGAGAGCATATCTCATTTTATTAAATTAAATATCTCAACAAAATCTCTCTTCAATTCAATAGGAAAAATTTCTAGTTCACTATTGATAAAAAATGAGTTAAATCAGTTAACTGCTTTTTCTACTCAAATTCAATCAGTTAACTTCTTTTTCTACTCAAATTGAATCAGTTAACTCCTTATTTTACTCAAATTAAATCTGTTAACTCTTTTTAATTTTGAAATCTCCCTTTATGACTGAGTTAATTTTAAAATCTCCCTTTACCGTTGATGAATTTCAAGAAAGTCTATTTAAGAGACTCTCATCTCTTCATTTTGAAAGGTTGAATGAGAATTTGCATCGAATTTTTGCTAGAATTCATACTCACATTTGCTCATATTCACATGCGCAAAGATCAAGTTTGACCTAAAGTTGACCAGATTTAACCACGGTTGACTTGAGTTGACTAGTTTTCAAAAGAATTTTAAAATAATTAAACAAAATTATTTAATTTAATGGAGAACTTACTTCTAATTAATTAAACATAGTTATTTAATTAAATTAGAAGCCATTCATAAATAATTAAACGAAGTTATTTAATTAAATAAGAAAAGTGTCTCTAATTAATTAAAGATTATTTAATTAAATAGAAAAAGTAATTATGAGAGCATATCTTATTTTATTAAATTAAATATCTCAACAAAATCTCTCTTCAGTTCAAAAAGGGAAATTTTCAGTTCACTATTGATAAAAAATGAGTGAAATCAGTTGACTCCTTTTTCTACTCAAATTGAATCAGTTAACTTCTTATTTTACTCAAATTAAATCTGTTAACACTATTTAATTTGAAAATATTATTTTATGACTGAACTTCACTTTTAATCCTAACTATTGATTGAAATCGATCTCAATCGTTGATGAATTCTATGAAAGTCTATTTAAGAGACCCTCATCTCTTCATTTTGAAAGGTTGAATGAGAATTTGCATCGAATTTTTACTATAATTCATACTCACATTTGCTCATATTCACATATGCAAAGATCAAGTTTGACCAAAAGTTGACTAGATTTAACCTCGGTTCACTTGAGTTGACTAGTTCCGAATAGAATTTTGAAATAATTAAATAAAATTATCTAATTAAATGGAGTGCTTACTTCTAATTTATTAAACAAAGTTATCTAATTAAATGAGAAGCCATTTCTAATTAATTAAATGAAGTTATTTAATTAAATAAGAAAAGTGTCTCAAATTAATTAAAGTCTATTCAATCAAATAGAAAAACTAATTATAAGAGCGTATCTCATTTTATTTAATTAAATATCTCAACAAAATCTCTCTTCAATTCAAAAAGGGAAATTTTCAGTTCACTATTGATCAAAAATTAGTTAAATTAGTTAACTCCTTTTTCCACTCAAATTGAATCAGTTAACTCCTTATTTTACTCAAATTAAATCTGTTAAATCCATTTAATTTGAAAATCTCCCTTTATGACTGAACTTCACCTTTAATCCTAACCATTAATTGAAATCGATCTCAACTGTTGATGAATTCTAGGAAAGTCTATTTAAAAGAACCTCATCTCTTCATTTTGAAAGGTTGAATGAGAATTTGCATCGAATTGTTGCTGGAATTCATGCTAACATTTGCTCATATTCACATACGCAAAAATTAAGTTTAACCAATAGTTGACCAGATTTAACTACGGTTGACTTGAGTTGACTAGTTTCGAAAAGAATTTTGAAATAATTAAATAAAATTATTTAATTAAATGGAGTAATTACTTCTAATTAATTAAATAAATTTATTTAATTAAATGAGAAGCCATTCCTAATTAATTAAATGAAGTTATTTAATTAAATAAGAAAAGTGTCTCTAATTAATTAAAGATTATTTAATTAAATAGAAAAAGTAATTATGCGAGCATATCTCATTTTATTAAATTAAATATCTAACCAAAATCTCTCTTCAGTTCAAAAAGAAAAATTTTCAATTCATTATTAATAAAAAAAGAGTTAAATCAGTTGACTCCTTTTTCTACTCCAATTGAATCAGTTAACTCCTTACTTTACTCAAATTAAATCTATTAACTCCTTTTAATTTGGAAATCTCTCTTTATGACTAAACTTCATATTTAATCTTGACCAATGATTGAAATCTATCTCAACTATTGATGAATTACAGTAAAGTCTATTTAAGACACCCTCATCTCTTCATTTTGAAAAGTTGAATGAGAATTTGCATCGAATTCTTGCTGGAATTCGTACTCACATTTTCTCATATTCGCATAAGCAAAGATTAAGTTTGACCAAAAGTTGACCAGATTTAACCATGATTGACTTGAGTTGACTAGTTTTGAAAAGAATTTTGAAATAATTAAACGAAATTATTTAATCAAATGGAGTACTTACTTCTAATTATTTAAACAAAGTTATTTAATTAAATTAGAAGCCATTCCTAAGTAATTAAATGAAGTTATTTAATTAAATAAAAAAAGTGTCTCTAATTAATTAAAGATTATTTAATTAAATAGAAAAAGTAATTATGAGAGCATATCTCTTAATAAATTAAATATCTCAACAAAATCTCTCTTTAGTTCAAAAAGTGAAATTTTCAGTTGACTATTGATCAAAAATGAGTTAAATTAGTAAACTCCTTTTTCTACTCAAATTGAATCAGTTAACTCCTTATTTTACTCAAATTAAATCTGTTAACTCTCTTTAATTTGGAAATCTCCAGTTATGACTGAACTTCACCTTTAATCCTGACCGTTGATTGAAATCGATCTCAACCGTTGATGAATTCCAAGAAAGTTTATTTAAGAGACCCTCATCTCTTCATTTTGAAAGGTTGAATGAGAATTTGCATCGAACTGTTGCTAGAATTCATACTCAAATTTGCTCATATTCACATATGCAAAGATCAAGTTTGACCAAAAGTTGATCAAATTTAACCACGGCTGACTTGAGTTGACTAGTTTCGAAAGAAATTTTGAAATAATTAATCAAAATAATTTAATTAAATGGAGTACTTACTTCTAATTAATTAAACAAAGTTATTTAATTAAATGAGAAGCCATTCCTAATTAATTAAATGAAGTTATTTAATTAAATAAGAAAGTGCCTCTAATTAATTAAAGATTATTTAATGAAATAGAAAAAGTAATTATGAGAGCATATCTCATTTTATTAAATTAAATATCTCAACATAATCTCTCTTCAGTTCAAAAAGGAAAATTTCTAGTTCACTATTGATGAAAAATGAGTTAAATGAGTTAACTCTTTTTTCTACTCAAATTGAATCAGTTAACTCCTTATTTTACTCAAATTAAATCTGTTAACTCTCTCTAATTTGAAAATCCTCCTTGATTACTGAACTTCACCTTTAATCCTGACCGTTGATTGAAATCGATCGCAACCGTTGACGAATTCCAAGAAAGTCTATTTAAGAGACCCTCATCTCTTCATTTTGAAAGGTTGAATGAGAATCTGCATCAAATTGTTGCTAGAATTCATACTCACATTTGGTCATATTCACATATGCAAAGATCAAGTTTGACCAAAATTTGACCAGATTTAACCATGGTTGACTTGAGTTGACTAGTTTCGAAAAGATTTTTAAAATAATTAAACGAAATTATTTAATTAAATGGAGTACTTACTTCTAATTAATTAAACAAAGTTATTTAATTAAATGAGAAGCCATTCCTAATTAATTAAAAGAAGTTATTTAATTAAATAAAAAAGTGCCTCTAATTAATTAAAGATTATTTAATTAAATAGAAAAAGTAATTATGCAAGCATATCTCATTTTATTAAATTAAGTATTTCAACAAAATTTTTCTTCGGTTCAAAAAGGGAAATTTCCAGTTCGCTATTAATAAAAAATGAGTTAAATCAGTTGACTCCTTTTTCTACTCAAATTGAATCAGTTAACTCATTATTTTACTCAAATTAAATCTGTTAACTCCCTTTAATTTGGAAATCTCTCTTTATGACTGAACTTCACCATTAATCCTGACCGTTGATTGAAATCGATCTCAACTATTGATGAATTCCAGGAAAGTCTATTTAAGAGACTTTCATCTCTTCATTTTGAAAGGTTGAATGAGAATTTGCATCGAATTGTTGCTAGAATTCATACTCGCATTTGCTCATATTCACATACGCAAAGATCAAGTTTGACCAAAAGTTGACCAAATTTAGCCACGGTTGACATTAGTTGACTAGTATCAAAAAAAATTTTAAAATAATTAAACAAAATTATTTAATTAAATGGAGTAGTTACTTTTAATTAATTAAACCAATTTATTTAATTAAATGAGAAGCCATTCCTAATTAATTAAATGAAATTATTTAATTAAATAAAAAAAGTGTCTCTACTGAATTAAAGATTATGTAATTAAATAGAAAAAGTAATTATGAGAGCATATCTCATTTTATTAAATTAAATATCTCAAAAGAATCTCTCTTCAATTTAAAAATGAAAATTTTTAGTTCACTGATGATAAAAAATGAGTTAAATCAGTTAACTCGTTTTTCTTCTCAAACTGAATCAGTTAACTCCTTATTTTACTCAAATTAAATCTATTAACTCCCTTTAATTTGGAAATCTCCCTTTATGACTGAACTTCACCTTTATTCCTAACCGTTGATTGAAATCGATCTCAATCGTTGATGAATTCCAGCAAAGTCTATTAAAGAGACCCTCATCTTTTCATTTTGAAAGGTTGAATGAGAATTTGCATCGAATTGTTGCTGGAATTCATATTCACATTTTCTCATATTCACATACGCAAAGATCAAGTTTGATAAAAAATTGACTAGATTTTACTACAGTTGCCTTGAGTTGACTAGTTTCGAATTTTTTTTTGAAATAATTAGACAAAATTATTTAATTAAATAGAGTACTTACTTCTAATTAATTAAACAAAGTTATTTAATTAAATGTGAAGCCATTCTTAATTATTTAAATAAAGTTATTTAATTAAACAAGAAAATTGTCTCTAATTAATTAAAGATTATTTAATTAAATAGAAAAAGTAATTACGAGAGCATATTTTATTTTATTAAATTAAATATCTCAACAAAATCTCTCTTTAGTTTAAAAAGAGAAATTTCGAGTTCACTATTGATCAAAAATGAGTTAAATAAGTTAACACCTTTTTCTACTCAAATTGAATCAGTTAACTCCTTATTTTACTCAAATTAAATCTGTTAACTCCTTTTAATTTAGAAATCTCCCTTTATGACTGAACTTCACATTTAAATTCTGACCGTTGATTGAAATCGATCTCAACCATTGATGAATTCCAAAAAAGTCTATTTAAGAGACCCTCATCTCTTCATTTTGAAAGGTTGACTAAGAACTTACATCAAATTGTTGCTGGAATTCATACGCACATTTGCTCATATTCACATACGCAAAGATCAAGTTTGGACAAAAGTTGACCAGATTTAATGACGATTGACTTGAGTTGACCAATTTCAAATTTTTTTTTGAAATAATTAAAAAAAATTATTTAATTAAATAGAGTACTTACTTCTAATTAATTAAACAAAGTTATTTAATTAAATGAGAAGCCATTCCTAATTAATTAAATGAAGTTATATAATTAAATATGAAAAATGTCTCTAATTAATTAAAGATTATGTAATTAAATAGAAAAATTAATTATCAGAACATATCTCATTTTATTAAATTAAATATCTCAGCAAAATCTTTCTTCAGTTCAAAAAGGGAAATTTTCAGTTCACTATTGATCAAAAATCAGTTAAATCAGTTAACTCATTTTTCTACTCAAATTGATTCAGTTAACTTCTTATTTTACTAAAATTAAATCTGTTAACTCCTTTTAATTTGAAAATCTCTTTTGATGACTGAACTTCACCTTTAATCCTGACCGTTGATTGAAATTGATCTTAACCGTAGATGAATTCAAGAAAAGTCTATTTAAGAGACCCTCATCTCTTCATTTTGAAATATTGAATGAGAATTTGGATCGAATTGTTGTTGGAATTCATACTCGCATTTGCTCATATTCGCATACGCAAAGATTAAGTTTGACCAAAAGTTCACCTAATTTAACCACGATTGACTTGAGTTGACTATTTTCGAAAAGAATTTTGAAATAATTAAACGAAATTATTTAATTAAATGAAATACGTACTTCTAATTAATTAAACAAGGTTATTTAATTAAATGAGAAGCCATTCCTAATTAATTAAATGAAGTTATTTTATTAAATAATAAAAGTATCTCTAATTAATTAAAGATTATTTAATTAAATGGAAAAAGTAATTATGAGAGCATATCTTATTTTATGAAATTAAATATCTCAAAAAAATCTCTCTTCAGTTCAAAAAGGAAAATTTCAAGTTTGACCAAAAGTTGACCAGATTTAACCACGGTTGACTAGTTTTGAAAAAAATTTTAAAATAATTAAACAAAATTATTTAATTAAATGGAGTACTTATTTCTAATTAATTAAACAAAGTTATTTAATTAAATGAGAAGCCATTCCTAATTAATTAAAAGAAGTTATTTAATTAAATAAGAAAAGTGCCTCTAATTAATTAACAATTATTTAATTAGATAGAAAAAGTAATTATGCGAGCATATCCCATTTTATTAAATTAAATATCTGAACAAAATCTCTCTTCAGTTCAATAAAGAAAATTTCCAGTGCACTATTGATTAGAAATGAGTTAAATTAGTTAACTCCTTTTTCTACTCAAATTGAATCAGTTAACTCTTTATTTTACTCAAATTAAATTTGTTAACTCCCTTTAATTTGGAAATCTCCCTTTAAGATTGAACTTCACCTTTAATCTTGACCGTTGATTGAAATCGATCTCAACCGTTGATGAATTCTAGGAAAGTCTATTTAAAAGACCCTCATCTCTTCATTTTGAAAGGTGGAATGAAAATTTGCATCGAATTGGTGCTGGAATTGATACTCAAAAATGCTCATATTCACATACGCAAAGATCAAGTTTGACCAAAAGTTTACAAGATTTAACCACGGTTGACTTGAGTTGACTAGTTTCGAAAAGAATTTTGAAATAATTAAACGAAATTACTTAATTAAATGGAGTACTTATTTCTAATTTATTAAACAAAGTTATCTAATTAAATGAGAAGCCATTTCTAATTAATTAAATGAAGTTATTTAATTAAATAAGAAAAGTGTCCCTAATTAATTAAAGATTATTTAATTAAATTGAAAAAGTAATTATGAGAGCATATCTCATTTTATTAAATTAAATATCTAAACAAAATCTCTCTTCAGTTCAAAAAGAGAAATTTCTAGTTCACTATTGATCAAAAAGAGTTAAATCAGTTAACTCTATTTTCTACTCAAATTGAATCAGTTAACTCCTTATTTTACTCAAATTAAATCTGTTAACTCCCTTTAATTTGGAAATCTCCCTTTATGACTAAACTTCACCTTTAATCCTGACCGTCGATTGAAATCGATCTCAACCGTTGATGAATTTCAGGAAAGTCTATTTAAGAGACCCTCATCTCTTCATTTTGAAAGGTTGAATGAGAATTTGCATCGAATTGTTGCTGGAATTCATACTCACATTTGCGCATATTCATATACGCAAAGATCAAGTTTGAACAAAAGTTGACCAGATTTAACTATGGTTGAATTGAGTTGACTAGTTTCAAATTTATTTTTAAATAATTAAATGAAATTATTTAATTAAATGGCGTACTTACTTCTAAGTAATTAAAAAAAGTTATTTAATTAAATTAGAAGCCATTCTTAATTAATTAAATGAAGTTATTTAATTAAATAAGAAAAGTGCCTCTAATTAATTAAAGATTATTTAATTAAATAGAAAAAGTAATTATGAGAGCATATCTCATTTTCTTAAATAAAATATCTCAACAAAATCTCTCTTTAGGTCAAAAAGGGAAATTTTTAGTTCACTATTGATCAAAAATGGGTTAAATCAATTGACTCCTTTTTCTACTCAAATTGAATCAGTTAACTCCTTATTTTACTCAAATTAAATCTATTAACTCCCTTTAATTTGGAAATCTCCCTTTATGACTAAATTTCACCTTTAATCCTGACCGTTGATTGAAATCAATCTCAACTGTTGATGAATTCTAATAAAGTCTATTTAAGAGACCCTCATCTCTTCATTTTGAAAGGTTGAATAAGAATGACCAGTTTCAAAAAGAATTTTGAAATAATTTTAAAAAATTATTTAATTAAATAGAGTACTTACTTCTAATTAATTAAACAAAGTTGTTTAATTAAATGAGAAGCCATTCCTAATTAATTAAATGAAGTTATATAATTAAATAAGAAAAGTGTCTCTAATTAATTAAAGATTATGTAATTAAATAAAAAAAGTAATTATGAGAGCATATCTCATTTTATTAAATTAAATATCTCAACAAAATCTCTCTTCAGTTCAAAAAGGGAAATTTCTACTTCACTATTGATAAAAAATGAGTTAAACGAGTTAACTCCTTTTTCTACTCAAATTGAATCAGTTAACTTCTTATTTTACTCAAACTAAATCTGTTAACTCCCTTTAATTTAGAAATCTCCCTTTATGACTGAACTTCACCTTTAATCCTGACCGTTGATTGAAATCGATCTCAATCGTTGATGAATGCCAGGAAAGTCTATTTAAGAGACCCTCATCTTTTCATTTTGAAAGGTTGAATGAAAATTTGCATCGAATTGTTGTTGGAATTCATACTCACATTTGCTCATATTCATATACGCAAAGATCAAGTTTGACCAAAACTTGACCAGACTTAACCATGGTTGACTTGAGTTGACTAGTTTTGAAAAAAAATTTAAAATAATTAAATGAAATTATTTAATTAAATCGAGTACTTACTTCTAATTAATTAAACAAAGTTATTTAATTAAATGAGAAGCCATTCCTAATTAATTACATGAAGTTATTTAATTTAATAAGAAAAGTGTCTCTAATTAATTAAAGATTATTGAATTAAATAGAAAAAGTAATTATGAGAGCATATCTCATTTTATTAAATTAAATATCTCTTCAATATCTCTTTTCAGTTCAAAAAGAGAAATTTGTAGTTCACTATTGATCAAAAATGAGTTAAATCAGTTAACTCCTTTTTTTACTCAAATTGAATCAGTTAACTCCTTATTTTACTCAAATTAAATATGTTAACTCCCTTTAATTTGAAAATTTTGCTTTATGACTGAACTTCACCTTTAATCCTGACTGTTGATTGAAATCGATCTTAATCGTTGATGAATTCCAAGAAAATCTATTTAAGAGACCCTCGTCTCTTCATTTTGAAAGGTTGATTGAGAATTTGCATCAAATTGTTGCTGGAATTCATACTCACATTTGTTCATATTCACATACGCAAAGATCAAGTTTGACCAAAAGTTGATCAGATTTAACCACGGTTGACTTGAGTTGACTAGTTTTGAAAAGAATTTTGAAATAATTAAACGATATTATTTAATTAAATGGAGTACTTACTTCTAATTAATTAGAAAAAGTTATTTAATTAAGTGAGAAGTTATTCCTAATTAATTAAATGAAGTTATTCAATTAAATAAGAAAAATGCCTCTAATTAATTAAAGATTGTTTAATTAAATAGAAAAAGTAATTATGAGAGCATATCTCATTTTATTAAATTAAATATCTCAATAAAATCTCTCTTCAGTTCAAAAAGGGGTATTTCCAGTTCACTATTGATGAAAAATGAGTTAAATCAGTTAACTCTTTTTTCTACTCAAATTGAATCAGTTAACACCTTATTTTACTCAAATTAAATCTGTTAACTCCCTTTAATTTGGAAATCTCCCTTTATGACTGAACTTCACCTTTAATCCTAACCGTTGATTGAAATCAATCTCAACCGTTGATGAATTCCAAGAAAGTCTATTTAAGAGACCCTCAGCTCTTCATTTTGAAAGGTTGAATGAGAATTTGCATCGAATTGTTGCTGGAATTCATACTCACATTTGCTCATATTCACATACGCAAAGATCAAGTTTGACCAAAAGTTGACCAAATTTAACCACGGTTGAGTTGAGTTGACTAGTTTCGAAAGGAATTTTGAAATAATTAAACAAAATTATTTAATTAAATGGAGTACTTACTTCTAATTAATTAAACAAAGTTATTTAATTAAATGAGAAGCCATTCCTAATTAATTAAATGAAGTTATTTAATGAAATAATAAAAGTGCCTCTAATTAATTAAAGATTATTTAATTAAATAGAAAAAGTAATTATGAGAGCATATCTCATTTTTTTTAATTAAATATCTCAACGAAATCTCTGTTAAGTTCAAAAAGGAAAATTTTCAGTTCACTATTGATAAAATATGAGTTAAATCAGTTAACTCATTTTTCTACTCAAATTGAATCAATTAACTCCTTATTTTACTCAAATAAAATCTGTTAACTCCCTTTAATTTGGAAATTTTCCTTTATGACTGAATTTCACCTTTAATCTTGACCGTTGATTGAAATTGATCTGTAATGCCCTGCCAAGAGATTCAAAGAATTTTACTAAGTTTGCCAAACAATTTTTTTTTAAACATGAAGGATAAAACTATTCATAACATTTTCGTAAGCAATAGCAATAATTCAAATGAAAATAAATATAGCATATATACATAACAGGCTACATTCTTTAAAAATCCCTTAAGGTTGTATCACGTCTAAATTAACTATTCATCTAACATCTCATCCTTATGAAATAACAATAATACATCCAATGTTCTTAAACAATATACAAATGTCTTTTTAGTTATTACATTTTAGATTGCTCAATCATCCACTGTATATGTCACATGGTATGAAAGCGCTTAAAAGAATAAACATCCATATAATTAAAGTACATCATCATCTAATATTAATCCATGATGCAATAACATAATGAAACCATAAATCATACATGATACATCATCGCAAAAGATATAAATATCCATCACAAAATATAACCATATATCACAAATATAAATAACTAAGTGCACGGTTCCTCCCAACCGTAAATAGCATCATTAGACCATCGTAGATCCTAGCCATCCCTCCGTGTGTAACATTCCAAAGGACCGAAGAGATCATCAGTATTAACATAGTAGGAATGTCACTCCTAAAACATCCTACTAACATGCAAAGTAAAGCATAATAAATCATCAACTAACATATGCAAAGTAAAACAAATCATCAATATAAGAAACATACCAATAAATACATCTATCATAAGGTATATTATCTATCATAATGCTCCAAGAACATAATGAAGAATAAATACCAACCAAGGATACTCCAGCCACGGTGTCTCGGACGGATCTCAAATGATAAGAGTGAAAATACACTACCACCTAAGCGCATGAAACCTAAGTGGTCCACTTCCACCATGCTGAGGAGATAATCTCAAGTTTCAAACACGATATCAATTCACGAAACACAAATCTCTATAAGTTTAGGAATCCTAAAAGTATACTAACTCAAAGCTTCCATCACACAAAATTAACATCTAATTCTTAGAGGCACACAATGACATGTAGGAAACCTACTCTGCAAGCGAAAAAGTTTCATCGCAATTATCACGTACAAGTTACCCTGGCAGTTAGCTAGACTCCACAAGTCCATACTGATCTCATGCAGCCACTAGTATTCTCTCATACTGACAAGGCATACTACGAAATGCACGGTCACAACCATGCGTTCTCACGACTCCCATCCTAGCCTGTACAAGCACTCAAGGCATGGGCGAGAACATAAAAATAATTATCTATTTAGGTTCATTTAATCTCCATTTAGTGTGTAAATTTTATCAGTTATTAACTAAACTTACAATGAGTTACCCTGGCAGCCACTTAGAGCTCCGACCCCCATTGCAAGCCACTTTCCGACACTACAAGTAGATTACCTACCTTAAGCTCATGGAATCATAAATCTCAAAATCATAAAAGATAATCCATAATAAAATTATCAAATATGCATAAAAGCATTAAATATCCATAATAAGAATCATCAAATCTCCAAGATAAGAATCAACAAATCTCTATGAGCATCAGAAAATACATCTATAGAAAATTATGATCACAACAGTTCTCTATTGGCAACTGAAGACATCACTGATCATCATAATAATCATTGGTTCTCAATAACCATAATATGTCTCAAGATAAATCACAATATCCATTGGTTCTCAACAAGCAACCAAGAATATCTCAAAATCATACTAATCAAAGACTCCAAAATGGTTGAGTCAAACATGTCACAACATAACATTCTCAAAAAATAAATCCATATTTTAGTCTCATCATGGCGACTAAAAAGTATTCCAAGGATAACTGATCGATGACTCAAAAATTATTAGCTCAAGCATCTCAGATATATATACATCTCAGCTTCACACATGAAGGCTGAAGAACAAATACAAACATTTTATAGAGCATACGATCACATAACCATGGTTGGGCTTATAAAGATCAAGACCAAATAAGATCAACATGCCATCACATCTCATAACCCCCGAGCCTCTGGTAACAACCTAAGACTGGTCAACACTAGTCAAACCAAAACTCAAAATAAGAAGCATATAGAATACACAATGCAAACACATATTTTGGTTTACTAAATTCACATAGTTGAATAATGTGTAGAGGTTTTCAGTTTTCGTTTCAAGTATACTTCAAGTGTTTTAGGTTTCATCATTTGACCTACAAGTCAACCCAATTGTTCTCTGATAGCATTACCCTTCTATTATTAAGAATTACATTCTAAGAATAACTTAAGGATAGATATTTACTCATTAAAT
Source organism: Cupressus sempervirens (assembly GCA_028749045.1). Taxonomy (NCBI): domain Eukaryota; kingdom Viridiplantae; phylum Streptophyta; class Pinopsida; order Cupressales; family Cupressaceae; genus Cupressus; species Cupressus sempervirens. The sequence continues at coordinate 674,836,031 of CM053790.1, read as the reverse complement.
TATTTGTCTCTTAATAAAATTATTCACTTTATTTTACTGAGATTACTAGTTGAATAACTCTTCCTTAATGTTACTTCAACTTTCAACGTAATCGAAGAATCATTATTCATTTATAAAAGAACCAATTATTAATCTTCAAATAAGAAGATAACTTTATTTATCTCAATCCATTAACATAGGTACACCATCCATGACCTATTACATCTTATTAGTTTTCAATCACAAACTTAATTAAGTATTACTAATGTTTGAGTCTTTTAATTTAATCGTCATTATCGTTGACAACTATATAATATCTAAAGTCATAATTCAAGTCATAAGAATAAGACCTATCAACTTGATATCAATATTTCTACAATCTCATTAAAAGAATCATATCAATTAAATCTTTATTACATAACATAATTATTGATTAAATCCAATTAACTTTAGTTAATTGATTTAATTAATAATTTCACAACCAAACCATCAACCCAATGAATATTTAGTTGACTAATAACTAAATGTCAACCATACACAAATGTTCATATTCATAGTTCAATAATAATAACTTGCTAATATTTAATGACAAACTATATTAGAAATCTTATTAATAAATCTATAATGACCACATTCGTCATGTTCCCATTTTTATTTTAATAATAACAAGTTATAATAAATCTCCAATACCAAGTATTATTATCTTAAATAAGTTTTCCTTATGTACATTGATTCAATTAATTAATACTTCTCCAAATTATTAACCAATTCAATTTGATTAATATCTTTTATAGTACTTCAATCATTAACTAATCTCCTCTAGATTAACTCTGATCGTATTAATTGATAACTATTTAAACTATTTACACTATTATTTATTAATAGTTTGTTAGTCCCAACAAACATTAATAAATAATAAACTCATCAAAACTATTATTAATCGATTTAGAGAACTTTACATAAGCTTCATTAGTTAACTCTTAATACCATTAAGGTATATCAATAATTTAGTTAATAATATATAACGTATTAATAATACCATAGTAATTCAAATTATAACAATGTTATAATAGTGCCTTCATGTCAATTAAATCTTAATCCATTATCATTAGTGTCTCTTTATTTAAAAACGTAATATAAAATTACCATCTCTAAATTACTTAATATATATTAAATAGTATTTAATATACATTACAAAAAGTCCACTATATAAACTATATTAAAAATCTTTTTTTAAAAAAATTTTCTCTCATTTAAAAATCTATTTACTTAGATTGACTAATAATTAATTACACTTCTTATACTTTTAACTAATCTTAATTAAATTTGATTTAATTAGATTAGATAATAAACCATATAAAACTAATTCATATTAATAAGATTCTAATAAGGGAAGATTGCAATAATATCTCTAATTCATTCCATGCTTTGATATATTATTTTTATGAAGTTTAAGCATAAAAAACTCTTGGTTATGGGAAATAGAAAAATATCTGTCTTTAAATAAAATAGTCTCAGTATGATGGTCATATCTCCCTAATCAATCGTTGGATCGGGCTGAAATTAAAATATATTGGAGAGGACCAAGTTGCGCCAGTTTTGACTGGAGCGATCCGAATAAATTTGATCTCAATAAAAAATTATGAATGACTAAGTTCGGGTCTATCCAAGAGGCAGCGACAGGTCAATTTGTGATGAATTAAAAATTTTCTGTTAAAATAATTGTTCTCTAAATTTAACCATAAAAGGATTTATTCATATGCATCTAAAAATATAATTGATAGAAAGATTACATCTAATCATTCAAATTTTCACCATAAAATTTCTATTTTAATTCCAAATCTTGTCTTTCTAATTTAATATAAATTTGAACCCAAACTCGATTAAAATCTAATTTATTTCTCCTTAATTGAATCTAAGATTTTTCTACTATTTTCTTCTCATCCAAATAAAATATCTAAATTCCAATTTCAAATACAGAGAGTATTCAGACACATAAAACAGATATGATGAAGACAAGAAGAGAAAGAGTGCAAAGGGAATATGAGAATATCACGAGTGCACCTGGACACTGATGCTAATTTGCCATGCCTTAGAAGTCAATATAAAATTCCTTCCTTCTCCATCATTCACAATTCTTCCAAGAATCCAAGCCGATCGAATCTTCCAAGTGATTAGAAGAGCTAGAAAGAGCATAGAAGCAAGTAGAAAATATATGAGCATATGAATCTTCTCCCATTCATGTAAGCTTTGAAGCTTCTATTTTTTTTAAACTTTTAGCTCGAGGCTTCCATTAAGCTTGTAGCTTCTATTAAACTTGTAGCTTCCATTAAGTTTTTCATTTATGCTTAATTGATGCACTAACCCCTATGTTGTTGACACATGTTAATTCCCATGCAAGCTTATAACTCTAATTTACTTTTAAATAATTCTTATTTAAATTTTATAACTTTTATTTTAATTTTTATAACTTTGATTATTATTATTTTATTTATTACTTTATTATTATTTAATAATTATTATTAATTTTAATTTCTAGTATTCTTTTATTTAATTCCTCTTTCCCAATAATTCATATTTAATTAATTACAATCAAAATATCAAAGATCATGATATTTTAATAATTTTTTCAAATAAATAATTTATTAATTAAATCTATTTATTAAGACTTATTTAATAGAAAATTCACCATAGACCTCCAAGATAAAATATGAAAATCCATCATAAAACAAATCATCAAAAATAAATCTAAAGGGTTAAAAATCACGAAATGTGTCATCTGACACATTCAGTGGGTATTCAACTCACATACTTGTCCTAATTTTCCAATTAGGACAAATGGCTCAAAGGGTTGAGATTTGGACTTGAGAATTTATCTCCCCTCTCTTATCATTGAGATAATGTGATAGGGTACGCTTATCCTAGCAATTCAGGGAAGTCGATACCCGGTACCTACAACCTGCATAAAAATTATGCATGTACAAACACAATATATACTAAACTAAACAGACAATGGTAGGAAGTGGTGCATCGTGTAGATCCTGACTAGTAGGTGACTACGACTCCCTTCCTTAACCACATCAAACATGCTATACAAAAGCAAACACATAAGGCAAACACACACACACCATACACATGCAAGTATGTGGTAAGTATTCATAAGAAAGCACATATGATAATAAATCATCTTACTAATCATCATTAATAATTGAAAGCAATGTAATAACCATCATCAATAATTGTGAACACTAAAAATAATCATCATACATACATGAAATGTAGAGTCTAAGTAATCTCATCACATAATAAACTGAATCCATAGCACAATATCCAATAATCTCAAAAGAATGCTACTAACTAACAACATAAAACTAGTTCTAAAAGAGTTCAGCAACGATAACAAAATGTGAACTAAGGGCAGGCACTGCACGATCTCAACCGTTGATGAATTCCACGAGAGTCTATTTAAGAGACCCTCATCTCTTCATTTTGACAGGTTGAATGAGAATTTGCATCGAATTGTTGCTGGAATTCATACTCACATTATCTCATATTAACATATGCAAAGATCAAGTTTGACCAAAAGTTGACCAGATTTAACCACAGTTGACTTGAGTTGACTAATTTTGAAAAGAATTTTGAAATAATTAAACAAAATTATTTCATAAAATGGAGTACTTACTTCTAATTAATTAAACAAAGTTATTTAATTAAATGAGAAGCCATTCCTAATTAATTAAATGAAGTTATTTAATTAAATAAGAAAAGTGCCTCTAATTAATTAGAGATTATTTAATTAAATAGAAAAAGTAATTATGAGAGCATATCTCATTTTATTAAATTAAATATTTCAAAAAAATCTCTCTTCAGTTTAAAAAGGGAAATTTCTAGTTCACTATTGATAAAAAATGAGTTAAATTAGTTAACTCCCTTTTCTACTCAAATTGAATCAGTTAACTCGTTATTTTACACAAATTAAATCTGTTAACTCCCTTTAATTTGGAAATCTCCCTTTATGACTGAACTTCACCTTTAATCCTGATCGTTGATTGAAATCGATCTCAACCATTGATGAATTCTAGGAAATTCTATTTAAGAGACCCTCATCTCTTCATTTTGAAAGGTTCAATAAGAATTTGCATAGAATTGTTGCTGAAATTCATACTCACATTTTCTCATATTCACATACGCAAAAATCAAGTTTGACCAAAAGTTGACTAGATTTAACCACGGTTGATTTGAGTTGACTAGTTTCGAAAAACAATTGAAATAATTAAAGAAAATTATTTAATTAAATGGAGTACTTACTTCTAATTAATTAAACAAAGTTATTTAATTAAATGAGAAGCCATTCCTAATTAATTAAATGAAGTTATTTAATTAAATAAGAAAAGTGTTTCTAATTAATTAAAGATTATTTAATTAAATAGAAAAACTAATTATGAGAGCATATCTCATTTTGTTAAATTAAATATCTCAACAAAATCTCTCTTCAGTTCAAAAAGGGAAGTTTCCAGTTCACTATTGATAAAAATGAGTTAGATCAGTTAACTCATTTTTCTACTCAAATTGAATCAGTTAACTCCTTATTTTACTGAAATTAAATCTTTTAACTCCCTTTAATTTGGAAAACTCCCTTTATGACTGAACTTCACCTTTAATCCTGACCGTTGATTGAAATCGATCTCAATCGTTGATGAATTTCAGGAAAGTCTATTTAATAGACCCTCATCCCTTCATCTTGAAAAGTTGAATGAGAATTTGCATCGAATTGTTGCTGAAATTCATACTCACATTTGCTCATATTCACATACGCAAAGATCAAGTTTGACCAAAAGTTGACCAAATTTAACCATGGTTGACTTGAGTTGACTAGTTTCGAATTTTTTTTTGAAATAATTAAATGATATTATTTAATTAAATGGAGTACTTACTTCTAATTAATTAAATAAAGTTATTTAATTAAATGAGAAGCCATTTTTAATTAATTAAATGAAGTTATTTATTTAAATAAGAAAAGTGCCTATAATTAATTAAAGATTATTTAATTAAATAGAAAAAGTAATTATGAGAGCATATCTCATCTTATTAAATTAAATATCTCAACAAAATCTCTCTTCAGTTCAAAAAGAGAAATTTTCAGTTCACTATTGATAAAAAATGAGTTAAATCAGTTAACTCATTTTTCTACTCAAATTGAATCAGTTTACTCCTTATTTTACTAAAATTAAATCTATTAACTCCCCTTAATTTGAAAATCTCCCTTTATGACTAAACTTCACCTTTAATCCTGACCATTGATTGAAATCGATCTCAACCGTTGATGAATTCCGATAAAGTCTATTTAAGAGACCCTCATCTCTTCTTTTTGAAAGGATGAAAAACAATTTCCATCAAATTGTTGTTGGAATTCATACTCACATTTTCTCATATTCACATACGCAAATATCAAGTTTGACCAAAAGTAGACCGAATTTAACCACGATTTACTTGAGTTGACTAGTTTCGAAAAGAATTTTGAAATAATTAAAAGAAATTATTTAATTAAATGGAGTACTTACTTCTAATTAATTAAATAAAGTTATTTAATTAAATGAGAAGCCATTCCTAATTAATTAAATGAAGTTATTTAATTAAATAAGAAAAGTGTCTCTAATTAATTAAAGATTATTTAATTAAATAGAAAAAGTAATTATGAGAGCATATCTCATTTTATTAAATTAAATATCTCAACCAAATCTCTCTTCAGTTCAAAAAGGGAAATTTCCTGTTCACTATTGATAAATAATGAGTTATATCAGTTAACTCTTTTTTCTACTCAAATTGAATCAGTTAATTCCTTATTTTACTCAAATTAAATCTATTAACTCTCTTTAATTTGGAAATCTCCTTTTATGACTGAACTTCACCTTTAATCCTGACCGTTGATTGAAATCGATCTCAACTGTTGATGAATTTCAAAAATGTCTATTTAAGAGACCCGCATCTCTTCATTTTGAAAGGTTGAATAAGAATTTGCATTGAATTGTTGTTAGAATTCATACTCACATTTGCTCATATTCACATACGCAAAGATCAAGTTTGACCAAAAGTTGACCAGATTTAACCACGGTTGACTTGAGTTGACTAGTTTCGAAAAGAATTTTGAAATAATTAAATAAAATTATTTAATTAAACAGAGTACTTACTTCTAATTAATTAAACAATGTTATTTAATTAAATGAGAAGCCATTCCTAATTAATTAAATGAAGTTATTTAATTAAATAAGAAAAGTGACTCTAATTAATTAAAGATTATTTAATTAAATATAAAAAGGAATTATGAGAGCATATTTGATTTTATTAAATTAAACATCTCAACAAAATCTCTCTTCAGTTCAAAAAGAGAAATTTCCATTTCACTATTGATAAAAAATGAGTTAAATCAGTTGACTCCATTTTCTACTCAATTTGAATCAGTTAACTCATTATTTTATTCAAATTAAATTTGTTAACTCCTTTTAACTTGGAAATCTCCCTTTATGACTGAACTTCACATTTAATCTTCACCGTTGATTGAAATCTATCTCAACTGTTGATGAATTCTAGGAAAGTCTATTTAAGAGACCCTCATCTCTTCATTTTGAAAGGTTGAACGAGAATTTGCATCGAATTGTTGCTGAAATTCATACTCACATTTGTTCATATTCACATACACAAAGATCATGTTTGACCAAAAGTTGACCAGATTTAACCACAGTTGACTTGAGTTGACTATTTTTGTAAAAAAGTTTGAAATAATTAAATGAAATTATATAATTAAATGTAGTACTTACTTCTAATTAATTAAACAAAATTATTTAATTAAATAAGAAGCCATTCGTAATTAAATAAATGAAGTAATTTAATTAAATAACAAAAGTGTCTATAATTAATTAAAGATTATTTAATTAAATAGAAAAAGTAATTATGAGAGCATATCTCATTTTATTAAATTAAATATCTCAAAAAAATCTCTCTTCAGTTCAAAAAGGGAAATTTCTAGTTTATGACTGAACTTTACCTTTAATCCTGACCGTTGATTGAAATCGATCTCAATCGTTGATGAATTACAGGAAAGTCTATTTAAGATACCCTCATATCTTCATTTTGAAAGGTTGAAAGAGAATCTGCATAGAATTGTTGCTAAAATTCATACTCACATTTGCTCATATTCACATATGTAAAGATCAAGTTTGACCAAAAGTTGACTAGATTTAACTACGGTTGACTTGGGTTGACTAGTTTCGAAAAGAATTTTGAAATAATTAAATGAAATTATTTAATTAAATGGAGTATTTGCTTTTAATTAATTAAACAAAGATATTTAATTAAATGAGAAACCATTCAGAATTAATTAAATGAAGCTATTTAATTAAATAAGAAAAGTGTCTCTAATCAATTAAAGATTATTTAATTAAATACAATAATTAATTGTGAGAGAAAATCTCATTTTATTAAATTAAATATCTCAACAAAATTTCTCTTTAGTTCAAAAAGGAAAATTTCTAGTTCACTATTGATCAAGAATGAGTTAAATCAGTTAACTCATTTTTTTACTCAAATTGAATCAGTTAACTCCTTATTTTACTTAAATTAAATCTGTTAACTCCCTTTAATTTGAAAATCTTCCTTTGTCACTGAACTTCACCTTTAATCGTGACCGTTGATTGAAATCGATCTCAACCGTTGATGAATTCTAAGAAAGTCTATTTAAGAGACCATCATCTCTTCATTTTGAAAGGTTGAATGAGAATTTGCATTGAATTGTTGCTAAAATTCATACTCACATTTGGTCATATTCACATACGTAAAGATCAAATTTGACCAAAAGTTGACCAGATTTAACCACGGTAGACTTGAGTTGACTAGTTTCAAAAAGAATTGTGAAATAATTAAATAAAATTATTTAAATAAATTAAGTACTTACTTGTAATTAATTAAACAAAGTTATTTAATTAAATGAGAAGCCATTCATAATTAATTAAATGAAGTTATTTAATTAGATAAGAAAAGTGTCTCTAAATAATTAAAGATTATTTAATTAAATAGAAAAACTAATTATGAGAGCATATCTCATTTTAATAAATTATATATCTCAACAAAATCTCTCTTCAGTTCAAAAAGGGAAATTTCCAGTTCACTATTTAATCCAGACCGTTGATTCAAATCGATCTCAACCATTGATAAATTTCAAGAAAGTCTGTTTAAAAGACCCTCATCTCTTCATTTTTAAAGGTAGAACGAGAATTTGCATCGAATTGTTGCTAGAATTCATACTCACATTTGCTCATATTCACATACACAAAGATCAAGTTTGAGCAAAAGTTGACCAGATTTAACCACAGTTGACTTGAGTTGACTAGTTTTGAAAAGAACTTTGAAATAATTAAATGAAATTATTTAATTAAATGGAGTACTTACTTCTAATTAATTAAACAAAGCTATTTAATTAAATGAGAAGCCATTCCTAATTAATTAAATAAAGTTATTTAATTAAATAAAAAAAGTGCCTCTAATTAATTAAAGATTATTTAATTAAATATAAAAAGTAATTATGAGAGCATATCTCATTTTATTAAATTAAATATCTTAACAAAATCTCTCTTCAGTTCAAAAAGAGAAATTTTCAGTTCACTATTGATCAAAAATGAGTTAAATCAGTTGACTCCTTTTTCTACTCAAATTGATTCAGTTAACTCCTTACTTTACTCAAATTAAATTTGTTAACTCCCTTTAATTTGGAAATTTTTCTTTATGACTGAACTTCACTTTTAATCTTGACCATTGATTAAAATCGATCTCAACCATTGATGAATTCAATGAAAGTCTATTTAAGAGTCCCTCATCTCTTCATTTTGAAAAGTTGAATGAGAATTTGCATCGAATTGTTGATAGAATTCATAGTCACATTTGCTCATATTCACATATGAAAAGATCAAGTTTGACCAAAAGTTGACAAAATTTAACCACCGTTGACTTGAGTTGACTAGTTTCAAAATTTTTTTTGAAATAAGTAGATGAAATTATTTAATTAAATAGAGTACATACTTCTCATTAATTAAACAAAGTTAATTAACTAAATGAAAAGCCATTCCTAATTAATTAAATGAAGTTATTTAATTAAATAAGAAAAGTGTGTCTAATTAATTAAAAATTATTTAATTAAATAGAAAAACTAATTATCAGAGCATATCTCATTTTATTAAATTAAATATCTTAACAAAATCTCTCTTCAGTTCGAAAAGAGAAATTTTCAGTTCACTATTGATCAAAAATTAGTTAAATCAGTTAACTCCTTTTTCTATTCAAATTGAATCAGTTAACTCCTTATTTTACACAAATTAAATCTGTTAAGTGCCTTTAATTTGAAAATCTCCCTTTATGATTGAACTTCACCTTTAATCCTGACTGTAGATTGAAATCGATCTCAACCATTGATGAATTCGAAGAAAGTCTATTTAAGAGACCCTCATCTCTTCTTTTTGAAAGGTTGAATGACAATTTCCATCGAATTGTTGCTAGAATTCATACTCACATTTGCTCATATTAACAGACGCAAAGATCAAATTTTACCAAAAGTTGACTAGATTTAACTACGGTTGACTTGAGTTGACCAGTTTCGAAAAGAATTTTGAAATAATTAAAAGAAATTATTTAATTAAATGGAGTACTTACTTCTAATTAATTAAACAAAGTTATTTAATTAAATGAGAAGCCATTCTTAATTAATTAAATGAAGTTATTTAATTAAATATGAAAAGTGTCTCTAATTAATTAAAGATTATTTAATTAAATAGAAAAACTAATTATGAAAGCATATCTAATTTTATTAAATTAAATATCTCAACAAAATTTGTCTTCAGTTTAAAAAGGGAAATTTTCAGTTCACTATTGATCCAAAATGAGTTAGATCAGTTAACTCCTTTTTCTACTCAAATTGAATCAGTTAACTCCTTATTTTACTCATATTAAATATGTTAACTCCGTTTAATTTGAAAATCTCCCTTTATGACTGAACTTCACCTTTAATCCTAACCGTTGATTGAAATCGATCTCAACCATTGATGAATTCTAAGAAAGTCTATTTAAGAGACCCTCATCTCTTCAATTTGAAAGGTTGAATGACAATGTACATCGAATTATTGCTATAATTAATACTCACATTTGCTCATATTCACATACGCAAATATTAAGTTTGACCAAAAGATGACTAGATTTAACCACGGTTTACTTGATTTGACTAGTTTTAAAAAGAATTTTGAAATAATTAAACGAAATTATTTAATTAAACGAAATACTTACTTCTAATTAATTAAACAATGTTATTTAATTAAATGAGAAGCCATTCGTAATTAATTAAACGAAGTTATTTAATTAAATAAGAAAACTGCCTCTAATTAATTAAAGATTCTTTAATTAAATAGAAAAAGTAATTATGAGAGCATATCTCATTTTATTAAATTAAATATCTCAACAAAATCTCTCTTCAGTTCAGAAAGGAAAATTTCCAGTTCACTATTGATAAAAAATGAGTTAAATCAGTTAACTCATTTTTCTACTCAAATTTAATCAGTTAACTCCTTATTTTAATCAAATTAAATCTGTTAACTTCCTTTAATTCGAAAATCTCCATTTATGACTGAACTTCACTTGTAATCTTGACCATTGATTGAAATCGATCTCAACCGTTGATGAATTCTGAGAAATAAGAGACCCTCATCTCTTCATTTTGAAAGGTTGAATGAGAATTTGCATCAAATTGTTGCTAGAATTCATAGTCACATTTGCTCATATTCACATAAGCAAACATCATGTTTGACCAAAAGTTGACCAGATTCAACCACGGTTCAATTGAGTTAACTAGTTTCGAAAAGAATTTTGAAATAATTAAAAAAAATTATTTAATTAAATGGAGTACTTACTTCTAATTAATTAAACAAAGTTATTTAATTAAATAAGAAACCATTCCTAATTAATTAAATGAAGTTATTTACTGAAATAAGAAAAGTGCCTCTAATTAATTAAAGATTATTTAATTAAATAGGAAAAGTAATTATGAGAGCATATCTCATTTTATTAACTTAAATATCTCAACAAAATCTCTCTTTAGTTCAAAAAGGGAAATTTTCAGTTGACTATTGATAAAAAATGAGTTAAATCAATTAACTCCTTTTTCTACTCAAATTGAATTACTTAACTTATTATTTTACTCAAATTAAATCTGTTAACTCCCTTTAATTTGGAAATCTCCCTTTATGATTGAACTTCACCTTTAATCTTGACCGTTGATTGAAATCGATCTCAACCACTGATGAATTCCAGGAAAGTCTATTTAAGAGACCCTCATCTCTTCATTTTGAAAGAATGAATGAGAATTTGCATCGAATTGTTGCTGGATTTCATAACTCACATTTGCTCATATTCACATACGCAAAGATCAAGTTTGAACAAAAGTTGACTAGATTGAACCATGGTTGACTGGTTTCAAATAGAATTTTGAAATAATCAAAATTAAATTATTTAATTAAATAGAGTACTTATATCTAATTAATTAAACAAAGTTATTTAATTAAATGAGAAGCCATTCCTAATTAATTAAATGAAGCTATTTAATTAAATAAGAAAAGTGCCTCTAATTAGTTAAAGATTATTTAATGAAATAATAAAAGTAATTATGAGAGCATATCTCATTTTATTAAATTAAATATCTCAATAAAATCTCTCTTCAGTTCAAAAAGGGAAATCTCCAGTTCACTATTGATAAAAAATGAGTTAAATCAGTTAACTCCTTTTTCTACTCTAATTGAATCAGTTAACTCCTTATTTTACTCAAATTAAATCTGTTAACTCCCTTTAATTTGGAAATCTCCCTTTATGACTAAACTTCACCTTTAATCCTGATCGTTGATTGAAATCCATCTCAACCGTTGATGAATTTTAGAAAAGTCTATTTAAGAGACCCTTATCTCTTCATTTTGAAAGGTTGAATGACAATTTGCATCGAATTATTGCTGGAATTCATACTCACATTTGCTCATATTCACATACGCAAAGATCAAGTTTCACCAAAAGTTGACCAGATTTAACTACGGTTGACTTGAGTTGAGTAGTTTCGAATTTGTTTTTGAAATAATTAAACAAAATTATTTAATTAAATGGAGTACTTACTTCTAATTAATTAAACAAAGTTATTTAATTGAATGAGAAGCCTTTCCTAATTAATTAAATGAAATTATTAAATTAAATAAGAAAAGTGTCTCTAATTAATTAAAGATTATTTAATTAAATAGAAAAAGTAATTATGAGAGCATATCACATTTTATTAAATTAAATATTTCAACAAAATCTCTCTTCAGTTCAAAAAGAGAAATTTTCAGTTTACTATTGATAAAAAATGAGTTAAATCAGTTAACTCCTTTTTCTACTCAAATTGGATCATTTAACTCCTTATTTTACTCAAATTAAATCTGATAACTCCCTTTAATTTGGTAATCTCCCTTTATGATTGAACTTCACCTTTAATCCTGGCTGTTGATTAAAATCAATCTCAACTATTGATGAATTCAAGGATAGTCTATTTAAGAGACCCTCATCTCTTCATTTTGAAAGGTTGAATGAGAATTTGCATCGAATTGTTGCTAGAATTTGTACTCACATTTGCTCATATTCACATACGCAAAGATCAAGTTTGACCAAAAGTTGACCAGATTTAACCACGGTTGACTTGAGTTGACTAGTTTCGAAAAGAATTTTGAAATAATTAAATGAAATTATTTAATTAAATGGAGTACTTCTAATTAATTAAAACAAGTTATTAAATTAAATGAGAAGTCATTCCTAATTAATTAAATTATTTAATTAAATAAGTAAAGTGCCTCTAATTAATTAAAAACTATTTAATTAAATAGAAAAAGTAATTATGAGAGCATATCTCATTTTATTAAATTAAATATCTCAACAAAATCTCTATTCAGTTCAAAAAGAGAAATTTTCTGTTCACTATTGATAAAAAATGAGTTAAATCAGTTGACTCCTTTTGCTAATCAAATTGAATTAGTTAACTCCTTATTTTACTCAAATTAAATCTATTAACTCCCTTTAATTTGGAAATCTCCCTTTATGACTGAACTTCACATTTAATCTTGAACGTTGATTGAATTCGATTTCAACCATTGATGAATTCCACAAAAGTCTATTTAAGAAACCCTCATCTCTTCATTTTGAAAGGTTGAATGAGAATTTGCATTGAATTGTAGTTGGAATTCATACTCACATTTTCTCATATTCACATACGCAAAGATAATGTTTGACCAAAAATTGACCAGATTTAACCATGGCTGACTTGAGTACTTCTAATTAATTAAATCAAATTAAATAAAATTATTTAATTAAATGGAGTACTTCTAATTAATTAAACAAAGTTATTTAATTGAATGAGAAGCATTTCCTAATTAATTAAATGAAGTTATTTAATTAAATAAGAAAAGTGTCTCTAATTAATTAAAGATTGTTTAATTAAATATAAAAAGTAATTATGAGAGCATATCTCATTTTATTAAATTAAATATCTCAACAAAATCTCTCTTTAGTTCAAAAAGGGAAATTTCTAGGTCACTATTGATAAAAAATGAGTTAAATCAGTTAACTCCTTTTTCTACTCAAATTGAATCATTTATCTCTTTATTTTACTCAAATTAAATTTGTTAACTCCCTTTAATTTAGAAATCTTTCTTTATAATTGAACTTCACCATTAATACTGATCATTGATTGAAATAGATCTCAACCGTTGATGAATTCCAGGAAAGTCTATTTAAGAGACCCTCATCTCTTCATTTTGAAAGGTTGAATGAGAATTTGCATCGAGTTGTTGCTAGAATTCATACTCACATTTGCTCATATTAACATACATAAAGATCAGGTTTGACCAAAAGTTGACCATATTTAACCACGGTTGACTTGAGTTGACTAGGTTCAAAAAGAATTTTTAAATAATTAAACAAAATTATTTAATTAGCTAGAGTACTTACTTCTAATTAATTAAATAAAGTTATTTAATTAAATTAGAAGCCATTACTAATTAATTAAATGAAGTTATTTAATTAAATAAGAAAAGTGTCTCTAATTAATTAAAGATTACTTAATTAAATAGAAAAAGTAATTATGAGAGCATATCTAATTTCATTAAATTAAATATTTCAACAAAATCTCTCTTCAGTTCAAAAAAAGAAATTTTCAATTCACTATTGATAAAAAATGAGTTAAATTAGTTAACTCCTTTTTCTACTCAAATTGAATCAGTTAACTTCTTATTTTACTCAAATTAAATCTGTTAAATCCCTTAAATTTGGAAATCTCCCTTTATGATTGAACTTCACCTTTAATCCTGACCGTTGATTGAAATCGATCTCAACCGTTGATGAATTATAGGAAAGTCTATTTAAGAGACCCTCATCTCTTCATTTTGAAAGATTGAATGAGAATTTGCATCGAATTATTGCTGGAATTCATACTCACATTTGCTCATATTCACATACGGAAAGATCAAGTTTGATCAAAAGTTGACCACATCTAACCATGGTTGACTTGAGTTGACTAGTTTTGCAAAGAATTTTGAAATAATTAAACAAAATTATTTAATTAAATGGAGTATGTACTTCTAATTAATTAAACAAAGTTATTTAATTAAATGAGAAGCCATTCCTAATTAATTAAATAAAGTTATTTAATTAAATAAGAAAAGTGCCTCTAATTAATTAAAGATTATTTAATTAAATAGAAAAGTAAATTATGAGAGCATATCTCATTTTATTAAGTTAAATATTTCAACCGAATCTCTTTTCAGTTCAAAAAAGAAAAATTTCTAGTTCACTATTGATCAAAAATGAGTTAACTCTTTTTTCTACTCTATATTGAGTCAGTTAACTCCTTATTTTACTCAAATTAAATCTATTAACTCCCTTTAATTTGAAAATCTCCCTGTATGACTAAACTTCATTTTTAATCCTGACCGTTGATTGAAATCGATCTCAACCGTTGATGAATTCCAGTAAAGTCTATTTAAGAGATCCTTATCTCTTCTTTTTGAAAGGTTAAATGAGAATTTGCATCGAATTGTTGCTGAAATTCATACTCACATTTTCTCATATTCACCTACGCAAAGATCAAGTTTGACCAAAAATTGACCAGATTTAACCACGGTTGACTTGAGTTGACTAGTTTCGAAAAGAATTTTGACATAATTAAATGAAATTATTTAATTAAATAGAGTACTTACTTCTAATTAATTAAACAAAGCTATTTAAGTAAATGAGAAGTCATTCCTAATTAATTAAAAGAAGTTATTTAATTAAACAAGAAAAGTTTCTCTAATTAATTAAAGATTACTTAATTAAATAGAAAAAGTAATTCTGAGAGCATATCTCATTTCATTAAATTAAATATCTCAACAAAATCTCTCTTCATTTCAAAAAAAGAAATTTTCAATTCACTATTGATAAAAAATGAGTTAAATGAGTTAACTCCTTTTTCTACTCAAATTGAATCAGTTAACTCCTTATTTTACTCAAATTAAATCTGTTAACTCCCTTTAATTTGGAAATCTCCCTTTATAATTGAACTTCACCTTTAATCCTGACCGTTGATTGAAATCGATCTCAATCATTGATGAATTCTAGGAAAGTCTATTCAAGAGACCGTCATCTCTTCATTTTGAAAGGTTAAATGAGAATTTGCATCGAATTGTTGCTGGAATTCATACTCACATTTGCTCATATTCACATACGCAAAAATCAAGTTTCACCAAAAGTTGACCAGATTTAACCACAGTTGACTAGTTTCAAATTTTTTTTGGAATAATTAAAAGAAATTATTTAATTAAATAGAGTACTTACTTCTAATTAATTAAACAAAGTTATTTAATTAAATGAGAAGTCATTCCTAATTAATTAAATGAAGTTGTTTAATTGAATAAGAAAAGTGTCTCTAATTAATTTAAGATTATTTAATTAAATAGAAAAAGTAATTATGAGAGCATATCTAATTTTATTAACGTAAATATCTCAACAAAATCTCTCTTCAGTTCAAAAAAGAAATTTCAAGTTCACTATTGATGAAAAATGAGTTAAATCAGTTAACTCTTTTTTCAACTCAAATTGAATCAGTTAACTCCTTATTTTACTCAAATTTAATCTGTTAACTTCCTTTAATTTGCAAATCTTATTTTATGACTGAACTCCACCTTTAATCCTAACCATTGATTGAAATCGATCTCAACCATTGATGAATTCTAGAAAAGTCTATTTAAAAGACCCTCATCTCTTCATTTTGAAAGGTTGAATGAGAATTTGCATTGAATTGTTGCTAGAATTCATACTCGCATTTGCTCATATTCACATACGCAAAGATCAAATTTGACTAAAAGTTGACCAGATTTAACCACGGTTGACTAGTTTGGAAAAGAATTTTGAAATAATTAAACGAAATTATTTAAGTAAATGGAGTACTTACTTCTAATTAATTAAACAAAGTTATTTAATTAAATGAGAAGTCATTACTAATTAATTAAATGAAGTTATTTAATTAAATAAGAAAAGTGTCTTTAATTAATTAAAAATTATTTAATTAAATAGAAAGAGTAAATATGAGAGCATATCTCATTTTATTAAATTAAATATCTCAACAAAATCTCTCTTCAGTTCAAAAAGGGAAATTTTCAGTTCACTATTGATAAAAAATGAGATAAATAAGTTAACTCCTTTTTCTACTCAAATTGAATCAGTTAACTCGTTATTTTACTCAAATTAAATCTGTTAACTTTCTTTAGTTTGGAAATCTCCCTTTATGACTTAACTTCACCTTTATTCCTGACCGTTGATTGAAATCGATTTCAACCGTTGATGAATTCTAGGAAAGTCTATTTAAGAGACCCTCATCTCTTTATTTTGAAAGGTTGATTGAGAATTTGCATCGAATTGTTGCTGGAATTCATACTCACATTTTACTCATATTCACATACGCAAAGATCAAGTTTGACCAAAAGTTGACCAGATTTAACTACAATTGATTAGTTTCGAAAAGAATTTTGAAATAATTAAACAAAATTATTTAATTAAATAGAGTACTTACTTCTAATTAATTTTAAAAAGTTATTTAATTAAATGAGAAGCCATTCCTAATTAATTATGTGAAGTTATTTAATTAAATAAGAAAAGTGCCTCTAATTAATTAAAGATTATTGAATTAAATAGAAAAAGTAATTATGAGAGCATATCTCATTTTATTAAATTAAATATCTCAACAAAATCTCTCTTTAGTTCAAAAAGGGAAATTTCTAGTTTATTATTGATAAAAATTGAGTTAAATCAGTTAACTCTTTTTTTTACTCAAATTGAATCAGTTAACTCCTTATTTTACTCAAATTAAATCTGTTAACTCCCTTTAATTTGGAAATCTCCCTTTATGATTGAACTTCACCTTTAATCCTGACGGTTGATTGATATCGATCTCAACCGTTGATGAATTTCAGGAAAGTCTATTTAAGAGACCCTCATCTCTTCATTTTGAAAGGTTGAATTAGAATTTGCATCGAATTGTTGCTAGAATTCATACTCACATTTGCTCATATTCACATACGCAAAGATTAAGTTTGACTAAAAGTTGACCAGATTTAACCACGGTTGACTAGTTTCGAAAAGAATTTTGAAATAATTAAATGAAATTATTTAATTAAATGGAGTACTTACTTCTAATTAATTACTTAAAGTTATTTAATTAAATGAGAAGCCATTCCTAATTAATTTAATGAAGTTATTTAATTAAATAAGAAAAGTGTCTCTAATTAATTAAAGATTATTTAATTAAATAGAAAAAGTAATTATGAGAGCATATCTCATTTTATTAAATTAAATATCTCAACAAAATCTCTCTTCAGTTCAAAAAGGGAAATTTTCAGTTCACTATTGATCAAAAATGAGTTAAATCAATTAAGTCCTTTTTCTACTCAAATTGAATTAGTTAACTCCTTATTTTACTCAAATTAAATCTGTTAACTCCCTTTAATTTGGAAATCTCCCTTTATGACTGAACTTCACCTTTAATCCTAACCGTTGATTGAAATCGATCTCAACCGTTGATGAATTCTAGGAAAGTCTATTTAAGAAACCCTCATCTCTTCATTTTGAAAGGTTGAATGAGAATTTGCATCAAATTGTTGCTGGAATTCATACTCACATTTTTTCATATTCACATACGCAAAGATCAAGTTTGACTAGAAGTTGACCAGATTTAACCACGGTTGACTTGAGTTGACTAGTTTCGAAAAGAATTTTAAATAATTAAAAGAAATTATTTAATTAAATGGAGTACTTACTTCTAATTAATTAAACAAAGTTATTTAATTAAATGAGAAGCCATTCCTAATTAATTAAATGAAGTTATTTAATTTGTGAGGCCTCACCCAATTCGTGATAGTAGCAATGAGATAATTGCATTACGGTGATTTTAATCCTATGTTTGATACACTTTTAAGACTGTAGGGTTATGTCATTTAATATTTGCATTTTGATGATCCGCAATTACCTCTACATATTATGACCTAATTGATGCATTTAATGATTCTATTTCATGTTGTAAGCTATTGACATTGCTTTA
Source organism: Cupressus sempervirens (assembly GCA_028749045.1). NCBI lineage: Eukaryota > Viridiplantae > Streptophyta > Pinopsida > Cupressales > Cupressaceae > Cupressus > Cupressus sempervirens. Next base: position 674,817,382 of record CM053790.1, on the reverse strand, counting down.
ATAGAAATTGAATGGTAGAAATGCTTGTAATATAAGAACGTAATGTTGAAGTGGAAATTAGAGTTAAAAGATAAATTTTGTTATGCATTGAGACGTAACCCGCATACCTAGGGATTCAATAGTTATGGATTCAAAATCTTGTCGTAGAATATGAAGTTATTCGAAATATTAAATTGACCATGTTATGTTGATAAGTAAAGTTTAGTTTTATAGTATTTTGAACATTTTACATGGAAATTGTTAGAAGAAGTAATGTAATTATAAGGAATGAAGTATGGAACTCAAATGTCAAATGTGATATGTAAGTTTTGATATTTTAATATTTTGAAGGTTATATTTGAATTTATTAAGAAAGGGAAACTTAATTTGAGATGATGAAATATATTCAAGTCTAATGTTTAATGAGATAATGATTTATTTTACATATGCTTTGCATGGTTCCTCCCAACTATAAATATCATTATTAGACTATCGTGGACCCTAGCCATCCCTCCGTGCGTAACATTCCAAAGCACCGAAGAGATCATCGTTATTAACATAGTAGGAATGTCACTCCTAAAATATCCTACTAACATGCAAAGTAAAGCATAATAAATCATCAACTAACATATGCAAAGTAAAGCAAATCACAATATAAGAAACATACCAATAAATACATATATTATCTATCACAATGCTCAAAGAACATAATGAAGAATAAATACTAACCAAGGATACTCCAGCCACGGTGTCTCGGACAGATCTCAAATGATAAGAGTGAAAATACACTACCACTCAACCGCGTGGAATCTAAGTGGTCCACTCCCACCGTGTTGAGGAGATAATCTCAAGTCTCAAATAGGATATCAATACACATAACATAAAAAGTTTAAGAATCCTAAAAATATACTAACTCAAAGGTTCCATCACACAAAACCGACATCTAATTTCCAGAGGCACACAAAGACATGTAGGAAACCTACTCTGCAAGCGGAAAAGTGTCATAGCAATTATCACGTACAAGTTACCCTGGCAGTTAGCTAAACTCCACGGTTCTATACTGATCTCATGCGGCCACTAGTATCCTCTCATACTGACAAGGCATACTACGAAATGCATGGTCGCAAGCATGCGTTCTCACTACACCCATCCTAGCCTATACAAGCACTCAAGGCATGGGCGAGAATATCAAAACAATTATCTTTTTAGATTCATTTAATCCCCATTTAGTGTGTAAATGTTATCACTTATTAACCAAACTTACAATGAGTTACCTTGGCAGCCACTTAGGGCCCCGACCCCCATTGCAAGTCACTTCCCAACACTACAAGTAGATTACCTAACCTAAGCTCATGGAATCATAAATCTCAAAATAAAAAAGATAATCTATAATAAAATCATAATATATGCATAGAATCATCAAATCTCCAAAATAAGAATCATCAAATCTCCATGAGCATCTGAAAAAGCATCCATAGAAAATCATGACCACAACAGTTCTCTATTGGCAATTGAAGGCATCGCTGATAATCATAAGTATCAATTGGTTCTCAATAACTAAAATATATCTCAAGATAAATGGTTCTCAACAAGCAACCAAGAATATCTCAAAATCATACTGATCGAAGACTCCAAAATGGTTGAGTCAAACATGTCACAACATGACATCATCAAAAATAAATCCACATTTCAGTCCCATCATGGCGACTAGAAAGTAATCCAAGGATAACTGATCGATGACTCAAAAATGATTAGCTCAAGCATCTCAGATATATATACATCTCAGCTTCACACATGAAGGCTGAAGAAAAAATACAAATATTTCATAGATCATACGATCACATAACCATGGTTAGGCTTATAAAAATCAAGACCAAATAAGATCAACATGCCATCATATCTCATAACCTCCGAGCCTCTGGTAACAACCTAGGACTGGTCAACACTAGTCAACCCAAAACCCAAAACAAGAAGAATATAGAATACATGATGCAAACACATGTTTTGGTTTACTAAATTCACATAGTTGAATAATGTGTAGGGGTTTCTAATTTTTTGTTTACAATTATACTTCAAGTGTTTTAAGTTTCATCATTTGACCTACAAGTCAACCCAATTGTTCTCCGATAGCATTACCCTTCCATTATTAAGAATTACATTCTAAAAATAACTTAAGGATAATTATTTACTCATTAAACTGATCATCACCGACCTTTAATTGAATTGCTTTCTTTAATTAACTAAGATCCATATTCTAATTGATTAACTCTCTTTCATAAATCAAGGATCATTATTCATTTATAAAAGAACCAATTATCAAACTAAGAAGAATTATAACTTTATTAAAATGATCAATTAAATCAAACAATTAACATAAGTACACCATCCATGACCTATTAACATCTAATAGTTTCCAATTCAATAATACTAAGTCTCACCATTAAAACATCTAAGGTCATTATTCAAGTCATGAGAGTACGACTTATCAACTTCGATGTAAATACTTCACAACTTTGCTAGAGGAATCGATATTAGCATATCAATTAAAACACTATTAAATAACTTGATTATTTATTTAATCTAATTAACTCTAATTAATTTAATTAATAATTACATATCCAAGGCAACACTCCAATTAATATCAGTTGACTAATAACTAACTATAATTTTGTAAGTTAAAAGTCATCTATAATTTAGTACACAAATATTCATATTCATAGTTCAATAATAATAACTTGTTAATATCTAATAACAAGCTATATTAGAAATTTTATTAATAAATCTATAATGACCACATTCGTCATTGTTTCAACAATATTCACATTTTATTTTAATAATAACAAGTTATACTAAATCCTCAATACCAAGTATTATTATCTCAAATAAGTTTCCCCTATGCACGATAATTCAATTAATTAATACTCCAAATTATTAACCAATTCAATTTGATTAATATCTTTTACAGTACTTCAATCATTAACTAATATCCTCTATATTAACTTTGATCTAATTTGTTGATATCTATTTAAACCATTATTTATTAATAGTTTGCTAGTCCTTACAAACATTAATAAATAATAAACTCCTTAAACTATACATATACGATCTATAGAATCCTTCCATAAACTCATTAGTTAATATTTGGCTAACTCTTAACTCCATTAAGGTATTCAAACGTATTAACCAATAACATAATAATTCATTCTTAATCCAATATCATTTAGAATTTTTAAATTTAAATCAACATAATATAAATTATCATCTTACAATTATTTAATCAATATTAAAATCAACCATTAGACTCCATTTTCTAATTGTTCCAATAATATTTTGTTTATATAAACATTGTTTGAAAGAGATCCCTATCACAAACCAATAAGACTCATTGTAGATTTTAACATGAATAATCTCCAAATTCTTAACATTATCATCTTCATTAAACAACTCTAAAATTGTTTAATATATATTAAATAGTGTTCAATATACATTATAAAAAGTCCACTATATAAACTATATTAAAATCTCTTTTCTTTTAATTTTTTCTCATTTAAAAATTTATTTACTTAGATTGACTAATAATTAATTACACTTCTTCTACTATTAACTAATCTTAATTAAATTTGATTTAATTAGATTAGATAATAAACCATAAAAAACTAATGCATATTAATAAGATCCTAATAAGGGAAGATTTCAATAATATATTTAATTCATTCCATGCTTTGATATATTATTTTTGTGAAGTTTAAGCATAAAGAACTCTTGGTTATGGGAAATAGAGAAATATTTGTCCTTGAATCAAATAGTTTCAGTACGACGGCCATATCTCCCTAATGAACCGTTGGATCGGATTGAAATTGAAATATGTTGAAAAGGGCCAAGTTGCGTCATTTCTGACCAGAGCGATCGAATAAATTCGATTCCAATAAAAAGTTATGAATGACTGAGTTTGGGTCTATCCAAGGGGCAGCGACAAGAATATAATTTTTTTTTTTTTTTTAAAAGGTAAATGTTCTCTAAATTTATCCAATAATTTCACTAATGGATTTGGCCATAAATCTTGAAACCATTTTCAAATCTATTTCAATTTGATTCTAATTCGAACCCAAACTTGTTTTCTCTTTTTTTTAAATCTATGCATGTAAAATTCTCAAATAAATTTAATTGCCCAAATAGAAAATGCATACAGTAAAAATATGAAATTCCTCAGAAGACATATGGAAGACACGAAGAAGACAGGAATGCATGATGCGAAAATAGTATAAGAAAAATGACAAGAATCTACCCGAATTCTGATGCTAATTTGCTCTTCCTCAGAAAAACCCATAGAGAAAGCTTCCTTCTTCAGAGTTCTTGAGTCCTCCAATCTTTCAATTGCTCTCCACCCCCTCCCTAAGCTTCTATGAATGCCTAAATATAAAGAGCTCTCAAGAAACCTTTGGATTGCTTCTTGAAACCACTGAAAGGTATCACCAACTAAGCATGGGTCTTTTTCAATTCTTTTTTGATGAGTCATAGAATTGTAGACACCTTGTGCTTAATTGATGGACTAACTCCCGTGTTGTTGACAAATGTTAATTCCCATTCAAGCTTATAACTCAAATTTACTTTTTAAATAATCTCTATTTAAATTTTATAACTTTCATTTTAATTTTTATAACTTTTATTATTATTATTTTATTTATTACTTTATTATTATTTTATAATTATTATTAATTTTAATTTTTAGTTTTTTTTTAATTTATTTTATTTTTTCCAATAATTCACATTTAATTAATTAAAATAAAAATATTAAAAATCATGATATTTTATTAATTTCTCAAATAAATAATTTATTAATTAAATCTATTTATTAAGACTTAATTAATGGAAAATTCACCATAGACCTCCAAGATAAAATATGAAAATCCATCATAGAACAAATCATACAAAATAAATCTAAAGGGTTAAAAATTATGAAATATGTCATCTGACACATTCGGTGGGTATTCAACTTAGATACTTGTCCTAATTTTTCAATTAAGTCAAATGGCTCAAAGGGTTGTGATTTGGATTTCAGAATTTATCTCCCCTCTCTTATCATTGAGATAATGTGATAGAGTACGCTCATCCTGGCAATTCAGGGAAGTCGATACCCGGTACCTACAACCTGCATAAAAACTATGCATGTACAAACACAATATATACTAAACTAAACAGACAATGGTAGGAAGTGGTGCATCGTGTAGATACCAACTAGCAGGTGACTACGACTCTCTTTCTTAACCACATCAGACACACCATACAAAAGCAAACACGCAAGGAAAACACGCACACCATACACATGCAAGTATGGGGTAAGTATCCATAAAAAAGCACATATGATAATAAATCATCTTACTAATCATTATTAATAATTGCAAGCAATGTAATAATCATCATCAATAATTGTGAACACTAAAAATAATCATCATACCTACATGAAATGTAGAGTCTAAGTAATCTCATCACATAATAAACTGAATCAACAGCACGATATTTGATAATCTCAAAAGAATACTACTAACAAAACAACATAAAACTAGTTCTGAAAGAGTTTAGCAAAGATAACAAAATGTGAACCAGGGGTAGACACTACATACTTCTAATTAATTAAACAAAATTATTTAATAAAATGAGAAGCCATTCCTAATTAATTAAATGAAGTTATTTAATTAAATAAGAAAAGTGCATCTAATTAATTAAATATTATTTAATTAAATAGAAAAAGTAATTATGAGAGCATATCTCATTTTACTAAATTAAATATCTCAACAAAATCTCTCTTCAGTTCAAAAAGGAAAATTTTCAGTTCACTATTGATAAAAAATGAGTTAAATCAGTTAACTCCTATTACTACTCAAATTGAATCAGTTAACTCCTTATTTTACTCAAATTAAATCTGTCAACTCCCTTTAATTTGGAAATCTCCCTTTGTGACTGAACTTTACCTTTAATCCTGACCGTTGATTGAAATCGATCTCAACCGTTGATGAATTCCAAGAAAGTCTATTTAAGAGACCCTCATCTCTTCATTTTGAAAGGTTAAATGAGAATTTGCATTGAATTGTTGCTAGAATTAATACTCACATTTGCTCATATTCACATACGCAAATATCAAGTTTGACCAAAAGTTGACCAGATTGAACTACGGTTGACTTGAGTTGACAAGTTTTGAAAAGAATTTTGAAATAATTAAATGGAGTACTTACTTCTAATTAATTAAACAAAGCTATTTAATTAAATGAGAAGTCATTCTTAATTAATTAAATGAAGTTATTTAATTAAATAAAAAAAGTGTCTCTAATTAATTAAAAATTATTTAATTAAATTTAAAAAGTAATTATGAGAGCATATCTCATTTTATTAAATTAAATATCTCAACAAAATCTCTCTTTAGTTCAAAAAGGGAAATTTTCAGTTCACTATTGATAAAAAATGAGTTAAATCAGTTGATTCTTTTTTCTACTCAAATTCAATTGGTTAACTCATTATTTTACTCAAATTAAATCTGTTAACTTCCTTTAATTTGGAAATCTACTTTTATTGGTGAACTTCACCTTTAATTCTGACAGTTCTTTGAAATTGATCTTAACCATTGATGAATTCCAAGAAAGTCTATTTAAGAGACTCTCATCTCTTCATTTTGAAAGGTTGAATGAGAATTTGCATCGAATTGTTGCTGGAATTCATACTCGCATTTGCTCATATTAACATACGCAAAGATCAAGTTTTACCAAAAGTTGACCAGATTTAACCACGGTTGACTTGAGTTGACTAGTTTCGAAATTTTTTTTGAAATAATTAAATGGAGTACTTACTTCTAATTAATTAAAAAAAGTTATTTGATTAAATGACACGTCATTCCTAATTAATTAAATGAAGTTATTTAATTAAATAAGAAAAGTGCATCTAAATAATTAAAGATTACTTAATTAAATAGAAAAAGTAATTATGAGAGCATATCTCATTTTATTAAATTAAATATCTCAACAAAATCTCTCTTCAGTTCAAAAAGGAAAATTTTTAGTTCACTATTAATAAAAAATGAGTTAAATCAGTTAACTCATTTTTCTACTCAAATTGAATCAGTTAACTCCTTATTTTACTCAAATTAAATCTGTTAACTCTCTTTAATTTGAAAATCTATTTTTATGAATGAACTTCACATTTAATCCTGACCGTTGATTGAAATCGAACTCAACCGTTGATAAATTCTAAGAAAATCTATTTAAGAGACCTTCATCTCTTCATTCTGAAAGGTTGAATGAGAATTTGCATCAAATTGTTGCTGGAATTCATCCTCGCATTTGTTCATATTCACATACGCAAATATCAAGTTTGACCAAAAGTTAACCAGATTTAACCACGGTTGACTTGAGTTGAGTAGTTTTGAAAATAATTTTAAAATAATTAAACGAAATTATTTAATTAAATGGAGTATTTAATTCTAATTAAATAAATAGAATTATTTAATTAAATGAGAGACCATTCCTAATTAATTAAATGAAGTTATTTAATTAAATAAGAAAAGTGCCTCTAATTATTTAAAGATTATTTAATTAAATAGAAAAATTAATTATGAGAGCATATCTCATTTTATGAAATTAAATATCTCAATAAAATCTCTCTTCAGTTCAAAAAAGGAAATTTCTAGTTCACTATTGATAAAAACATGAGTTAAATCAGTTGACTCCTTTTTCTACTCAAATTGAATCAGTTAACTCCTTATTGTACTCAAATTAAATCTTTTAACTCTCTTTGATTTGGAAATCTTCATTTATGACTGAACTTCACGTTTAATCCTGACCATTGATTGAAATTGATCTCAACCGTTAATGAATTCCAGGAAAGTCTATTTAAGAGACCCTTATCTTTTCATTTTGAAAGGTTGAATGAGAATTTACATCGAATTGTTGCTAAAATTCATACTCACATTTGCTCATATTCACATTTGCAGAGATCAAGTTTTACCAAAAGTTGACCAGATTTAACCACAGTTGACTTGAGTTGACTAGTTTCGAAAAGAATTTTGAAATAATTAAACAAAATTATTTAATTAAATGGAGTACTTATTTCTAATTAATTAAACAAAGTTATTTAATTAAATGAGAAGCCATTCCTAATTAATTAAATGAAGTTATTTAATTAAATAAGAAAAGTGTCTGTAATTAATTAAAGATTATTTAATTAAATAGAAAAATTAATTATAAGAGTATATCTCATTTTATTAAATGAAATATCTCAACAAAATCTCTCTTCAGTTCAAAACGGCAAATTTTTCAGTTCACTATTGATGAAAAATGAGTTAAATCAGTTAACTGCTTTTGCTACTCAAATTGAATCATTTAACTCCTTATTTTACTCAAATTAAATCTGTTAAGTCGATTTAATTTTGAAATCTCCCTTTATGATTGAACTTCACCTTTAATCCTTACCATTGATTGAAATCGATCTCAACCGTTGATGAATTCTAGGAAAGTCTATTTAAGAGACCCTCATCTCTTCATTTTGAAAGGTTGAATGAGAATTTGCATCGAATTGTTGCTGGAATTCATCCTCACATTTTCTCATATTCACTTACGCAAAGATCAAGTTTGACCAAAAGTTGACCAAATTTAACCACAGTTGACTAGTTTCGAAAAGAATTTAGAAATAATTAAAAGAAATTATTTAATTAAATGTAGTACTTACTTCTAATTAATTAAACAAAGTTATTTAATTAAATGAGAAGCCATTCCTAATTAATTAAATGAGGTTATTTAATTAAATAAGAAAAGCGTCTCTAATTAATTAACGATTATTTAATTAAATAGAAAAAGTAATTATGAGAGTATATCTCATTTTATTAAATAAAATATCTCAACAAAATCTCTCTTAAGTTCAAAAATGGAAATTTCCTGTTCACTATTGATCAAAAATGAGTTAAATCAGTTAACTCCTTTTTCTACTCAAATTGAATTAGTTAACTCCTTATTTTACTCAAATTAAATCTGTCAATTCGCTTTAATTTGGAAATCTCCCTTTATGACTGAACTTCACCTTTAATCCTGATCGTTGATTGAAATCGATCTCAACCATTGATGAATTTCAGGAAAGTCTATTTAAGAGACCCTCATCTCTTCATTTTGAAAGGTTGAATGAGAATTTGAAACGAATTGTTGCTGGAATTCATACTTACATTTGCTCATATTCACATACGCAAAGATCAAGTTTGACCAAAATTTGACCAGATTTAACCATGGTTGACTAGTTTCAAAAAGGATTTTGAAATAATTAAACAAAATTATTTAATTAAATGGAGTACTTACTTCTAATTAATTAAACAAAGTTATTTAATTAAATGAGAAGCCATTCTTAATTAATTAAATGAAATTATTTAATTAAATAAGAATAGTGTCTCTAATTAATTAAAGATTATTTAATTAAATAGAAAAAGTAATTATGAGAGCATATCTCATTTTATTAAATTAAATATCTCAACAAAATCTCTCTTCAATTCAAAAAGGCAAATTTTCAGTTCACTTTTGATAAAAAATGAGTTAAGTCAATTAACTCCTTTTTCTACTCAAATTGAATTAGTTAACTCCTTATTTTACTCAAATTAAATCTATTAACTCCCTTTAATTTGGAAATCTCCCTTTATGACTGAACTTCACCTTTAATCCTGACCGTTGATTGAAATCGATCTCAACCGTTGATGAATTCCAGAAAAGTCTATTTAAGAGACCCTCATCTCTTCATTTTGAAAGGTGGAATGATAATTTGCATCGAATTGTTGCTGGAATTCATACTCACATTTGCTCATATTCACATACGCAAAGATCAAGTTTGACCAAAAGTTGACCAAATTTAACTACAGTTGACTTGAGTTGACAAGTTTTGAAAAGAATTTTGAAATAATTAAACGAAATTATTTAATTAATCGAGTACTTACTTCTAATTATTAAACAAAGTTATTTAATTAAATGAAGTTATTTAATTTGTGAGGCCTCACCCAATTCGTCATAGTACCAATGAGTTAATTGCATTACGGTGATTTTAATCCTATGTTTGATACACTTTTAAGACTGTAGGGTTATGTCATTTTAATATCTACATTTTGATGATTTGCAATTACCTCTGCATATTTGACGTAATTGATGCATTTAATGATTCTATTTCATGTCGTAAGCTATTGACACTGCTTTAATAGAAATTGAATGGTAGAAATGCTTGTAATATAAGAAGGTAATGTTGAAGTGGAAATTAGAGTTAATTGATAAATTTTGTTATGCATTGAGGCCTAACCCGCGTACCTAGGGATTCAATAGTTATGGATTCAGCATCTTGTCGTAGAATATGAAGTTATTCAGAATATTAAATTGACCATGTTATGTTAATAAGTAAAGTTTAGTTTTATAGTATTTTGAACATTTTACATGGAAATTGTTAGAAGAAGTAATGTAATTATAAGGAATGACGTATGGAACTCAAATGTCGAATGTGATATGTAAGTTTTGATATTTTAATATTTTGAAGGTTATATTTGAAATGATTAAGAAAGGGAAAGTTAATTTGAGATGATGAAATATATTCAAGTCTAATGTTGAATGAGATAATGATTTATTTTACATATGCTTATATGATTTTCTTGAACTACTGACGCTCGAGTTTAGTGTGCAAGAATTTGACCATGGGTTAAAGGGGAATTAAGGCTCAAACTACTACAAACATGACATAACCAAGGTTGAATTAGTAGAAAAGATTTAAACCTAATTTTAATGTGTTTTATTTCGTATATGTGAATTGTATGTGTGCATAGTAGCCTAGTTCATGTATTATTGTAAAACGAGTCATTTTTTTTAATATAATGTGATATTTTGTGTGTGTCATTTGACACTTGTGCTTGTTATGTGATATGACATGTTATTCGTCAATGGATCATGTGGCCACCTTATTACGTGATAAATGCCTCAATTGAGGAATTTGATTATTGCCTTAGTTAGTAAAAGGACAAGGTCATCACCTTGGGGAATTTGAAATTTGAATCACCTAGCTTTGGGAGGGTCATAAAGTAACTTTAAGGTAAGTTGGGATTAAAATTAACCCCACCCATGTAGATTAGTGTGACACCATTGTGCATCTTGTCGTATTGTGTGGAGTATTGTGAGTATGAGGTTTGGATTTCTTCTATTTCCTTGTTGCATTATGGGTGTTGATATTGTGTTGTGATAATGTGACGTGCTCTTGAAAATCTGTTGTTTTATTGCTACTTGGTTTTGTTTTCTTGTTATGCTTGAGTGTTCTTATGGGTGTGGGACTTACACTAACCCTTGTGGGAAGGGAAGAGAAGTCTAGGGTGAACGGACAGTAGTTGGATTGCATAGTTGAGGACCTTGGAGTATGGGCTCCATTGTATGCCATTTTCATATTCATATTTTGCCTTGGGGGAGGATAAGAAAAAAAAAAATGGTGAGGAAGGAAGTAACTGAAGTATGGGTTTGTAGGAAGCTAAAGCTGTTGGTTGTGTGTGGTGGAGGATGTTGTGTTGGTAGTGTGTGTGGTGGAAGATGTTTATGAAGCCCCAAAAGGGCATGATATTATGAAGCCCCAAAAGGGCCTTGTATTTTGTTGATTTAGCTCCAAAAGGGCATGAGTTTTATGGCAAATATGATATGAAATGGTAAACCTCCTTGTGTTTCCACCTTCACCCTGTGTTCAAGGTTCCAATGGTGAGCCTTTGTGAAATATCCTTGGGATGGGATTTGTTGCAGTTTTGTTATGTGGTGTATATGTTTCTTACAAGTGTGTATGTGGATTTTGTTTGAGCCTTATTTCCCTAGCCTGGGGGTGGTCTCTTTGAGGCCTATGGTTGGGTGGAAAGCACCCATGGTCCTTGTTGTTTTGTTGTGATGCATTTGCAAGTTCTTAGAAAAAAATCTTAGAAACTTGGAGTCCTTGTTATCTTCCATGTGCATAGGAGGAGAAGACAATATTGCATTGAGATGAGATAGAGAGACAAACTCAATTTTGTTATGTGAGCCTAAATGTATTGTAAGAGAAAGCTACTGTCTTGGTTTGATTGTCAATGGAAAGGTTGTGAGTGCTCATGTGTAGTAAAAGTATTTTCCATTGTGTATATTATGATATGTTAACTTCACCACCTTTTTGTGTATCATGAGTGTATCACTGAAGATAATTCATTGTAATAATATGTTGTTTTATTGGATGGTAACACCAATCAGAGATCCAAATTACTTGATGCTCTTGAGTGGAATGCAAAAGAAATTTGATATCATAGAAGAGATAATATTCATAGGAAGGATTATCCTAGTGGATTGCTATTATCATTTTAGTTCCATTTTTTACCAATTGCGAATGTACATTCAAATCTAGATCTACGTAAGAAGATAATGTTGATAAAATGGTTTCTAAATTTCGTAATTCATAGATAGGGATAATCTAGATAACTTCATATAAAGTCTTGTCATGAAATGTTGAGTTATTGAATTAAGTTAATGTTTTGAATGCTAAATGAATCACAATTTTAAAACTATACTTAGTTTATAATTATCTCCTAACTATCCTTGCAATAACTTACCTTGAATATCCTAGATTACAGAAGAAGAAAATCAAGTGATGATATAAAATATACAAGACTTAAGACATAAGCTTGTTGTAGGTGCACATTTTATCCTCTAGAAAATGTATGAGAAAGTAAAATAAATCTACAGACATTAAAATATTCAAGAGTATTCCTTAGACTCCTAGGACCTTATAACCTATAAAGCATATTTTAACATAATAAACTAACCATCATATTAATTGCATTAGAAGGGACCTCATATGAGACACATAACTCGAGTCAACACACTATCAAATCAAAAGAGACATTTTTAAAAAAAAATATACAATGCTCATGTTAAACAAACCTAAACTAGCACCAAGTAATATTTTAAACAAGACATAGCGTGACAAACAACCTACTATATTATCTACCCTAGGCTAGCATGGGTTGGTGAATGAGAAAACAATTTAATATGCTATGGAGACCAAGGTATTTAATTTCTCTGACATGATCAAGACTTATTTCATCCACCTATTCCCTAGGCGCTTTGTGCCTTCAAATATTATATTGGAATACCGTGCAAGTTTATGACATAATTCTGACAAGAGGGAATGGCTTCCATTTTGTCCATGACGCCTTGATTTTCCTTGGAAGAAGTTATAGCATTTTATATGTCTTTCTTCACCCACCTAATTAAGAGGAGCATAAACTCCATGCTGCCAAAAATATGGGACCAAGTAGCAAGTCAATTTAACACGGGAATTCGAAATTCATGTCTTGTCTATTTAAGGCACCTATGCTTGTCTTGGCCAAAACTTTGGTAAGTGAGTCCACCATGGAGAGAAACACAAGGAATTCACTAGGTCTATGGGTAAGTGAAGAAGATTATGGGGTAGTAGCACGTGGGTAGTAGGGTGATTTGGAACTTTGCTAGAGAAAAAGTATTTCATCTTCTTAAAAGAAATGTGAGTGGGGTAAAGTTAATGGACAATGACTAATAGGGTATTTTAGATAGATGGATAGTTAATATGTTCATATGCATTCATTTTGTTACCTTAGTATTAGTAAGAATACATTATCTTTTAAAATCATTCTTTTATGATATATGTTTATATAAATGAATTGATCATTCTTTTCAGTACAATTTCAATTGTAGTAGGTATTGACCCTAATATTAAAATGTGATGTCGCTTGCATTAGAGATATAATATGAATAATAAATAGATAATTCAATCTTAATAACTATGTCAATGAAAGATGTAAGTTGAGATATGAAAAAAATAAAAATATACACCCATTGATTTTGGGAACATTTTAAATACTCTAGAAAAGTGTTAATTATGTATATATTGTTATTTGAATCGATTACCTAGAGTAGATAGTTGGCATCAAAGTTGATGATAGTTCTAATGGATGGTTAATCGAGGGTTACATGCATTGAAGAAATGTTAACTCATATGACAAATTAGTAAAGATGACATTGAAATGTGAAGTATAGATTGAAGTAGTAGGTATGAGTATTCTCTTTCCAAACCCTGGGTTAGTAGATGTCAAAGGGATGTCCAACTCAGTGATGATATAGTTGTAACACACATATGTCTTTCCAAGGTTATTTAGGCTTATGAAATTAATTAATTAATAATAATAATAATAATAATTTTTTTTAAAAAAATTGTGCTTAATGTACATTTAGGGTAAATTTAGGGCATGACATAATTAAATTAAAAAAATGTCTCTAATTAATTAAAAAATATTTAATTAAATAGAAAATGTAATTATGAGAGAATATCTCATTTTATTAACTTAAATATCTCAACAAAATCTCTCTTCAATTCAAAAAGGGAAATTTTCAGTTCACTATTAATAAAAAATGAGTTAAATCAGTTAACTCCTTTTTCTACTCAAATTGAATCAGTTAACTCCTTATTTTTTACTCAAATTAAATTTATTAACTCCCTTTAATTTGGAAATCTCCCTTTATGACTGAACTTCACCTTTAATCCTGACCGTTGATTGAAATCGATCTCAATCATTGATGAATTCTAGGAAAGTCTATTTAAGAAACCCTCATCTCTTCATTTTGAAAGGTTGAATGAGAATTTGCATCGAATTGTTGCTGGAATTCATACTCACATTTGCTCATATTCACATACGCAAAGATCAAGTTTGACCAAAAGTTGACCAGATCTAACCACAATTGACTTGAGTTGACTAGTTTCAAAAAGAATTTTGAAATAATTAAACAAAATTATTTGATTAAATGGAGTACTTACTTCTAATTAATTAAACAAAGTTATTTAATTAAATGAGAAGCCATTCCTAATTAATTAAATAAAGTTATTTAATTAAATAAGAAAAGTGTCTCTAATTAATTAAAGATTATTTAATTAAATAGAAAAAGTAATTATGAGAGCATATCTCATTTTATTAAATTAAATATCTCAACAAAATCTCTCTTCAGTTCAAAAAGGGAAATTTCCAGTTCACTATTGATCAAAAATGAGTTAAACTAGTTAACTCCTTTTTCTACTCAAATTGAATCAGTTAACTTCTTATTTTACTCAACTGAAATCTGTTAACTCCCTTTAATTTGGAAATCTCCCTTTATGATTGAACTTCACCTTTAATCCTGACCGTTGATTGAAATCGATCTCAACCGTTGATGAATTTCAGGAAAGTCTATTTAAGAGACCCTCATCTCTTCATTTTGAAAGGTTGAATAAGAATTTGCATCAAATTGTTGCTGAAATTCATACTCACATTTTCTCGTATTCACATACGCAAAGATCAAGTTTGACCAAAAGTTGACCAGATTTAACCACGGTAGACTTGAGTTGACTAGTTTCGAAAAGAATTTGGAAATAATTAAACAAAGTTATTTAATTAAATGGAGTACTTACTTCTAATTAATTAAACAAAGTTATTTAGTTAAATGAGAAGCCATTCCTAATTAATTAAATGATGTTATTTAATTAAATAAGAAAAGTGTCTCTAATTAATTAAAGATTATTTAATTAAATAGAAAAAGTAATTATGAGAGCATATCTCATTTTATTAAATTAAATATCTCAACAAAATCTCTCTTCAATTCAAAAAGGGAAATTTTGAGTTCACTATTGATAAAAAATGAGTTAAATCAGTTAACTCCTTTTTCTACTCAAATTGAATCAGTTAACTCCTTATTTTACTCAAATTAAATCTATTAACTCTCTTTAATTTGGAAATCTCCCTTTATGACTAAACGTCACCTTTAATCCTGACCGTTGATTGAAATCGATCTCAACCATTGATGAATTCTAGGAAAGTCTATTTAAGAGACCCTCATCTCTTCATTTTGAAAAGTTGAATGAGAATTTGCATCGAACTGTTGCTAGAATTCATACTCACATTTGCTCATATTCGCATATGCCAAGATATAGTTTGACCAAAAGTTGACTAGATTTAACCACGGTTGACTAGTTTCGAAAAGAATTTAGAAATAATTAAACGAAATTATTTGATTAAATGGAGTACTTACTTTTAATTAATTAAACAAAGTTATTTAACTAAATGAGAAGCCATTCTTAATTAATTAAATGAAGTTATTTAATTAAATAAGAAAAGTGTCTCTAATTAATTAAAGATTATTCAATTAAATAGAAAAAGTAATTATGAGAGCATATCTTATTTTATTAAATTAAATATCTCAACAAAATCTCTCTGCAGTTCAAAAAGGGAAATTTCGAGTTCACTATTGATAAAAAATGAAATAAATCAGTTAACTCCTTTTTCTACTCAAATTCAATCAGTTAACTCATTATTTTACTCAAATTAAATCTGGTAACTCCCTTTAATTTGGAAATATCCCTTTATGACTAAACTTCACCTTTAATCCTGACCGTTGATTGAAATCGATCTCAACCGTTGATGAATTCTAGGAAAGTCTATTTAAGAGACCCTCATCTCTTCATTTTGAAAAGTTGAATGAGAATTTGCATCGAACTGTTGCTAGAATTCATACTCACATTTGCTCATATTCGCATACGCAAATATCAATTTTGACCAAAAGTTGAGCAGATTTAACCACGGTTGACTAGTTTCAAAAAGAATTTAGAAATAATTAAACGAAATTATTTGATTAAATGGAGTACTTACTTCTAATTAATTAAACAAAGTTATTTAATTAAATAAGAAGCAATTCCTAATTAATTAAATAAAGTTATTTAATTAAATAAGAAAATTGTCTCTAATTAATTAAAGATTATTTAATTAATTAGAAAAAGTAATTATGAGAGCATATCTCATTTTATTAAATTAAATATCTCAACAAAATCTCTCTTCAGTTCAAAAAGGCAAATTTCCTGTTCACTATTGATAAAAAATGAGTTAAATCAGTTAACTCCTTTTTCTACTCAAATTGAATCAATTAACTCCTTATTTTACTCAAATTAAATCTGTTAACTCCCTTTAATTTGGAAATTTTCCTTTATGATTGAACTTCACCTTTAATCCTGACCATTGATTAAAATCGATCTCAACCGTTGATGAATTTTACGAAAGTGTATTTAAGAGACCCTCATCTCTTCATTTTGAGAATTTGAATGAGAATTTGCATCGAATTGTTGCTGAAATTCATACTCACATTTGCTCATATTCACATACGCAAAGATCAAGTTTGACCAAAAAGTTGACCAGATTTAACCACAGTTGACTTGAGTTGACTAGTTTCAAAAAGAATTTTGAAATAATTAAACGAAATTATTTTATTGAATGGAGTACTTACTTCTAATTAATTAAACAAAGTTATTCAATTAAATCGGAAGCCATTCCTAATTAATTCAATGAAGTTATTTAATTAAATAAGAAAAGTGTCTCTAATTTATTAAATATTATTTAATTAAATAGAAAAATTAATTATGAGAGTATATCTCATTTTATTAAATTAAATATCTCAACAAAATCTCTCTTAAGTTCAAATAGGGAAATTTACAGTTCACTATTGATAAAAAATGAGTTAAATCAGTTAACTCCTTTTTCTACTCAAATTGAATCAGTTAACTCCTTATTTTACTCAAATTAAAGCTGTTAACTCCCTTTAATTTGGAAATCTCCCTTTATGACTAAACTTCACTTTTAATCTTGACCGTTGATTGAAATCGATCTCAACCGTTGATGAATTCTAAGAAAGTCTATTTAAGAGACTCTCATCTCTTCATTTTGAAAGGTTCAATGAGAATTTGCATTGAATTGTTGTTGGAATTCATACTCACATTTGCTCATATTCACATACGCAAAGATCATGTTTGACCAAAAATTGACCAGATTTAACCACGATTGACTTTAGTTGACTAGTTTTGAAAAGAATTTTGAAATAATTAAACGAAATTATCTAATTAAAAGAAGTACATACTTGTAATTAATTAAACAAAGTTATTGAATTAAATGAGAAGCCATTCCTAATTAATGTAATGAAGTTATTTAATTAAATAAGAAAAGTGTCTCTAATTAATTAAAGATTATTTAAATAAATAAAAAAGTAATTATGAGAGCATATCTCATTTTATTAAATTAAATATCTAAACAAAATCTCTCTTCAGTTCAAAAAGGAAAATTTCCAGTTCATTATTGATCGAAAATGAGTTAAATCAGTTAACCCCTTTTTTAACTCAAATTGAATCATTTAACTCCTTATTTTACTCAAATTAAATCTGTTAACTCTCTTTACTTTGAAAATCTCCGTTTATGACTAAACTTCAGCTTTAATCATGACCGTTGATTGAAATCGATCTCAACCGTCGATGAATTCTTTGAAAGTCTATTTAAGAGACCCTCACCTCTTCATTTTGAAAGTTTGAATGAGAATTTGCATCGAATTGTTGCTGGAATTCATACTCATATTTGCTCATATTCACATATGCAAAGATCAAGTTTAACCAAAAGTTGACCAAATTTAACCACGGTGGACTTGAGTTGACTAGTTTAGAAAAGAATTTTGAAATAATTAAATGAAATTGTTTAATTATATGGAGTACTTAGTTTTAATTAATTAAACAAAGTTATTTAATTAAATGAGAAGCCATTCCTAATTAATTAAATGAAGTTATTTAAGTAAATAAGAAACGTGTCTCTAATTAATTAAAGATTATTTAATTAAATATAAAAAGTAATTATGAGAGCATATCTCATTTTATTAAATTAAATATCTCAACAAAATCTCTCTTTAGTTCAGAAAGGGAAATTTCCAGCTCACTATTGATCAAAAATGAGTTAAATCAGTTAACTCCTTTTTCTACTCAAATTGAATCAGTTAACTCTTTATTTTACTCAAATTAAATCTATTAACTCCTTTTAATTTAGAAATCTCCATTTATAACTAAACTTCACCTTTAGTCCTGACTATTGTTTGAAATCGATCTCAACCATTAATAAATTCTAGAAAAGTCTATTTAAGAGACCCTCATCTCTTCATTTTGAAACGTTGAATGAGAATTTGCATCGAATTGTTGTTGGAATTCATACTCACATTTGCTCATATTCACATACGCAAAGATCAAGTTTGACCAAAAGTTGACCAGATTTAACCACAGCTGGCTTGAGTTGACTTGTTTCGAAAAGAATTTTTAAATAATTAGACGAAATTATTTAATTAAATGCAGTACTTACTTATAATTAATTAAACAAAGTTATTTAATTAAATGAGAAGCCATTCCTAATTAATTAAACGAAATAATTTAATTAAATAAGGAAAGTGTCTCTAATTAATTAAAGATTATTTAATTAAATAGAAAAAATAATTATGAGAGCATATCTCATTTTATTAAATAAATATCTCAAGAAAATCTATCTTCAGTTCAAAAACAGAAATTTTTCAGTTCACTATTGAACAAAAATGAGTTAAATCAGTTAACCCCTTTTTTTACTCAAATTGAATCAGTTAACTCCTTATTTTAATCAAATTAAATATGTTAACTCTCTTTACTTTGGAAATCTCCGTTTATGACTAAACTTCAACTTTAATCATGACCGTTAATTGAAATCGATCTCAACCGTTGATAAATTCTTTGAAAGTCTATTTAAGAGACCCTCACCTCTTCATTTTGAAAGTTTGAATGAGAATTTGCATCGAATTGTTGCTAGAATTCATACTCATATTTGTTCATATTCACATATGCAAAGATCAAGTTTGACAAAAAGTTGACCAAATTTAACCATGGTGGACTTGAGTTGACCAGTTTAGAAAAGAATTTTGAAATAATTAAATGAAATTGTTTAATTATATGGAGTACTTAATTTTAATTAATTAAACAAAGTTATTTAATTAAATGAGAAGCCATTCCTAATTAATTAAATGAAGTTATTTAAGTATATAATAAAAATGTCTCTAATTAATTAAAGATTATTTAATTAAATATAAAAAGTAATTATGAGAGCATATCTCATTTTATTAAATTAAATATCTCAACAAAATCTCTCTTCAGTTCAATAAGAGAAATTTCCAGCTCACTATTGATCAAAAATGAGTTAAATCAGTTAACTCCTTTTTCTACTCAAATTGAATCAGTTAACTCATTTTTCTACTCAAATTGAATCAGTTAACTCTTTGTTTTACTCAAATTAAATCTATTAACTCCTTTTAATTTGGAAATCTCCATTTATAACTAAACTTCACCTTTAATGATAAGTAGGAGATAATTTCCACAGCTAGTCAAATTGTGATATGAATATCAGAATTTAACTGTGTGATTTTGAGTCAAACTCGATGACCCATGTTTCATGAGTAGTGATTCAACATGAATCCATCTCTCATGAGATAAATGGAACACTTAGCACTCATTGGATCTAGGTGATGCTCATAGGGGTGAAGCACCGGGACTTCCCGGGAGGTCACCCATCCCAGTACTACTCCAGCCTGAGCGCGCTTAACTACAGAGTTCCCTCCATAGTTAACTACATACGCAAAGATCAAGTTTGACCAAAAGTTGACCAGATTTAACCACAGCTGGCTTGAGTTGACTTGTTTCAAATTTTTTTTTTAAATAATTAGACGAAATTATTTAATTAAATGCAGTACTTACTTCTAATTAATTAAACAAAGTTATTTAATTAAATGAGAAGCCATTCCTAATTAATTAAATGAAGTAATTTAATTAAATAAGAAAAGTGTCTCTAATTAATTAAAGATTATTTAATTAAATAGAAAAAGTAATTATGAGAGCATATCTCATTTTATTAAATAAATATCTCAAGAAAATCTATCTTCAGTTCAAAAACCGAAATTTTTCAGTTCACTATTGAACAAAAATGAGTTAAATCAGTTAACTCATTTTTCTACTCAAATTGAATCAGTTAACTCCTTATTTCACTCAAATTAAATCTGTTACCTCCCTTTAATTTGGAAATCTACCTTTATGACTGAACTTCACCTTTAATCCTGACCGTTGATTGAAATCGATCACAATTGTTGCTGAATTCCATGAAAGTCTATTAAAGAGACCCTCATCTCTTCATTTTGAAAGGTTGAATGAGAATTTGCATCGAATAGGTGCTAGAATTCATACTCACATTTGCTCATATTCACATACGCAAACATCAAGTTTGACCAAAAGTTGACCAGATTTAACCACGATTGACTTGAGTTGACTAGTTTAGAAAAAAAAAATTGAAATAATTAAACGAAATTATCTAATTAAAAGAAGTAGTTACTTCTAATTAATTAAAAATAGTTATTGAATTAAATGAGAAGCCATTCCTAATTAATTAAATGAAGTTATTTAATTAAATAAGAAAAGTGTCTCTAATTAATTAAAGATTATTTAATTAAATAAAAAAAGTAATTATGAGAGCATATCTCATTTTATTAAACTAAATATCTAAACAAAATCTCTCTTCAGTTCAAAAAGGGAAATTTTCAGTTCACTATTGATAAAAAATGAATTAAATCAGTTAACTCCTTTTTCTACTCAAATTGAATCAGTTAGCTCCTTATTTTACTCAAATTAAATCTATTAACTCCCTTTAATTTGGAAATCTCCCTTTATGACTGAACTTCACCTTTAATCCTAACCATTGATTGAAATCTATCTCAACCATTTATGAATTCAAGTAAAGTTTATTAAGAGACCCTCATCTCTTCAATTTGAAAGGTTGAATGAGAATTTGCATCGAATTGTTGCTGAAATTCATACTCACATTTGCTTATATTCACATACGCAAAGATCAAGTTTGACCAAAAGTTGACCAGATTTAACCACAGCTGGCTTGAGTTGACTTGTTTCGAATTTTTTTTTTAAATAATTAGACTAAATTATTTAATTAAATGCAGAACTTACTTCTAATTAATTAAACAAAGTTATTTAATTAAATCAGAAGCCATTCCTAATTAATTAAACGAAGTAATTTAATTAAATAAGAAAAGTGTCTCTAATTAATTAAAGATTATTTAATTAAATAGAAAAAGTAATTATGAGAGAATATCTCATTTTATTAAATAAATATCTCAAGAAAATCTATCTTCAGTTCAAAAACAGAAATTTTTCAGTTCACTATTGAACAAAAATGAGTTAAATCAGTTAACTCATTTTTCTACTCAAATTGAATAAGTTAACTCCTTATTTCACTCAAATTAAATCTATTACCTCCCTTTAATTTGGAAATCTACCTTTATGACTGAACTTCACCTTTAATCCTGACCGTTGATTGAAATCGATCATAATTGTTGATGAATTCCATGAAAGTCTATTAAAGAGACCCTCATCTCTTCATTTTGAAAGGTTGAATGAGAATTTGCATCGAATAGGTGCTAGAATTCATACTCACATTTGCTCATATTCACATACGCAAACATCAAGTTTGACCAAAAGTTGACTAGATTTAACCACGATTGACTTGAGTTGACTAGTTTAGAAAAAAATTGAAATAATTAAACGAAATTATCTAATTAAAAGGAGTACTTACTTCTAATTAATTAAAAAAAGTTATTGAATTAAATGAGAAGCCATTCCTAATTAATTAAATGAAGTTATCTAATTAAATAAGAAAAGTGTCTCTAATTAATTAAAGATTAGTTAATTAAATAGAAAAAGTAATTATGAAAGCATATCTCATTTTATTAAATTAAATATCTCAACAAAATCTTTCTTTAGTTCAAAAAGGGAAATTTCTAGTTCACTATTGATCAAAAATAATTTAAATCAGTTAACTCCTTTTTTTACTCAAATTGAATCAGTTATCTCTTTATTTTACTCAAATTAAATCTGTTAACTCCCTTTAATTTGGAAATCTCCTTTTATGATTGAACTTCACCTTTAATCCTGACCGTTGATTGAAATCGATCTCAACCGTTGATGAATTCCAAGAAAGTCTATTTAGGAGACCCTCATCTCTTCATTTTGAAAAGTTGAATTAGAATTTGCATCAAATTGTTGTTGGAATTCATACTCACATTTGGTCATATTCACATACACAAAGATCAAGTTTGACCAAAAGTTGACTAGATTTAACTACGGTGGACTTGAGTTGACTTGTTTCGAAAAAAATTGAAATAATTAAATGAAATTATTTAATTAAATGGAGTACTTACTTCTAATTAATTAAACAAATTTATTTAATTAAATGAGAAGCCATTCTTAACCAATTAAATGAAGTTATTTAATAAAATAAGAAAAGTTTCTCTAATTAATTAAAGATTATTTAATTAAATGAAAAAAGTAATTATGAGAGCATATCTCATTTTATTAAATTAAATATCTCAACAAAATCTCTCTTCAGTTCAAAACAAGAAATTTTTGGTTCAATATTGATAAAAAATGAGTTAAAGCAGTTAACTCCTTTTTCTACTCAAATTGAATCAGTTAACTCCTTATTTTACTCAAATTAAATCTATTAACTCCGTTTAATTTGGAAATCTCTCTTTATGACTAAACTTCACCTTTAATCCTGACCGTTGATTGAAATCGATCTCAACCGTTGATGATATCTAGGAAAGTCTATTTTAGAGACCCTCATCTCTTCATTTTGAAATGTTGAATGAGAATTTGAATCGAATTGTTGCTGGAATTCATACTCACATTTGCTCATATTCACATACGCAAAGATCAAGTTTGACCAAAAGTTGATCAGATTTAACCACAATTGACTTGAGTTGACTAGTTTTGGAAAGAATTTTGAAATAATTAGATGAAATTAGTTCATTAAATGGAGTACTTACTTCTAATTAATTAAAAAAAGTTATTTAATTAAATGAGAAGCCATTCCTAATTAATTAAATGAAGTTATTTAATTAAATAAGAAAATTGTCTCTAATTAATTAAAGATTATTTAATTAAATAGAAAAAGTAATTATGAGAGCATATCTCATTTTATTAAATTAAATATCTCAAGAAAATCTCTCTTCAGTTCAAAAAGCAAAATTTCCAGTTCACTATTGATGAAAAATGAGTTAAATTAGTTAACTCCTTTTTCTACTCAAATTGAATTAGTTAACTCCTTATTTTACTCAAATTAAATCTGTTAACTCACTTCAATTTGGAAATCTCCCTTTATGACTAAACTTCACCTTTAATCTTGACCGTTGATTGAAATCGATCTCAATCGTTGATGAAATCCTTAAAAGTCTATTTAAGAGACCCCCATCCCTTCATTTTGAATGGTTGAATGAAAATTTGCATCGAATTGTTGCTGGAATTCATACTCATATTTGCTCATACTCATACACAAATATCAATTTTGACCAAAAGTTGACCAAATTTAACCATGGTTGACTTGAGTTGGCTTGTTTCGAAAAGAATTTTAAAATAATTAAATGAAATTATTTAATTAAATGGAGTTCTTACTTGTAATTAATTAAACAAAGTTATTTAATTAAATGAAAATCCATTCCTAATTAATTAAATGAAGTTATATAATTAAATAAGAAAAGTGTCTCTAATTAATTAAAGATTATTTAATTAAATAGAAAAAGTAATTATGAGAGCATATCTCATTTTATTAAATTAAATATCTCAACAAAATCTCTCGTCAGTTCAAAAAGAGAAATTTTTTGTTCACTATTGATCAAAAATGAGTTAAATTAGTTAACTCCTTTTTCTACTCAAATTGAATCAGTTAACTCCTTATTTTACTTAAATTAAATCTGTTAACTCCCTTTAATTTGGAAATCTCCCTTTATGACTCAACTTCACCTTTAAACCTGACCGTTGATCGAAATCGATCTCAATCGTTGATGAATTTCAGGAAAGTCTATTTAAGATACCCTCATCTCCTCATTTTCAAAGGTTGAATGAGAATTTGCATCAAGTTGTCGCTGGAATTCATACTCAAATTTGCTCATTTTCACATACGCAAAGATTAAGTTTGACCAAAAGTTGACCAGATTTAACTAGAGTTGATTTGAGTTGACTAGTTTCGAAAAGAATTTTGAAAAAATTAGACGAATTTATTTAATTAAATGGAGTACTTACTTTTAATTAATTAAACAAAATTATTTAATTAAATGAGAAGCCATTCCTAATTAAATCAAATTAAATTTTTTAGCTCCCTTTAATTTGGAAATCTCCCTTTATGACCGAACTTCACCTTTAATCCTGACCGTTGATTGAAATCGATCTAAACTATTGATGAATTCCAGGAAAGTCTATTTAAGAGACCCTCATCTCTTTATTTTGAAAGGTTGAATGAGAATTTGCATCGAATTGTTGGTAGAATTCATACTGACATTTGCTCATATTCACATACGCAAAGATCAAGTTTGACCAAAAGTCGACAAGATTTAACCACGGTTGACTTGAGTTCACTAGTTTCGAATAGAATTCTGAAATAATTAAATGAAATTATTTAATTAAATGGAGTACTTACTTCTAATTAATTAAACAAAGTTATTTACTTAAATGAGAAGCCATTCGTAATTAATTAAATGAAATTATTTAATTAAATAAGAAAAGTGTCTCTAATTAATTAAAGATTATTTAATTAAATAGAAAAAGTAATTATGAGAGCATATCTCATTTTATTAAATTAAATATCTCAACAAAATCTCTCCTTAGTTCAAAAACAGAAATTTTTAGTTCACTATTGATAAAAAATGAGTTAAATAAGTTAACTCCTTTTTCTACTCAAATTGAATCAGTTAACTCCTTATTTTACTCAAATTAAATCTGTTAACTCCCTTTAATTTGGAAATCTCCCTTTATGATTGAACTTCACCTTTAATCCTGACCGTTGATCGAAATCGATCTCAACTGTTGATGAATTTCAGGAAAGTCTATTTAAGAGACCCTCATCTCCTCATTTTCAAAGGTTGAATGAGAATTTGCATCGAGTTGTTGCTAGAATTCATACTCAAATTTGCTCATATTCACATACGCAAAGATCAAGTTTGACCAAAAGTTGACCAAATTTAACCACGATTGACTTGAGTTGACTAGTTTCAAATTTTTTTTTAAAATAATTAAATAAAATTATTTAATTAAGTGGAGTACTTACTTCTAATTAATTAAACAAAGTTATTTAATTAGATGAGAAGCCATTCCTAATTAATTAAATGAAGTTATTTAATTAAATAAGAAAAGTGTCTCTAATTAATTAAAGATTACTTAATTAAATACAAAAAGTAATTATGTGAGCATATCTCATCTTATTCAATTAAATATCTCAACAAAATCTCTCTGCAGTTCAAAAAGGGAAATTTTCAGTTCGGTATTGATAAAAAATGAGTTAATTCAGTTAACTTTTTCTTTTACTCAAATTGAATTAGTTAAGTCCTTATTTTACTCAAATTAAATCTATTAACTCCGTTTAATTTGGAAATCTACGTTTATGACTGAACTTCACCTTTAATCTTGACTGTTGATTAAAATCGATCTCAACTGTTGATGAATTTCAGGAAAGTCTATTTAGGAGACCCTCATCTCTTCATTTTGAAAGGTTGAATGAGAATTTCCATCGAGTTGTTGCTGGAATTCATACCCACATTTGCTCATATTCACATACGCAAATATCAAGTTTGACCAAAATTTGACCAAATTTAACCACGGTTGAGTTGAGATGACTAGTTTCGAAAAGAATTTTGAAATAATTAAACAAAATTATTTAATTAAATGGAGTTCTTACTTCTTATTAATTTAACAAATTTATTTAATTAAATGAGAAGCCATTCCTAATTAATTAAATGAAGTTATTTAATTAAATAAGAAAACTGTCTCTAATTAATTAAAGATTATTTAATTAAATAGAAAAAGAAATTATGAGAGCATATTTCATTTTATTAAATTAAATATTTCAACAAAATCTCTCGTCAGTTCAAAAAGGGAAATTTTCAGTTCACTATTGATAAAAAATGAGTTAAATCAGTTAACTCCTTTTGCTACTCAAATTTAATCAGCTAACTCCTTAATTTACTCAAATTAAATTTGTTAACTCCCTTTAATTTGGAAATCTCCCTCTATGACTGAACTTCACCTTTAATCCTGACCGTTGATTGAAATCGATCTCAACCGTTGATGAATTCCAGGAAAGTCTATTTAAGAGACACTCATCTCTTCATTTTGACAGGTTGAATGAGAATTTTCATCGAGTTGTTGCTGGAATTCATACTTACATTTGCACATATTCACATACGCGAAAATCAAGTTTGACGAAAAGTTGACCAGATTTAACCACGATTGACTTGAGTTGACTAGTTTTGAAAAGAATTTTAAAATAATTAAATGAAATTATTTAATTAAATGGAATACTTACTTGTAATTAATTAAACAAAGTTATTTAATTAAATGAGAAGCCATTCATAATTACTTAAATGAAGTTATTTAGTTAAATAAGAAAACTGTCTCTAATTAATTAAAGATTATTTAATTAAATACAAATAGTAATTATCAAAGCATATCTCATTTTATTCAATTAAATATTTCAACAACATCTCTCTTCAGTTCAAAAAAAGAAATTTCCAGTTCACTATTGATCAAAAATGAGTTAAATTAGTTAAATCCTTTTGCTACTCAAATTTAATCAGTTAACTCCTTATTTTACTCAAATTAAATCTGTTAACTCCCTTTAATTTGGAAATTTCCCTTTATGACTGAACTTCACTTTTAATCTTGATCGTTGATTGAAATCGATCTCAACCGTTGATGAATTTCAGGAAAGTCTATTTAATAGACCCTCATCTCTTCATTTTGAAAGGTTGAATGAGAATTTGCATTGAGTTGTTGCTAGAATTCATACTCACATTTGCTCATATTGACATACGCAAAGATGAAGTTTGAGTAAAAGTTGACCAGATTTAACCACGGTTGACTTGAGTTGACTAGTTTCGAAAAGAACTTTTAAATAATTAAACAAAATTATTTAATTAAATGGAGTACTTACTTCTAATCAATTAAACAAAGTTATTTAATTAAATGAGAGGCCATTCCTAATTAATTAAATCAAGTTATTTAATTAAATAAGAAAAGTGTCTCTAATTAATTAAAGATTATTTAATTAAATAGAAAAAGTAATTATGAGAGCATATCTCATTTTATTAAATTAAATATCTCAACAAAATCTCTCTTCAGTTCAAAAAGGTAAATTTCTAGTTAACTATTGATCAAAAATAAGTTAAATCAGTTAACTCATTTTTCTACTCAAATTGAATCAGTTAACTCGTAATTTTACTCAAATTAAATCTGTTAACTCCCTTTAATTTGGAAATCTTCTTTTATGACTGAACTTCACCTTTAATCCTGACCGTTGATTGAAATCAATCTCAATCGTTGATGAATTATAGGAAAGTCCATTTAAGAGACCCTGATCTCTTTATTTTGAAAGGTTGAATGAGAATTTGCATCAAATTGTTGCTAGAATTCATAATCACATTTGTTCATATTCACATACGCAATGATCAAGTTTGACCAAAAGTTGACCAGATTTAACCACAGTTGACTTGAGTTGAATAGTTTTGAAAAAAAATTTGAAATAATTAAACGAAATTATTTAATTAAATGGAGTACTTACTTCTAATTAATTAAACAAAGTTATTTAATTAAATGAGAAGCCATTCCTAATTAATTAAATGAAGTTATTTAATTAAATAAGTAAAGTGTCTCTAATTCATTAAAAATTATTTAATTAAATTGAAAAAGTAATTATGAGAGCATATCTCATTTTATTAAATTAAATATCTCAACAAAATCTTTCTTCAGTCCAAAAAGGGAAATTTCCAGTTCACTATTGATCAAAAATGAGTTAAATCAGTTAACTCCTTTTGCTACTCAAATTGAATCGGTTAACTCCTTAATTTACTCAAATTAAATCTATTATTTCTCTTTAATTTGGAAATCTTCCTTTATGACTGAACTTCACCTTTAATCCTGACTGTTGATTGAAATCGATCTCAACCGTTGATGAATTCCTGGAAAGTCTATTTAAGAGACCCTCATCTCTTCATTTTGAAAGGTTGAATGAGAATTTGCATCGAATTGTTGCTGGAATTCATACTCGCATTTGCTCATATTCACATACACAAAGATCAATTTTGACCAAAAGTTGACAAAATTTAACCACTGATGACTTGAGTTGACTAGTTTCGAAAAAAGGTTTGAAATAATTAAATGAAATTATTTAATTAAATGGAGTACTTACTTCTAATTAATTAAACAAAGTTATTTAATTAAATGACAAGGCATTTCTAATTAATTAAATGAAGTTATTTAATTAAATAAGAAAAGTGCCTCTAATTAATTAAAGATTATTTAATTAAATAGAAAAAGTAATTATGAGAGCATATCTCATTTTATTAAATTAAATATCTCAAGAAAATCTCTCTTCAATTCAAAAAGAGAAATTTTCAGTTCACTATTGATAAAAAATGAGTTAAATGAGTTAACTCCTTTTACTACTCAAATTTAATTAGTCAACTCCTTAATTTACTCAAATTAAATCTGTTAACTCCTTTTAATTTGGAAATCTCCGTTTATGACTGAACTTCACCTTTAATCCTGACCGTTGACTGAAATCGATCTCAACTGTTGATGAATTCTAGGAAAGTCTATTTAAGAGACTCTCATATCTTCATTTTGAATGGTTGAATGAGAATTTGCATCGAATTGTTGCTGGAATTCATACTCACATTTGCTCATATTCACATACGCAATTATCAAGTTTGACCAAAAGTTGACCAGATTTAACCACAGTTGACTTGAGTTGACTAGTTTCAAAAAAAATTTAAAATAGTTAAATGAAATTATTTAATTAAATGAAGTACTTACTTTTAATTAATTAATCAAAGTTTTTTAATTAAATGAGGAGCCATTCCTAATTAATTAAATGAAGTTATTTAATTAAATAAGAAAAGTGTCTCTAATTAATTAAAGATTATTTAATTAAATAGAAAAAGTAATTATGAGATCATATCTCATTTTATTAAATTAAATATCTCAACAAAATCTCTCTTCAGTTCAAAAAGGGAAATTTCTAATTCACTATTGATCAAAAATGAGTTAAATGAGTTAACTCATTTTGCTACTCAAATTGAATCAGTTAACTCATTATTTTACTCAAATTAAATCTATTAACTCCTTTGAATTTGAAAATCTCCTTTTATGACTGAACTTCACGTTTAATCCTGACCGTTGACTGAAATCGATCTCAACCGTTGATGAATTTCAGAAAAGTTTATTTTTGAGACCCTCATCTTTTCATTTTGAATGTCTGAATGAGAATTTGCATTGAATTGTTGCTGAAATTCATACTCACATTTGCTCATATTCACATATGCAAAGATCAAGTTTTACCAGAAGTTGACCAAATTTAACCACGGTTGACTTGAGTTGACTAGTTTCGAAAAGAATTATGAAATAATTAAAAGAAATTATTTAATTAAATGGAGTACTTATTTCTAATTAATTAAACAAAGTTATTTAATTAAATGTGAAGCCATTCTTAATTAATTAAATGAAGTTATTTAATTAAATAAGTAAAGTGTCTCTAATTAATTAAAGATTATTTAATTAAATACAAAAAGTAATTATGAGAGCATATCTCATTTTATTCAATTAAATATCTAAACAAAATCTCTCTTCAGTTCAAAAAGGGAAATTTCTATTTCACTATTGATAAAAAATGAGTTAAATCAGCTAACTCCTTTTTCTACTCAAATTGAATCATTTAACTCCCTATTTTACTCAAATTAAATCTTTAAACTCCCTTTAATTTGGAAATCTCCTTTTATGACTGAACTTCACCTTTAATCTTGACCGTTGATTGAAATCGATGTCAACCGTTGATGAATTCAAGGAAAGTCTATTGAAGAGACCCTCATCTCTTCATTTTGAAAGGTTGAATGAGAATTTGCGTTGAGTTGTTGCTAGAATTTATACTCACATTTGCTCATAAATGAGAAGACATTCCTAATTAATTAAATGAAGTTATTTAATTAAATAAGAAAAGTGTCTCTAATTAATTAAAGATTATTTAATTAAATAGAAAAATTAATTATGAGAGCATATCTCATTTTATTAAATTAAATATCTCAACAAAATTTCTCTTCAGTTCAAAAAGGGAAATTTCTAGTTCACTATTGATCAAAAATGAGTTAAATCAGTTAACTCCTTTTTCTACTCAAATTGAATCAGTTAACTCCTTATTTTACTCAAATTAAATCAGTTAACTCCCTTTAATTTGGAAATCTCCCTTTTTGACTGAACTTCACCTTTAGTCCTGACCATTGATTGAAATCGATCTCAACCATTGATGAATTCCAGGAAACTCTATTTAAGAGACCCTCATCTCTTCATTTTAAAAGGTTGAATGAGAATTTGCCTCGAGTTGTTGCTGGAATTCATACCCACATTTTCTCATTTTCACATACGCAAAGATCAAGTTTGACAAAAAGTTGACCAGATTTAACCGCGATTGACTTGAGTTGACTAGTTTCAAAAAGAATTTTGAAATAATTAAATGAGATTATTTAATTAAATGGAGTATTTACTTCTAATTAATTCAACAAAGTTATTTAATTAAATGAGAAGCCATTCCTAATTAAATAAATGAAGTTACTTAATTAAATAAGAAAAGCGTCTCTCATTAATTAAAGATTATTTAATTAAATAGAAAAAGTAATTATGAGAACATGTCTCATTTTATTAAATTAAATATCTCAACAAAATATCTCTTGAGTTGAAAAATGGAAATTTCCAGTTCACTATTGATCAAAAAAGAGTTAAATCAGTTAACTCCTTTTCCTACTCAAATTGAATCAGTTAACTCCTTATTTTACTCAAATTAAATCTATTAACATCCTTTAATTTGGAAATCTCCCTTTATGACTGAACTTCACCTTTAATCTTGACCGTTGATTGAAATCAATCTCAATCGTTGATGAATTCTAAGAAAGAGTATTTAAGAGACCCTGATCTCTTTATTTTGAACTGTTGAATGAGAATTTGCATCGAATTGTTGCTGGAATTCATACTCTCATTTGTTCATATTCACATACGCAAAGATCATGTTTGACCAAAAGTTGACCAGATTTAACCACGATGTACTTGAGTTGACTAGTATCGAAAAGAATTTTGAAATAATTAAACAAATTTATTGAATTAAATGGAGTACTTACTTCTAATTAATTAAACAAAGTTATTTTTTTAAATGAGAAGCCATTCCTAATTAATTAAATGAAGTTATTTAATTAAATAAGAAAAGTGTTTCTAATTAATTAAAGATTATTTAATTAAATACAAAAAGTAATTATGAGAGCATATCTCATTTTATTAAATTAAATGTCTCAACAAAATCTCTGTTCAGTTCAAAAAGGGAAATTTCTAGTTCACTTTTGATAAAAAATGAGTGAAATCAGTTAACTCCTTTTTCTACTCAAATTGAATCAGTTAACTCCTTATTTTACTCAAATTAAATCTGTTAACTCCCTTTAATTTAGAAATCTCCCTTTATGACTGAACTTCACCTTTAATCCTTGCCGTTGACTGAAATTGATCTCAATTGTTGATGAATTCCAAGAAAGTCTATTTAAGAGACCCTCATTTCTTCATTTTGAAAGGTTGAATGAGAATTTGCATCGAATGGTTGCTAGAATTCATACTCACATTTCCTCATATTCACATACGCAAATATCAAGTTTGACCAAAATTTGACCAGGTTTAACCACGGTTGACTTGATTTGACTAGTTTCGAAAAGAATTTTGAAATAATTAAATGAAATTATTTAATTAAATAGAATACTTACTTTTATTTAATTAAACAAAGTTATTTAATTAAATGAGAAGCCATTCCTAGTTAATTAAATGAAGTTATTTAATTAAATAAGAAAAGTGTCTCTAATTAATTAAAGATTATTTAATTAAATAGAAAAAGTAATTTTGAGAGCATATCTCATTTTATTAAATTAAATATCTCAACAAAATCTCTCTTCATGTAGTGGCTACCCTCGTTCACATCTTTTCGGTACATTGATGCTATTATTACTAGATTGTGATAGACTAGTTTTATGTTGATGGATTAGTTTTATTGTTTTGACACTATGGATTTAGTGATTATATGATGATGTCATTTAGATTTTACATTTCATGCATACATGATGATCATTATACTGTTTTAAATTATTATTGATGGTTAGATGAATAGTTTATTATCTTATGTGTTTTATTATGGATACTTACCTCATACTTGGATGTGTATGGTGTGCATGTTTTCTTATTGTATGGCATTTTTGATGTGGTTAAGGAAGGGAGTCGTAGTCACCTACTTAGTCAGGATCTACACGATGGACCACTTCCTGCCATTGTCTGTTTAGCTTAGCATTATATATATTGCATGTACATGCATGGTTTTTTTGTAGGTTGCAGGTACTGGGTATCGACTTGCCTGAATTGCCAGGATGAGCGTACCCTATTATACTATCTCAATTATAAGAGAAGGGAGATAAATTCTCAAGTCCAAATCCCAAACCCTTAAACCATTTGTCCTAGTGAGTTAGGACAAGTATCAGAGTTGAGTACCCACCGAATGTGTCAGATGACATATTTTGTGATTTTTAGCCCTTTAGACTAATTTTGAGTGATTTGGTCTATGATGGGTTTTCATATCTTATCTTGGAGGTCTATGGTGAATTTTCTATTAATTAAGTCTTAATAAATGGATTTAATTAATAAATTAATTATTCGAGAAAATTAATATAAAATATCATGTTATTTGATATTTTGATTGTAATTAATTAAATGAGAATTATTGAGGAAAATGAATTAAATAAAAGAAAATTAGAAATTAAAATTAATAATAATAAAATAATAATAAAGTAATAAATAAATAATAATAATAAAAGTTATAAAAATTAAAATGAAAGTTATTCTGTAGTATGCCTCGTCAGTATGAGAGGATACTAGTGGTCGCATGAAATCAGTATGGACCCGTGGAGTCTAGTTAACTGCCAAGGTAACTTGTACGTGATAATTGCGATGACACTTTCCCGCTTGCATAGTAGTTTCCTACATGTCATTGTGTGCCTCTGGAGATTAGATGTCAAATTTTGTGTTAGGAACCTTTGAGTTAGTATACTTTTAGGATTCCTGGACTTATGGATATTTGTGCTATGTGATTTTGATAGCCTATTTGAGACGTGAGATTATCTCCTCAGCACGGTGGGAGTGGACCACTTAGGTACCACGCGGTTGGGTGGTAGTGTATTTTCCACTCTTATCATTTTTGGGATTCATTGAGACATCCTTGTTGATGCGTCCTTCATGATGGTGGATGTGTATCCTTTTTCATTGATGATTAGCATATGTTAGATGATGTTATCTTGTGCTTTTATTTGCATGTTAGATTACTTTTTACATATGATGTTGTATATATTAGGAGTGACATTCCTACTATGTTAGTATCGATGATCTCTTCGGTGATTTGGAATATTACGCACGGAGGGATGGCTAGGATCCACGATGGTCTAATGATGCTATTAACGGTTGGGAGGAACCATGCACTTAGTTTATTATGTTTGATCTTTATGATGGATGTATATGTCTTCTATGATGCTGTATCATGTGATTATCTCTACTTTGATGTATGATGGATTAGAATAGGATGATGTACCTTATTCTATATATGTATATTCTTTGTGCCTATCATACCCTGTGACATGTACAGTGGATGATTGTGCATTCTAGAATGTAATTCAGAAAGGACATTTGTATATTGGATGTATCATTATTATTTCATGTGGATGATGTACTAGATGGATTCATGTATTTAATTCAACGTTAAGGGATCTTAAAGAATGTAATATGTTATTTATGTTATGTTTACTTTCAGATGGACAATGTTGTTGCTTATGTTATTGTGCATAAGTTATATGTGATGTTTACTATCATGAAAAATAAATTAAAAAAAATGCTACTAATCTTAGTGAAATTCTAGGCTAATTCTTTGGATCCCTTGGCGGGGCATTACATTTGGTATCAGAGCTCGAGTTTCTACATTGGGAGCTCTGGGTATTTTTTAACAACTAGAACTTTGAACTATCAAGTGTATCTGTTCAATTTGAAAACTAGGATGGTATTTGGGACTAGTTCTTCTGTTAGAGGCCATGGTAGAGGCCATGATAGAGGCCGTGGACGTGGCAGAACTATCAGTGTCTATGGGTCTACCCGTGAGGGATCGACTCATGTAGAGAGCAACGAAGAGCACTCTAGTAGGCAACAGGAAGAGAGCCATAGAGAGGGCCAAGCTGAGTTTGAAGAGGTTGGTTTGAGATAGATCATGCAGACTATTCTAGAACATCTACCTCCTGTTCAAGAATAGCCTAAAGTGCATCAGATAGAACAAGAGCATAGACCCAAGTCTAGGAGTCCTCAGAAGGATCGTCAGAGGTCCATTGTGTCCACTCAGATGAAGGATCTTTCAAGATCCAAGGTTAAGCCTTTCAATGGGCAAGGTTCTGGTTATGTGGCCGAGCAGTGGCTTATTTCCCTCGACAGGATTTTTTCCATGCAGGAGTTTGACAACAATGTTAAGGCAAGATTTGTGATCACTAATTTAGAGAATTTTGGGACCACTTGGTGGACAATTGAGGAGAAGAAGTTGGGAATTGATATGAGCAGTGTTACATGGGAGTTATTCCTAGAGAGTTTCTGTGAACGATTCCTACCAGAGGAATGGAAACAGCAAAGGGCTGATGAATTTCATAATCTCAGATAGTACACTTTGTCAGTGACCGAGTATGAGCATAAGTTTTATGAGCTCATGCCTTTTTCAAGGTTCAGTGAAAATTTAGCTCAGTTGACACAACATTTTATTAGGGGTTTGAATAACCGTATAATTGGGGGAGTTAAGGTATTTGAGCCAAAAACCCTCAAGGATGCAGTGCATCGAGCAATCCTTGTTGAGAAAAGTGTCAACCTTGGTCAAGGTGGTTTTGTAGGAGTGCCAGTAGCATCAGGATCTAAAAGCAACTACAATTCAGGTGGTAATAAGAAGTTTTCTTTCTCTAAGGGGAAACAGTATCAGGAGCAGTCTTAATAGAAACAATAGAAGAAGGGCTCAAATTCTCAAGCTCAAGGTGGTGGCAAAGGTTCTAACATCGAGAACAACTGCAATGCTCAACGCAATAAATAGAATCAGACCAATCAGCCAGCTTAGAGTAGCCAGTCTTTTGTGAGCAGGAACAATCGTCAGCAATCTAATGTACCACCTATGGGAAGAGGTTCTGGCAGAAATATGAAATGTTTTTTATGTGGTCAGATTGGACATTATGCAGCTTAGTGTCCTCAGTGAGAACCTTAGTTTTTAGGACCTAGACCTATAGTTTCAGAGCCTACAATTGGTGATGTAGGTAGAGCTCATAGAGTTTTTGCAGCAGTTGATTAGCGTCTGACAGATCATCAAGGAATAGTGCTTGAAACCATAGGTGCTATTAGAGGTATATCTCTTTCAGTATTGTTTGACTCAGGAGCTACAGATTCATTTATTTCACCGTCTATAGTTTCTAAGTGTAAGCTAGATGCGGTGAAGCAAGATCATGGTTGGCAAGTGGAACTAGCCTCAAGCATTAAGGTTTCCACAGATTCTGTAGTTCATAAGTGTGGGCTTAGTTTAGGAAGCTTCAATA
Organism: Cupressus sempervirens; assembly: GCA_028749045.1. Taxonomy (NCBI): domain Eukaryota; kingdom Viridiplantae; phylum Streptophyta; class Pinopsida; order Cupressales; family Cupressaceae; genus Cupressus; species Cupressus sempervirens. The sequence goes on along the minus strand of CM053790.1, from coordinate 674,780,765 downwards.
CGGCAGTGGATCTTCAAGTCATACCCCTTGGTTCCTATGATGTGGTTTTAGGCATGGACTAGCTTGGATCTCATAGAGCCAGTATAGATTGTAGGAAGAAGATCATTTTGTGCCAAGATGACCAAGGGAATGATGTGCAAATAGTTGGGATACCGAGGCCTATATCTCTGTGGATGATTTTTGCTATGCAAATGAAGCAAAGTTTCTGTAAGGGATGTCAGATATTTGCTGTTATGGTAAATGATATTGATGAGGAAGATCCTATGAGGAAGACTTTGGATCACCCAATTTTGTAGGAGTACGCAGATGTTTTTTCCAAGTGAGATTCCAAGCATGCCTCCAAAGAGGGACATTGACTTTAATATTGATCTGATTCCTAGAGCAGAGCCTATCTCTAAATCTCCTTATCGCATGACTACACAAGAATTGGATGAGCTACATCTTCAGCTAGAGGAACTTCTTGCCAAAGGGAGCATTCAACCTAGTGTATCACCATGGGGAGCTCCAGTGCTCTTTGTGAAGAAGAAAGACAATTTTTTGTGCCTTTGTATTGACTATAGACAGTTGAATAAGGTGACTATTAAGAATAGATATCCTTTGCCTAGGATTGATGACTTATTTGATCAGATCAAGGGAGCTACAGTATTCTCCAAGATTGATCTTAAGTCAGGATACCACCAGCTTTGCATTAAGGAAGCAGATATTCACAAGACCGCTTTTCGAACGCGCTATGGGCATTATGAGTTCAAAGTGGTACCTATTGGGTTGACTAATGCTCCATCGATTTTCATGAGTTTGATGAATGGTGTTTTTCGATCATATCTTGATAGGTTTGTACTTGTGTTTCTTGATGACACATTGATATATTCTAAGACTCAAAAGGAGCATGAGGAACACCTACAGTTGGTGTTGCAGTGTTTGAGGGACAATCAGTTTTATGCCAATGCAGCTAAGTGTGAATTCTTCAAATCAGAGATTCAGTATTTGGGGCATGTTATTTCAGGTGATTGTATTTTAGTGGATCCTACAATGATTCAAGCGATAATAGATTAGCCGACACCGACTAATGTGTCAGAGATTCATAGTTTCATGGGTTTAGCTGGTTATTATCGCAGATTTTTCCAAAACTTCTCTAGGATAACACATCCTATCACTTCTCTTCAAAGGAAAGGAAGGAAGTTTGTCTGGATAGAGAAATGTGAGGAAGCTTTCTAGAAGCTCAAGGAGCTTTTGACTAGTGCACCGATTCTAGCCGTACCTGATCCAGAAGGTGATTTCATGGTATGTACAGATGCTTCTCTTGAAGGGATTGGGGCAGTGTTGATGCAGAATGGACGGGTGATTGTGTATGAATCATGCAAGCTCAAGGATCATGAGTTAAATTATCCTACGAATGATCTTGAGTTAGTAGTAGTAGTTCATGCTTTGACAAGGTGGAGACATTTCTTATTGGGGCATAGATTTGAGCTATACAGTGATCATCGTAGTCTTCAGTACATTTTTACTCATCCTAATTTGAATGCTCGCTAGAGGCAATGGATGGAGTTTCTATGCGAGTATGATTTTGAGGTTAAGTACATTTAGGGTAAGGAGAATATGGTGGCGGATGCTTTGAGTTGTGGGAGACGTGGTATCATCGATGACCCTTAGTGTGGATTTGAGGAGTCAAATTCTTCAGGCACTTCCTACAGATTCCTGGTATCAGGAAGTGTGCAGAGAGATAGATTCGGAAAGATCTTTGGAAGGTAAGTTTGCAGGTTACGTTCGAGAGTTAGATGGTCTTTTGAGACATTTGGGGAGAATTTATGTGCCATTTTCTAATGAGCTTCACACCTTGATACTAGCAGAAGCCCATCGTACACCTTACTCAACACATCCAGGTGTCAAGAAGATGCATGCTAATTTGAGACGTTTGTTCTTTTGGTCTGGGATGAAGCGAGATATTGCTGGTTTTGTGGCTAGGTTCCTTGAGTGTCGGAGAGTTAAGGCAAAACACCAGCACCCGACTGGACTTTTGCAGCCAAATCTCATTCCTTCTTGGAAGTGGGATATCAACTCCATGGGTTTTATTATAGGAATACCTATGACAGTTTGACGTCATGATGCTATCATGGTCACCGTTGATCAGTTGACTAAGGTAGTGCATTTTCACCGATTAGGTCTTCCTACACAGCAGCTTCTGTAGCTAATGTTTTTATGCGTGATATTGTGAGGTTACATGGTATTCCTAGAAAGATTATTTCTGACAGGGATCCTGTATTCACATTTGCATTCTGGACATCGTTGTAGCATGAGCTTTGAGCACAACTAAACTTCAGTTCGACATATCATCCAGAGACTGATGGTCAGACAGAGAGGGTGAATCAGGTTTTGGAGGATATGTTACAGATGTATGTGATGGATAGGTAGACACATTGGGAGGATTATCTCTACCTAGTGGAGTTTTCTTACAACAACGGGTATCATAGTTCTATTGAAATGGTACCATTTTAGGCATTATATGGTCATCCTTGTCGTACACCATTGAGTTGGGACAATCTTGAGGATCACATCCTGTTGGGTCTTGAGATGCTTCGTGATATGGAGCAATAGGTAGTGCATATCCGTGACCACTTGACTACGGCACAGGATAGGCAAAAGAAGTATGTCGATGCTCGTAGGACTGATAAGTAGTTTGCTATGGGTGATAAAGTTTTCTTGAGAGTGCGATCGTGAAAGAGTCCGATCTGGTACGGAAAGGGTTCTAAGCTAGCACCTCGTTTTGTGGGACCCTACTGATGATTCTTCAACTACTTGGGAGGATGCAGCTAGATTGAGGGAGTTATATCCCTACTTCTTTGTAGGCTTCCAGGAGTAAGCCTAACCCAAGGGGGGGGTGGATGTAGTGCCTACCCTCATTCACATCTTTTATGGACATTGATGATATTATTACCAGACTGTAATAGACTAGTTTTATGTTGATGGATTAGTGGTATTGTTTTGACACTATCAGACATTATGTTATGGATTCAGTGGTTATATGATGAGATCATTTAGATTTTACATTTCATGCATACATGATGATCATTATACTATTTTTAGTTATTATTGATGATTAGATGGATGGTTTATTATCTTATGTGTTTTATTATGGATACTTACTCCATACTTGCATGTGTATGGTGTGCATTTTTTCTTATTGTATGGCATTTTTGATGTGGTTAAGGAAGGGAGTCATAGTCACCTACTTAGTCGAGATCTACATGATGTACCACTTTCTACCATTGTCTGTTTAGCTTAGCATTATATATATTGTATGTACATGCATGGTTTTTCTACAAGTTGCAGGTACCGGGTATCGACTTCTCTGAATTGCCAAGATGAGCGTACCCTATTATACTATCTCAATGATAAGAGAAGGGAGATAAATTCTCAAGTCCAAATCCCAAACCCTTAAACTATTTGTCCTAGTGAGTTAGGACAAGTATCAGAGTTGAGTACCCACCAAATGTGTCGGATGACATATTTCGTGATTTTTAACCCTTTAGACTGATTTTGAGTGATTTTCTCTATGATGGGTTTTCATATCTTATCTTGGAGGTCTATGGTGAATTTTCTATTAATTAAGTCTTAATAAATGAATTTAATTAATAAATTAATTATTTGAGAAAATTAATATGAAATATCATGTTATTTGATATTTTGATTGTAATTAATTAAATGAGAATTATTGAAGAAAATGAATTAAATAAAAAAAAATTAAAAATTAAAATTAATAATAATAATAAAATAATAATAAAGTAATAAATAAATAATAATAATAATAAAAGTTATAAAAAATAAAATGAAATTTATAAATATTTAGATAGAAATTATATAAAAAGTAAATTGGAGTTATAAGCTTGCATGGGAGTTAACACACTTTTCTATTTCTCATGTGTCAACAACATAAGGGTTAGTGCATTAATTAAGCACATGGTGTCTACAACTCTATGACTCATCTTGAAGGTTAGAAAATACCCATGCTTAGTTGGTGACACCTTCCAGCTGTTTCTAGAAACATTCTAGAGGGTTCCTGAGAGCTCTTTATATTTAGGCATCCCTAGAAGCTTAGAGATAGTGTTTGGAGTGCAATTGGAGCATTGGAGGATTCGAGAATTCTGAAGAAGGGAGCTTGCTTTGCGGGTTTTCTGAGGAAGAGTGAATTAGCATCAGAATCCGGGTAGATTCTTGTGATTTTACTTGTGCTATTTTCGCATCTTGCATTCTCTTTCTTCTTCGTGTCTTCCATATGTCTTCTGAAGAATTTCATATTTTTATTGTATGCATTCTCAATATGGGCAATTGAATTTATGTGAAAATCTTTATATGCATAGATCTGAAAGAAAACAGGGCTAGGGTTTAAATTCATAGGCAAACCTATTAGATTATTTATTGGATAAATTTGAAGATCAAAGATTTAAAGGAAAATTCTGAAAATTAGAATTTCTAAGTAAATTGTGTATATTCTTGAATCTGCATACACATATGCATATATACCATTATATACATATATATATGTGCTGTGATGGTGATAAACTCTACGTGTATATATATATATATATATATATATATATATATACATACATATGTATATATATATATATATATACATACATATGTATATATATACATATATAGTAATCGAATGTCAAATCGCGATAGAGTTTCATGTTAATAGTATTTCATATCGCATGGGAACGTTTTTATAAAAAAAGTTATTGAAAATCGTATTAAAAAAAAAAAAATATATATATATATATATATGATGTTGGGTGGGTATTATATACCCCACCCACCGCAGGCTTTCGAGATCGTAGGGTACCTACGACTGCAGTGTACCTGCGGTGCGGATGTATTGGACCGCGCGATTTTAAAATTGCATTACGATTTGAGTTTGATTTTAAATTATATAAAATTTTATTTGCAACATTATTTCATATGAGATTTGGATATGAATCTCGATTTTGTTGCAATATCATTAATTATTAAATGTTATTATATATATATATTTATTAATGTATATATATATATATATATATATACTTATATACTTATATACTTATATATATATATATATATATATATATATATATATATATATATATATATATATATATATATATACTTATATATATATAATTAATTATAAATGAATATTATAAAGTTCTAAATTAATGGATCACTCTTTTAATGATTTAAAATATTGATATTGAGCTTGTCAATTATGAAGAGATATTAATAATTAATTTAATTAAACTTAGTTTAGTTAAGATTAGTTATTAGAATATATAATCGAAGTTTTGATTTTTTGAGTGTCAATTTTCAAACAATGTTATATAAATAAAATATTATTAAATCAATTAAAAATTTGAGTCTAATAGTTTTGGGGAGAAACTTTTATCTATCAAACAAATACATGGGTTAGGAAAAATGTGAAATTTCTCCACGTAATATAATTTGGAAAAATGTAAAATGAGACTTTTAAATTCAAATTTGAAAAATTAGCAAAATCAAAACATGTGTTTACATTGTGTATTCTTTATGCTATTGTTTTGGGTTTTGGGTTGGCTAGTGTTGACCAGTATAGGATGTCTAGCAGAGGCTTGGGGGTTATGTGATTGTGGTGACATGATGATGTTTTAATCTCGATCTTTATAAACCCAACCATGGTTTGTGATGGAATGCTCTATGTATTGGTTATGATTACTGATAGTTATAGTTGAGATTCTTATGTATGAGACACTTGACTTAACTATTATTTTTGGTCATCGATCAGTTATCCTTGGATTATTTTCTAGTCGCCATGATGAGACTGAGATGTGCATTCATTCTTGATGATATCATGTTGTGACATGTTTGACTCAACCATTTTTGGAGTCTTTGATCAGTATGATTGAGATATATATTTTAGTTATTGAGAACCATTGGATATTTGATTATCAGTGATACTTCAGTTGCCAATACAGAGCTATTGTGTTCATGATTTTTTATGGATGTTAGCTCATGGAGATTTGATGCTTTTATGCATATTTGATGATTTTATGGATTATCTTTTGTGATTTTGAAATTTATGAGTCCATGAGCATTAGGGTAGGATATCTACATGTAGTGACGGGAAGTGGCTTGCAATGGGGGCCGGGGCCCTAAGAGGCTGCTAGGGTAACTCATTGTAAGTTGGATTAATAAGTGATAACATTCACACCTAATACTAACTAAATGAACCTAAAAAGATAAGTGTTTTGTTCTCGCCCATGCCTTGAGTGCTTGTACAGGCTAGGATGGGAGTAGTGAGACACATGGTTGCGACCTTGCATTTCAAAGTATGCCTCGTCAGTATGAAAGGATACTAGTGGCCGCATGAAATCAGTATGGACCCGTGGAGTTTAGCTAAATGCTAGGGTAACTTGTACGTGATAATTGCAATGACACTTTCCCGCTTGCATAGTAGGTTCCTACATGTCATTGTGTGCCTCTGGAGATTAGATGTCAAATTTTGTGTTAGGAACCTTTGAGTTAGTATACTTTTAGGATTCCTAGACTTATGGAGATTTGTGCTATGTGATTTTGATAGCCTGTTTGGGATTTGAGATTATCTCCTCAGCATGGTGGGAGTGGGCCACTTAGGTACCACGCGGTCAGGTGGTAGTGTATTTTCCACTCTTATCATTTTGAGATTCATTAAGACATCCTTGTTGATGCATCCTTCATGATGGTGGATGTGTATCCATTTTCATTGATGATTAGCATATGTTAGATGATGTTATCTTATGCTTTTATTTGCATGTTAGATTACGTTTTACATATGATGTATATATTAGGAGTGACATTCCTACTATGTTAGTTTCGATGATCTCTTCGGTGATTTGGAATGTTACGCACGGAGGGATGACTAGGATCCATGTTGGTCTAATGATGCTATTAACGGTTGGGAGGAACCGTGCACTTAGTTTATTATGTTTGATCTTTATGATGGATGTATATGTCCTCTATGATGTTGTATCATGTGATTATCTCTACTTTGATGTATAATGGATTAGAATAGGATGATGTACCTTATTCTATATATGTATATTTTTTGTGCCTATCATACCCTATGACATGTACAGTGGATGATTGTGCATTCTGGAATGTAATTCAAAAAAGACATTTGTATATTGGATGTATCATTATTATTTCATGTGGATGATGTACTAGATGGATTCATGTATGTAATTCAACGTTAAAGGATCTTAAAGAATGTAATCTGTTATTTATGTTATGTTTACTTTCAGATGGACAATGATATTGCTTCCATCATTGTGAATAAGTTATATATGATGTTTACTATCATGAAATTTAAAAAAAAAAAAAATGCTACTAATCTTAGTGAAATTCTAGGTTAATTCTTTGGATCGCTTGGCGGGGCATTACACTTCAGTTGAAAAAGGGAAATTTCAAGTTCACTATTGACCAAAAATGAGTTAAATTAGTTAACTCCTTTTTCTACACAAATTGAACCAGCTAACTCCTTATTTTACTCTACTTAAATCTATTAACTACCTTTAATTTGGAAATCTCCCTTTATGACTGAACTTCACCTTTAATCCTGATCATTGATTGAAATCGATCTCAACCATTGATGAATTCTAGGAAAGTCTATTTAAGAGACCCTCATCTCTTCATTTTGAAAGGTTGAATGAGAATTTGCATCGAGTTGTTGCTGGAATTCATACTCACATTTGCTCATATTCACATACGCAAATATCAAGTTTGACCAAAAGTTGACCAGATTTAACCACGGTTGACTTGAGTTGACTAGTTTCAATTTTTTTTTTAAATAATTAAACAAAATTATTTAATTAAATGGAGTACTTACTTCTAATTAATTAAACAAAGTTATTTAATTAAATGAGAAGCCATTCCTAATTAATTAAATGAAGTCATTTAATTAAATAAGAGAAGAGTCTCTAATTAATTAAAAATTATTTAATTAAATAGAAAAAGTAATTATGGGAGCATATCTAATTTTATTAAATTAAATATCTTAACAAAATCTATCTTCAGTTCAAAAAGGGAAATTTCCAACTCACTATTGATAAAAAATGAGTTAAATCAGTTAACTCTTTTTTCTACTCAAATTGAATCAGTTAACTACTTATTTTACTCAAATTAAATCCGTTAACTCCCTTTAATTTGGAAATCTCCCTTTATGACTGAACTTCACATTTAATCCTGACTGTTGATTGAAATCGATCTCAACCATAGATGAATTCCAAGAAAGTCTATTTAAGAGACCCTCATCTCTTCATTTTGAAAGGTTGAATGAGAATTTGCATTGAGTTGTTGCTGGAATTCATACTCACATTTGCTCATATTCACATATGCAAATATCAGATTTGACCAAAAGTTGACCAGATTTAACCACGATTGACTTGAGTTGACTAGTTTTGAAAAGAATTTTCAAATAATTAAAAAAAATTACTTAATTAAATGGAGTACTTACTTCTAATTAATTAAACAAAGTTATTTAATTAAATGAGAAGCCATTCCTAATTAATTAAATGAAGTCATTTAATTATATAGGAAAAGTGTCTCTAATTAATTAAAGATTATTTAATTAAATAGAAAAGTAATTATGAAAGCATATCTCATTTTATTAAATTAAATATCTCAACAAAATCTCTCTTCAGTTCAAAAATGGAAATTTCCAGCCTACTATTGATCAAAAATGAGTTAAATCAGTTAACTCCTTTTTCCACTCAAATTGAATCAATTAACACCTTATTTTACTCAAATTAAATCTGTTAACTCCCTTTAATTTAGAAATCTCCCTTTATGACTGAACTTCATCTTTAATCCTAACCGTTGATTAAAATCGATCTCAACCATTGATGAATTTCAGGAAAGTCTATTTAAGAGACCCTCATCTCTTCATTTTGAAAGGTTGAATGAGAATTTGCATCAAATTGTTGTTGGAATTCATACTTACATTTTTTCATATTCACATACACAAAGATCGAGTTTGACCAAAAGTTGACCAGATTTAACCATGGTTCACTTGAGTTGACTAGTTTCGAAAAGAACTTTAAAATAAATAAATGAAATTATTTAATTAAATGAAGTACTTTCTTCTAATTAATTAATAAAAGTTATTTAATAAAATGAGAAGCCATTCCTAATTAATTAAATGAAGTTATTTAATTAAATAAGAAAAGTGTCTCTAATTAATTAAAGATTATTTAATTAAATAGAAAAAGTAATTATGAGAGTATATCTCATTTTATTAAATTAAATATCTCAAGAAAATCTCTCTTCAGTTCAGAAAGGGAAATTTTTAGTTCACTATTGATCAAAAATGAGTTAAATCAGTTAACTCCTTTTTCTACTCAAATTGAATCGGCTAACTCCTTATTTTACTTAAATTAAATCTGTTGACTCCCTTTAATTTGGAAATCTCCCTTTATGACTGAACTTCACCTTTAATCCTGACTGTTGATTGAAATCGATCTCAACCGCTGATGAATTCCTGGAAAGTCTATTTAAGAGACCCTCATCTCTTCATTTTTAAAGGTTTAATCAAAATTTGCATCGAGTTGTTGCCTGAATTCATACTCACATTTGCTCATATTCACATACGCAAAGATCAAGTTTGACCAAAAGTAGACCAGATTTAACTACGGTTGACTTGAGTTGACTAGTTTCGAAAAAATTCTTAAAATAATTAAACGAAATTATTTAAATAAATGAAGTACTTACTTCTAATTAATGAAACAAAGTTATTTAATTAAATGAAAATACATTCACAATTAATTAAATGAAGTTATTCAATTAAATAAGAAAAGTGTCTCTAATTAATTAAAGATTATTTAATTAAATAGAAAAAGTAATTATGAGAGCATATCTGATTTTATTAAATTAAATATCTCAAAAAAATCTCTCTTCAGTTCAAGAAGGAAAATTTTCAGTTCACTATTGATAAAAAAATGAGTTAAATGAGTTAATTCTTTTTTCTACTCAAATTGAATCAGTTAAATCCTTATTTTACTCAAATTAAATCTGTTAACTCCCTTTAATTTGGAAATCTCCTTTTATGACTAAACTTCACCTTTAATCCTAACCGTTGATTGAAACCGATCTCAACCGTTGATGAATTCCAGGAAAGTCTATTTAAGATACCCTCATCTCTTCATTTTGAAAGGTTGAATGAGAATTTGCATCGAGTTGTTGCTGGAATTCATACTCACATTTACTCTTATTCACATAGGCAAAGATCAAGTTTGACCAAAAGTTGACCAAATTTAACCACGGTTGAATTGAGTTGACTAGTATCAATTTTTTTTTAAAAATATTTAAATGAAATTATTTAATTAAATGGAGTACTTACTTCTAATTAATTAAACAAAGTTATTTAATTAAATGAGAAGCCATTCTTAATTAATTAAATGAAGTTATTTAATTAAATAAGAAAAGTATCTCTAATTAATTAAAGATGATTTAATTAAATAGAAAAAGTAATTATGAGAGCATATTTCATTTTATTAAATTAAATATCTCAACAAAATCTCTTTTTAGTTCAAAAAGAGAAATTTTCAATTCACTATCAATCAAAAATGAGTTAAATCAGTTAAATCCTTTTTCTACTAAAATTGAATCAGTTAACTCTTTTTTTACTCAAATTAAATCTATTAACTCCCTTTAATTTGAAAATCTCCCTTTATGACTGAACTTCACCTTTCATCCTGACTGTTGATTGAAATCGATCTCAACCGTTGATGAATTCCAAGAAAGTCTATTTGAAAGACCCTCATCTCTTCATATTGAAAGGTTGAATGAGAATTTGCATCGAATTGTTGCTGGAATTCATACTGACATTTGCTCATTTTCACATAGGCAAAGATCAACTTTGACCAAAAGTTTATCAGATTTAACAACGGTTGACTTGAGTTGACTAGTTTTGAAAAGAATTTTTAAATAATTAAATGAAATTATTTAATTAAATGGAGTACTTACTTCTAATTAATTAAACAAAGTTATTTAACTAAATGAGAAGCCATTCCTAATTAATTAATTGAAGTTATTTAATTAAATAACAAAACTGTCTCTAATTAATTAAAAATTATTTAATTAAATAGAAAAAGTAATTATGAGAGCATATCTCATTTTATTAAATTAAATATCTCAAAAAAATCTCTCTTCAGTTCAAAAAGGAAAATTTTCAGTTCACTATTGATAAAAAATGAGTTAAATTAGTTAACTCCTTTTCTTACTCAAATTGAATAAGTTAACTCCTTATTTTACTCAAACTAAATCTGTTAACTCCATTTAATTTGGAAATCTTCCTTTCTGACTGAACTTCACCTTTAATCCTGACCGTTGATTGAAATCGATCTTAACCGTTGATGAATTCCAAGAAAGTCTATTTAAGAGACCCTCATCTCTTCATTTTGAAAGGTTGAAGGAGAATTTGCATTGAATTGTTGCTGGAATTCATACTCACATTTGCTCATAATCACATACGCAGAGATCAAGTTTGACCAAAAGTTGACCAGATTTAACCACGGTTGACTTGAGTTGACTAGATTGGAAAAGAATTTTGAAATAAATAAAATGAAATTATTTAATTAAATGGAGTACTTACTTCTAATTAATTAAACAAAGTTATTTAATTAAATGAGAAGCCATTCTTAATTAATTAAATAAAGCTATTTAATTAAATAAGAAAAGTGTCTCTAATTAATTAAAGATTATTTAATTAAATAGAAAAAGTAATTATGAGAGCATATCTCATTTTATTAAATTAAATATCTCAACAAAATCTCTCTTCAGTTCAAAAAGGGAAATTTTCAGTTCACTATTGATAATAAATGAGTTAAATCAGTTAACTCCTTTTTCTATTTAAATTGAATCAGTTCACTCCTTATTTTACTCAAATTAAATTTATTAACTCCCTTTAATTTGAAAATCTCCCTTTATGACTGAACTTCACCTTTAATCCTTACCGTTGATTGAAATCGATCTCAACCGTTGATGTATTCCAGGAAAGTCTATTTAAGAGGCCCTCATCTTTTCATTTTGAAAGGTTGAATTAGAATTTGCATTGAATTGTTGCTAGAATTTAGACTCGCATTTGCTCATATTCACATACGCAGAGATCAAGTTTGACCAAAAGTTGACCAGATTTAACCACAGTTGACTTGAGTTGACTAGTTTCGAAAAGAAATTTGAAATAATTAAACAAAATTATTTAATTAAATGGAGTGCTTACTTCTAATTAGTTAAACAAAGTTATTTAATTAAATGAGAAGTCATTCCTAATTAATTAAATGAAGTTATTTAATTAAATAAGAAAAGTGTCTCTAATTAAGTAAAGATTACTTAATTAAATAGAAAAAGTAATTATGAGAGCATATCTCATTTTATTAAATTATATATCTCAACAAAATCTCTCTTCAGTTCAAGAAGGGGAATTTCCAGTTCACTATTGATAAAAAATGAGTTAAATCAGTTAACTCCTTTTTCTACTCAAATTGAATCAGTTAATTGCTTATTTTACTAAAATTAAATCTGTTAACTCCCTTCAATTTGGAAATCTCCCTTTATGACTGAACTTCACCTTTAATCTTGACCGTTGATTGAAATCGATCTCAACCGTTGATGAATTTCAGAAAATTTTATTTAGGAGACCCTCATCTCTTCATTTTGAAAGGTCAAATGAGAATTTGCATCGAATTGTTGCTGAAATTCATACTCACATTTGCTCATATTCACATACGTAGAGATCAAGTTTGACCAAAAGTTGACCAGATTTAACCAGGGTTGACTTGAGTTGACTAATTTCAAAAAGAATTTTTAAATGTAATGCTCTACCAAGGGACCCAAAAGAATTAACCTAAAATTTGCAAAACATTTTTTTTTTTAAACATGAAAGATAACCCATCTACATCATTCACATGATAGCGGAAGCAATAGCAACAATTCAAATGAATGTAAATATAACATACATAACAGTTACATTCTTTAAAGATCCCTTAACGTTGAATTACATCTAGACTAACTATTCATCTATCATCACATCCATATGAGATAACAATGATACATTCAACATTCATAAACTACATTTTCATTTGCTCAATCATCCACTGTACATGACACATGGTATGAAAAGTTTAAAAGAATTAACATCCATGTAAATAAAGTACATCATCATCCATTATTAATCCATGATGCAATTAAAGTAAATGAAACCACATATCATACATGATACATCATCACAAAAGATATAAACAACCATCATAAAAGATAACCATAAATCAAAAACATAAATAACTAAGTGCACGGTTTCTCCCAACCATAAATAGCATCATTAGACCATCGTGGATCCTAGCCATCCCTCTGTGCGTAACATTCGAAAGCATTGAAGAGATCATCAGTATTAACATAGTAGGAATGTCACTCCTAAAACATCCTACTAACATGCAAAGTAAAGCATAAGATACCATCATCTAAAATATGCAAATCATCAATATAAGAAACATACCAGCAAATACATCCATCATAGGCTATATCATCTATCATAATGATCCAAGAACTAAATGAAGATAAATACCAACAAAAAATGCATCAGCCACTATGTCTCAGATGGATCTCAAATGATAAGAGTGAAAAATACACTACCACCCGACCGCGTGGAACCTAAGTGGTCCGCTCCCACCATGCTGAGGAGATAATTTCAAGTTCCAAACAGGCTATCAAAACCACATAGCATAAATGTCTATAAGTCCAAAAATCCTTAAAGTATACTAACTCAAAGGTTCCATCACAAAACTGACATCTAATTCCAGAGGCACAACAATAAGTACACCACCAAAGGTACATAAAATCTATAGAGGAGACTCAGGCTACATACTAGGGAGTTTCATCAAATTGTTGCTTGAGTTACCCTAGACTGGTCTCTCATTAGACTCCGGACCCTCAAGCGTTGAGTTACCCTGGACTGGTTACTCTGAACCCCGAACCCTCAATGTGGCACATGTGGAAACCAAAAAGCCCTCTCAAGAAGATGAGACACTTCTCCCATCTTTAGTCTATACAAGCACTCAAGGCATGGGTGGTTTGAATATCTCTAACTTATCTTTTTAGTGTGTTTTCCCCCCATAAATCTTAATTATTAGATTATCACTTATTACATAACTTGCATTAGGTTACCCTGGTACTGACCATTTTGGGCCCCGGACCCCTATGCAAGCCACTCCCATAGTCATGTACCTAGACAACCTCTCATAAGCACATAAATTCATAGTTGTGTCCCATACCACAACACTTATAAAGATCAAACTCGGTTCCTTAATAGGCAACCTGATAATAAGATGGTTCTCCCATACAAGAACACATAAAGCCTTTACAAAATAAACCTCATAAATATAATCTCCAATATGAATCACAATATCCATTGTTTCTCAACAAGCAACCAAGAATATCTAAAAATAATATTGATCAAAGACTCCAAAATGGTTGAGTAAAAAATGTCACAACATGACATCATCAAGAAATAAATCAATGTTTTAGTCCCATCATGGCAACTGGAAAGTAATCCAACGATAACTGATCGATGACTCAAAAATATTTAGCTCAAGTGTCTTAGATACAAATAACTCAGTTTCACTCAAGAAGACTGATAAACAATAACATTCAGTAATACAATCATCTCATAGAGCATACCATCACATAACCATGGTTGGGATTATAAAGATCAAAATTAAGACATCATCATGACATCACAATCTTAACCCCCGAGCCTCTGGTAGACGTCCTATAATTGGTCAACACTAGTCAACGCAAAACTCAAAACAAAATGCATATAGAATACACAATGCAAACACATGTTTTGGTTTACTAAATTCACATAGCTAAATAATGTGGAGAGGTTTCCAGTTTCAGTTTACTAGTATACTTCAAGTGTATAGGATTTATCATTTGACCTACACGTCATCCCATTTGTTCCCTGATAGCATTATCCTTCTATCATTAAAATCATATTCTAAGGATAGCTTAATGATAAATATTAAATCATTTGACACTTAATAAAATCATTCACTTTATTTTGCTAAGATCAATGTTACAAATTGAATGACTCTTCTTAAATGTTACTTCAACTTTTAACATAAATCAAGGATTATGAATCATCTAAATTATAAGAGATCCAATTACTAATCTTCGAATAAGAAGATTATAACTTTATTAAAATGATTAATTTAATCAATCAATTAACATAGGTACACCATCTATGACCTATTAACATTCTAATAGTTCTCAATTAAATATTACTGAAGTTTGAGGCTTTTAATTTATTCGTTATCATCGTTGACAACTATATAATATCTAAAGTCATTATTCAAGTCATGAGAGTATGACTTGTCATCTTTGATATACATATTTCACAACTTTTCTAGAGGAATCGATATTAGCATATCAATTAAAATTTTATTACATAACTTAATTATTAATTAAATTTAATTGACTCTAATTAATTTAATTAATAATTACATATCCATGGCAACGTTCCAATTAACATTAGTTGACTAATAACTAACTATAATTCTGTAAGATAAAAGTTAACTATAATTCAATACTCAAATGATCATATTAATAATTCAATAATAATATCTTGATAATATTTAAATACAAGCTATATTGAAAATCTTAATAATAATTCCGTGTGACCACATTTGACATCTCACAAAGAATACCAATATTTTCTTGACAAATTTGTATTATCATTAATCATTTCAAATAAAACTCTATCGCACAACTTAATTATTAATATCATAGTTATAATATCAACTCAATGAATATCAATTGATCAATTATACTTCAAATCCCCAAAAACTAATATCTCTACAAAACTTTAATCATTAAATAATCTCCACTAGATTAACTCTAATCAAATTTGTTGATATCTATTTAAACCATTATTTATTAATAGTTTGTTAGACCCAACAAACATTAATAAATACTAAACTCATCAAACTATTATTTTCATAAATCTCATTAGTTAATATTTGACTAACTCTTAACACCATTAAGGTATTCAAACGTATTAACCAATAACATAATAATTCAATCTTAATCCAATATCATTTAGAATTTCTAAATTTAAATCAACATAATATAAATTATCATCTCACAATTATTTAATCAATATCAAAATCAACCATTAGACTCCATTTTCTAATTGTTCTAATAATATTTTGTTTATATAACATTGTTTGAAAATTGACACTCTCAATGAATCAAAACTTTGATTATATATTCTAATAACTAATCTTAATTAAACTGAGTTTAGTTAAATTAATTATTAATATCTCTTCATAATTGACAAGCTCAATACCAATATTTTAAATCATTAAAAAAGTGATCCATTAATTTAGAACTTTATAATATTCATTTATAATTAATTATATATATATATATATATATATATATATATATATATATATATATATATATATATATATATATACATATATACATACATACATACATACATACATATATATACATACATAAATATACATATATATATAGATATATATATATAATAACATTTAATAATTAATGATATTGCAACAAAATTGAGATTCATATCCAAATCTCATATGAAATAACGTTGCAAATAAAATTTTATATAATTTAAAACCAAACACAAATCGCAATGCGATTTTAAAATCGCGTGGCTCAATACATCCGCATCGCAGGTACACTGCGGTCGCAGGTACCCTGTGATCTTGCAGGCCTGCGGTGGGTGGGGTATATAATACCCGCCCAACATCATATATATATATATAATTTTTTTTTTTTAACGCGATTTTCAATAACATTTTTTATAAAAATGTTTCTTTGCGATATGAAATACTATTAACATGAAACTCTATCGTGATTTGACATTCAATTATTATATTTATATATATACACACACACACACACACACACACATGCAGAGTTTATCACCATCACAACACATACATACATATATGTATATAATGATATATATGTATATGTGTATGCAGATTCAAGAATATACACAGTTTATTTAGAAATTCTAATTTTTAGAATTTTCCTTTAAATCTTTGATCTTCACATTTATCCAATAAATAATCTAATGGGTTTGGCCATAAATCTTGAAATCATTTTCAAATCTAATTGATTCTAATTCGAACCCAAACTTGTTTAGATCCAATTTCTTCCTCAATAGGATCTAGGGTTTTCTATTGTTTCTTCTCAATCAAATAAAATATCTAGATTTCAATTTCAAAATTGCAAATCCAATCACAAAGAATATTCAGACACATATAGCAGACACGATGAAGACAGGAAGAGAAAGAGTGCAAATAAATTATGTGATTATCAGGAGTGCACCTAGACACTGATGCTAATTTTCCATGCCTCAAAAGTCCATAGAGAATCATTTCCTTCTCTAACATTCGCAATTCCTCCAAAATCCAAGTCAACCAAATCCTCCAAGTGATGAGAAGAGCTAGAAGAAGCATAAGAGTATGTAGAAAACATATGAGCATGAAGGAGCATATGAGCATGAAGAAGAATATGAGCATGTAAGTTTGAAGCTTCCATTTTTAGCTTGTAGCTTCTAGGTTCCATTAAGCTTGTCAAAACACACTAGGAGAGCCTCTATTTAAAGGCCTCTAAGATGCATCTAGAGTGTCTCTAGAAACAACTTAAAGATAAGCATGAAAACCAAACATGGGTCTTCTCCAACTTTCTAGATGAGTCCTAAGGTTGTAGAAATCATGTGCTCAAATAAAATGCTAACTCTTAATTGTAGACAACTTATGCATTCTTAGAGTGCAAACCCCTGTGTTGTCTACATGACAACTCTTGAGAATTTGCCAACTCCTATGTGAGCAAATATTAAAATAATGCACGGTAATTAATATAATATTTAATTTACTATTTCCAATTTAATTTATTTATTTTATTAAATTTCATACACTAACTTTAATATCTCCACTTTTCAATCTTAATATATTTATATTTTAATCACATGAGATCTATAATGTTTTAATAATTTTAAATATATTTTTCATTTTTAAATTTCATTTTTCAAAACTTAATTGCTAAAATATTTATAATAATATTAGTCATTTATTTAAAAATGAACTCCAAATATATTATTAAAATAAATATTGTCACATTCCAAATTTAATATTATAACTTTTATTTCCAAATTTAATTATTTTAATTAATTAATTCCCAATTAATTAAATAGAATAAATACTAAAATATCATATTAATTTTCCATTAAATTAAACCATTAATTAAATTTTTTAATTAAGTTTAATTAATAGAAAATACACCAAAGACTCACAAGGTAAAAATATGAAAACTCATCATAGTCAAAATACATACAAAATCAAACCAAGGGTTAATATCACGAATTACGTCATCTGAAGTATTCGGAGGGTACTCAACTCAAATACTTGTCCTAATTTTCAATTAGAATGAATGGCTTAAAGGGTTGGGATTTGGACTTGAGAATTTATCTCCCCTCTCTTATCATTGAGATGATGTGATAGGGTACGTTCATTTTGGCAATTCAGGGAAGTCAATACCCAGTACTTACATCCTACATAAAAACCATGCATGTACAAGCACAATATATACTAACTAAAAAATCAATGACAAGAAGTGGTGCATTGTGTAGATCTCAACTAGCAGGTGACTACGACTCCCTTCCTTAACCACATTAGACACATCATACAAAAGCAAATAGCAAAGCAAACATGCACACTATACACATGCAAGTATGGGGTAAGTATCCATAAGAAAACACATATGATAATAAACCATCTTACTAATCATCATTAATAACTGCAAACACTAAAAATAATCATCATGCATACATGAAATGTAAAGCCTAAGTAATTTTATCACATATCAACTCAATCCATAACACAATATTTGATAGTCTCAAAACAATGCTACTAACCATCAACATAAAATTAGCTCTAAAAGAGTTCAACAATGTTAACAAAAATGCGACCTCGGAGAAGGCACTACATGAAATAATTAAACAAAATTATTTAATTAAATGAAGTACTTACTTCTAATTAATTAAACAAAGTTATTTAATTAAATGAGAAGGCACTCCTAATTAATTAAATGAAGTTATTTAATTAAATAAGAAAAGTGTCTCTAATTAATTAAAGATTACTTAACTAAATAGAAAAAGTAATTATGAGAGCATATCTCATTTTATTAAATTAAATATCTCCACAAAATCTCTCTTCAATTCAAAAAGGGAAATTTCCAGTTCACTATTGATAAAAAATGAGTTAAATCAGTTAACTCCTTTTTCTACTCAAATTGAATCAGTTAACTCCTTATTTTACTCAAATTAAATTTGCTAACTCTCTTTAACTTGGAAATCTCCTTTTATGACTAAACTTCACCTTCAATCCTGACCGTTGATTGAAATCGATCACAATCGTTAATGAATTCGAGGAAAGTCTATTTAAGAGACCCTCATCTCTTCATTTTAAAAAGGTTGAATGAGAATTTGCATCGAATTGTTGCTGAAATTCATACTCACATTTGCTCATATTCACATACACAGAGATCAAGTTTGACCAAAAGTTGACCAGATTTAACCACGATTGACTTGAGTTGACTAGTTTTGAAAAGAATTTTGAAATAATTAAACAAAATTATTTAATTAAATGGAGTACTTCTAATTAATTAAACAAAGTTATTTAATTAAATGAGAAGCCATTCCTAATTAATTAAACGAAGTTATTTAATTAAATAAGAAAAGTGTCTGTAATTAATTAAAGATTATTTAATTAAATAGAAAAAGTAATTATGAGACCATATCTCATTTTATTAAATTAAATATCTCAACAAAATCTCTCTTCAGTGCAAAAAGAGAAATTTCCAGTTCACTATTGATAAAAAATGAGTTAAATCAGTTAACTCCTTTTTCTACTCAAATTGAATTAGTTAACTCCTTATTTTACTCAAATTAAATCTCTTAACTCCCTTTAATTTAAAAATCTCCATTTATTACTGAACTTCACATTTAATCCTGACCGCTGATTGAAATCGATCTCAAACGTTGATGAATTCAGAGAAAGTCTATTTAATAGACCCTCATCTCTTCATTTTGAAAGGTTGAATGAGAATTTGCATCGAATTGTTGCTGGAATTCATACTCACATTTGCTCATATTCACATACACAAATATTAAGTTTGACCAAAAGTTGACTAAATTTAACCACAGTTGACTAGTTTTGAAAAGAATTTTGAAATAATTAAATGAAATTATTTAATTAAATGAGAAGCCATTCCTAATTAATTAAATGAAGTTATTTAATTAAATAAGAAAAGTGTCTCCAATTAAGTAAAGACTACTTAATTAAATAAAAAAAGTAATTATGAGAGCATATCTCATTTTATTAAATTAAATATCTCAACAAAATCTCTCTCCAGTTGAAAAAGGAAAATTTCAAATTCACTATTGATAAAAAATAAGTTAAATCAGTTAACTCGTTTTTCTACTCAAATTGAATAAGTTAACTACTTATTTTACTCAAATTAAATCTGTTAATTCCCTTTAATTTGAAAATCTCCCTTTATGACTGAACTTCACCTTTAATCTTGACCGTTGATTGAAATCAATCTCAAGCGTTGACGAATTGTAGAAAAGTCTATTTAAGAGACCCTCATCTCTTCATTTTCAAAGGTTGAATGAGAATTTGCATCGAAGTGTTGCTAGAATTCATACTCACATTTGCTCATATTCAGATACGCAGAGATCAAGTTTGACCAAAAGTTTACCAGATTTAACCATGGTCGACTAGTTTCGATTTTTTTTTAAAATAATTAAACGAAAGTATTTAATTAAATGGAGTACTTACTTCTAATTAATTAAACAGAGTTATTTAATTAAATGAGAAGCCATTCCTAATTAATTAAATGAAGTTATTTAATTCAATAAGAAAAGTGTCTGTCATTAATTAAAGATTACTTAATTAAATGGAAAAGGTAATTATGAGAGCATATCTCATTTTATTAAATTAAATATCTCAACAAAATCTCTCTTCAGTTCAAAAAGAAAAATTTTCAGTTCACTATTGAACAAAAATGAGTTAAATCAGTTAACTCCTTTTTCTACTCAAATTGAATGAGTTAACTCCTTATTTTACTCAAATTAAATCTGTTAACTCCCTTTATTTGGAAATCTCCCTTTATGACTGAACTTCACCTTTAATCTTGACCGTTGATTGAGATCGATGTCAACCATTGATGAATTCAAGGAAAGTCTATTTAAGAGACCCTCATCTCTTCATTTTGAAAGGATGAATGAGAATTTGCATCGAATTGTTGCTGGAATTCATACTCACATTTGCTCATATTCATATACGCAAAGATCAAGTTTGACCAAAAGTTGACCAAATTTAACCACGGTTGACTAGTTTCAATAAGAATTTTGAAATAATTAAATGAAATTATTTAATTAAATGGAGTACTACTTCTAATTAATCAAACAAAGCTATTTAATTAAATGAGAAGCCATTTTTAAGTAATTAAATGAAGTGATTTAATTAAATAAGAAAAGTGTCTCTAATTAATTAAAGATTACTTAATTAAATAGAAAAAATAATTATGAGAGCATATCTCATTTTATAAAATTAAATATCTCAACAAAATCTCTCTTCAGTTAAAAAAGAGAAATTTCCAGTTCACTATTGATCAAAAATGAGTTAAATGAGTTAACTTCTTTTTCTACTCAAATTGAATCAGTTAACTCCTTATTTTACTCAAATTAAATATGTTAACTCTCTTTAATTTGGCAATCTCCCTTTATGACTGAGCTTCACCTTTAATCCTGACTGTTGATTGAAATCGATCTCAACCGTTGATGAATTCCAAGAAAGTCTATTTAACAGACCCTCATATCTTCATTTTCAAAGGTTGAATGAGAATTTGCATTAAATTATTACTGGAATTCATACACACATTTGCTCATATTCACATACGCAAAGATCAGGTCTGACCAAAATTTGACCAGATTTAACCACGGTTGACTTGAGTTGACTAGTTTCGAAAAGAATTTTGAAATAATTAAACAAAATTATTTAATTAAATGAAGTACTTACTTCTAATTAATTGAACAAAGTTATTTAATTAAATGAGAAGCCATTCCTAATTAATTAAATGAAGTTATTTAATTAAATAAGAAAAGTGTCTCTAATTAATAAAACATTACTTAATTAGATGGAAAAAGTAATTATGAGAGCATATCTCATTTTATTAAATTAAATATCTCAACAAAATCTCTTTTCAGCTCAAAAAGGAAAATTTCTAGTTCACTATTGATGAAAAATGAGTTAAATCAGTTAACTCCTTTTTCTATTCAAATTGAATCAGTTACCTCCTTATTTTACTCAAATTAAATCTGTTAACTCCATTTAATTTGGAAATCTCCCTTTATGACTGAACTTCACCCTTAATCTTGACTGTTGATTGAAATCAATCTCAACCGTTGATGAATTCCAAAAAAGTCTATTTAAGAGACCCTCATCTTTTCATTTTGAAAGGTTGAAAGAGAATTTGCACCGAATTGTTGCTGGAATTCATACTCACATTTGCTCATATTCACATAAGCAGAGATCAAGTTTGACCAAAAGTTGACCAGATTTAACCATGGTTGACTTTAGTTGACTAGTTTCGAAAGGAATTTTGAAATAATTAAACCAAATTATTTAATTAAACGGAGTACTTACGTCTAATTAATTAAACAAAGTTATTTAATTAAATAAGAAGCCATTCCTAATTAATTAAATGAAGTTATTTAATTAAATAAGAAAAGTGTCTCTAATTAATTAAAGATTAATTAATTAAATAGAAAAAGTAATTATGAGAGCATATCTCATTTTATTAAATTAAATATCTCAACAAAATCCCTCTTCAATTCGAAATGGAAAATTTTCAATTCACTATTGATAGAAAATGAGTTAAATCAGTTAACTCCTTATTTTAATAAAATTAAATTTGTTAACTCCATTTAATTTGGAAATCTCCCTTTATAACTGAACTTCACCTTTAATCCTGACCGTTGATTGAGATCGATCTCAATCATTGATGAATTCTAAGAAAGTCTATTTAAGAGACCCTCATCTATTCATTTTGAAAGGTTGAATGAGAATTTGCATCGAATTGTTGTTGTTATTCATACTCACATTTGCTCATATTCATATACACAAATATCAAGTTTGACCAAAAGTTGACTAGATTTAACAACTGTTGACTCGAGTTGACTAGTTTCAAAAAGAATTTTTAAATAATTAAACTAAATTATTTAATTAAATGGAGTACATACTTCTAATTAATTAAACAAAATTATTTAATTAAATGATAAGCCATTCCTAATTAATTAAATGAAGTTATTTAATTAAATAAGAAAAGTGTCTCTAATTAATTAAAGATTATTTAATTAAATGGAAAAACTAATTATGAGAGCATATCTTATTTTATTAAATTAAATATCTCAACAAAATCTCTCTTCAGTTCAAAAATGAAAATTTCCAGTTCACTATTGATAAAAATGAGTTAAATCAGTTAACTCCTTTTTCTACTCAAATTGAATCAGATAACTCCTTATTTTACTCAAATTAAATCTGTAAACTCCCTTTAATTTGGAATTCTTCCTTTATCACTGAACTTCACCTTTAATCCTGACCACTGATTGAAATCGATCTCAACCGTTCATGAATTCTAGGAAAGTCTATTTAAGAGACCCTCATCTCTTCATTTTGAAAGGTTGAATGAAAATTTGCATCGAATTGTTGCTGGAATTCATATTCACATTTGCTCATATTCACATACGCAAATATCAAGTTTGACCAAAAGATGATCAGATTTAACCACGGTTGACTTGAGTTGACTAGTTTCGAAAAGAATTCTAAAATAATTAAATGAAATTATTTAATTAAATGGATTACTTACATATAATTAGTTAAACAAAGTTATTTAAATAAATGAGAAGCCATTTCAAATTAATTAAATGAAGTTATTTAATTAAATAAGAAAAGTGTCTCTAATTAATTAAAGAATACTTAATTAAAGAAAAAATAATTATGAGAGCATATCTCATTTTATTAAATTAAATATCTCAACAAAATCTCTCTTCAGTTCAAAAAGGTAAATTTTCAGTTCGTTATTGATAAAAAATGAGCTCAAACAATTAACTCATTTTTCTACTGAAATTGAATCAGTTAACTCCTTATTTTATTCAAATTAAATCTGTTAACTCCTTTTAATTTGGAAATCTCCCTTTATGACTGAACTTCACCTTTAATCTTGATCGCTGATTGAAATCGATCTCAACCGTTGATGAATTCGACGAAAGTCTATTTAAGAGTCCCTCATATCTTCATTTCGAAAAGTTGAATGAGAATTTGCATCGAATTGTTGCTGGAATTCATACTCACATTTGCTCATATTCACATACGCAAAGATCAAGTTTGACCAAAACTTGACGAAATTTAACCATTGTTTACTTGAGTTGACTAGTTTCGAAAAGAATTTTGAAATAATTAAATGAAATTGTTTAATTAAATGGAGTACTTAGTTCTAATTAATTAAACAAAGTTATTTAATTAAATGAGAAACCATTCCTAATTAATTAAATATTATTTAATTAAATAGAAAATGTAATTATGAGAGCATATCTCATTTTATTAAATTAAATATCTCAACAAAATCTCTCTTCAGTTCAAAAAGGGAAATTTTAGTTCATTATTGATAAAAAATGAGTTAAATGAGTCAACTCTTTTTTCTACTCAAATCGAATCAATTATCTCCTTATTTTACTCAAAATAAAATCTATTAACTCCCTTTAATTTGGAAATCTCCCTTTATGACTGAACTTCACCTTTAATCCTAAGCGCTGATTGAAATCGATCTCAACCGTTGATGAATTTTAGAAAAGTCCATTTAAGAGATCCTCATCTCTTTATTTTTAAATGTTGAATGAGAATTTGATTCGAATTGTTGCTGGAATTCATACTCACATTTGCTCATATTTACATACCCAAAGATCAAGTTTGACCAAAACTTCACCAAATTTAACCGAGGTTGACTTGAGTTGACTAGTTACAATTTTTTTTTAAAAATAATTAAATGAAATTATTTAATCAAATGGAGTACTTACTTCTAATTAATTAAACAAAGTTATTTAATTAAATGAGAAGCCATTCCTAATTAATTAAATGAAGTTATTTAATTAAATAAGAAAAGTGTCTCTAATTAATTAAATATTATTTAATTAAATAGAAAAAGTAATTATGAGAGCATATCTCATTTTATTAAATTAAATATCTCAACAAAATATGTCTTCAGTTCAAAAAGGAAAATTTCCAGTTCACTATTGATCAAAAATGATTTAAATCAGTTAACTCCTTTTTCTATTCAAATTGAATCAGTTAACTCCTTATTTTATTCAAATTAAATCTGTTAACTCCCTTTAATTTGGTAATCTCCCTTTATGACTGAACTTCATCTTTAATCCTAACCGTAGATTGAAATCGATCTCAACTATTGATAAATTACCGAAAAAACTATTTAAGAGACCCTCATCTCTTCATTTTGAAAGGTTGAATGAGAATTTGCATCGAATTGTTGCTAGAATTCATACTCAAATTTGCTCATATTCACATACGCAAAGATCAAGTTTGACCAAAAGTTGACTAGATTTAACCACGGTTGACTTGAGTTGACTGATTTAGAAAAGAATTTTGAAATAATTATACGAAATTACTTAATTAAATAGAGTACTTACTTCTAATTAATTAAACAAAGTTATTTAATTAAATGAGAAGCCATTCCTAATTAATTAAATGAAGTTATTTAATTAAATAAGAAAAGTGTCTCTCATTAATTAAAGATTACTTAATTAAATAGAAAAAGTAATTATGAGAGCATATCTCATTTTATTAAAATAAATATCTCAACAAAATCTCTCTTCAGTTCAAAAAGGGAAATTTCTAGTTCACTATTGATAAAAAATGAGTGAAATCAGTTAACTCATTTTTCTACTCAAATTGAATCAGTTAACTCCTTATTTTACTAAAAATAAATCTGTTAACTCCCTTTAATTTGTAAATCTCCCTTTATGACTGAACTTCACCTTTAAACCTGACCACTGATTGAAATCGATCTCAACCGTTGATGAATTCTAGAAAAGTCTATTTAAGAGACCCTCATCTCTTCATTTTGAAAGGTTGAATGAGAATTTGCATCGAATTGTAGTTGAAATTCATAATCACATTTGCTCATATTCACATACGCAAAGATCAAGTTTGATCAAAACTTGACCAGATTTACCCACGGTTGACTTGAGTTAACTAGTTTCACAAAAAAATTTGAAATAATTAAACAAAATTATTTAATTAAATGAAGTACTTACTTCTAATTAATTAAACAAAGTTATTTAATTAAATGAGAAGCCATTACTAATTAATTAAATGAAATTTTTTAATTAAAAAAGAAAAGTGTCTCTAATTAATTAAAGATTACTTAATTCAATAGAAAAAGTAATTATGAGAGTATATCTCATTTTATTAAATTAAATATCTCAACAAAATCTCTTTTTCGTTGAAAAAAGGAAATTTCTAGTTCACTATTGATAAAAAATAAGTTCAAATAGTTAACTCCTTTTCCTACTCAAATTGAATCAGTTAACTCCTTATTTTATTCAAATTAAATCTGTTAACTCCCTTTAATTTGGAAATCTCCCTTTACGACTGAACTTCACCTTTAATCCTGACCGCTGATTGAAATCGATTTCGACTATTGATGAATTCTAGGAAAGTCTATTTAAGAGACCATCATCTCTTCATTTTGAAAGGTTGAATGAGAATTTGCATCGAATTGTTGCTGAAATTTATACTCACATTTTCTCATATTCACATACGCAAAGATAAAGTTTGACCGAAAGTTGACTAGTTTTAACCACAGTTGACTTGAGTTGACTAGTTTCAAAAAAATTTTAAAAATAATTATACGAAATTACTTAATTAAATGAAATACTTACTTCTAATTAATTAAACAAAGTTATTTAATTAAATGAGAAGCCATTCCTAATTAATTAAATGAAGTTATTTAATTAAATAAGAAAAGTGTCTCTAATTAATTAAATGAAGTTATTTAATTAAATAAGAAAAGTGTCTCTAATTAATTAAAGATTACTTAATTAAATAGAAAAAGTAATTATGAGAGCATATCTCATTTTATTAAATTAAATATCTCAACAAAATCTCTCTTTAGTTCAAAAAGGGAAATTTCTAGTTCACTATTGATAAAAAATGAGTTAAATCAGTTAACTTGTTTTTCTACTCAAATTTAATCAGTTAACTCCTTATTTTACTCAAATTAAATTTTTTAACTCCGTTTAATTTGAAAATCTCTTTTTATGACTGATCTTCGCCTTTAATCTTGACCACTGATTGAAATCGATCTTAACCATTGATGAATTTCAGGAAAGTCTATTTAAGAGACCGTCATCTCTTCATTTTGAAAGGTTGAATGAGAATTTGCATCGAATTGTTGCTGAAATTCATACTCACATTTTCTCATATTCACATACGCAAAGATAAAGTTTGACCAAAAGTTGACTAGATTTAACCACAGTTGACTTGAGTTGACTAGTTTCAAATTTTTTTTTAAAATAATTATACAAAATTACTTAATTAAACAGAGTACTTACTTCTAATTAATTAGACAAAGTTATTTAATTAAATGAGAAGCCATTCCTAATTAATTAAATGAAGTTATTTAATTAAATAAGAAAAGTGTCTCTAATTAATTAAATATTATTCAATTAAATAGAAAAAGTAATTATGAGAGCATATCTCATTTTATTAAATTAAATATCTTAACAAAATCTCTCTTCAATTCAAAAAGGGAAATTTCCAGTTCACTATTGATAAAAAATGAGTTAAATTAGTTAACTCCTATTTCTACTCAAATCGAATCAGTTAACTCCTTATTTTACTCAAATTAAATCTGTTAACTCCCTTTAATTTGGTAATCTCCTTTTATGACTGAACTTCATCTTTAATCCTAACCGCAAATTGAAATCGATCTCAACCATTGATGTATTCCAGGAAAGTCTATTTAAGAGACCCTCATCTCTTCATTTTGAAAGGTTGAATTAGAATTTGCATCCGATTGTTGCTAGAATTCATACTCACATTTGGTCATATTCACATACGCAAAGATCAAGTTTGACCAAAAGTTGACTAGATTTAACCACGGTTGACTTGAGTTGACTAGTTTCAAAAAAAATTTGAAATAATTAAACGAAATTGCTTAATTAAATGGAGTACTTACTTCTAATTAATTAAACAAAGTTATTTAATTAAATGAGAAGTCATTCCTAATTAATTAAATGAAGTTATTTAAGTAAACAAGAAAAGTGTCTCTAATTAATTAAAGATTACTTAATTAAATAGAAAAAGTAATTATGAGAGCATATCTCATTTTATTAAATTAAATATCTCAACAAAATATCTCTTTAGTTCAAAAAGAGAAATTTCCAGTTCATTATTGATAAAAAATGAGTGAAATCAGTTAACTCCTTTTTCTACACAAATTGAATTAGTTAACTCCTTATTTTACTAAAATTAAATCTGTTAACTCCTTTTAGTTTGAAAATCTCCCTTTATGACTAAACTTCACCTTTAATCCTGACCACTGATTGAAATCAATCTTAACCGTTGATGAATTTCAGAAAAGTCTTTTTAAGAGACCCTCATCTCTTCATTTTGAAAGGTTGAATGAGAATTTGCATCGAATTGTAGCTGAATTTCATACTCACATTTGCTCATATTCACATACGCAAAGATCAAGTTTGACCAAAAGTTGACCAGATTTAACCACGGTTGACTTCAGTTAAGTTTTGTTTCAGTTCACCTAGTTTCAAATTTTCAGTTTGAAAAAGATACACATGATAGTTTTAAGTTTTCGTTTTGTTCAAATAGTTAATAACTAGTAGCATTCCAATATACCCAGAGCTCTCAATGTTGAAACTCGGGCTTTGATTCCAAAATGTAATGCCTCGTCAAGGGATTCAGAGAATTTTACTAAGTTTTATAAATAATTTTTTTTTTTTTTTTTTTTTAAAACATGAAAGATAAAACCATTCATAACATTTGCGGAAGCAATAGAAACAATTCAAATAAAAATAAACATAATAGGCTACATTCTTTAAAGATCCCTTAACGTTGTATCAAATCTAAATTAACTATTCATCTAACATCCCATCGTTATGAAATAACAATGATATATCCAATGTACTTAAACAATATACAAGTGTCATTTTATAATTATTTTTTAGTTTAGCTCTATCATCTACTGTACATATCACAGGGTATGCAAAGCTTAAAAGAATAAACATCTAAATAAATAAAGTACATCATCATCATCATCTAATATTAATCCATGATGCAATAACATAAATGAAACCACATATCATACATGATACATCATCACAAAAGATATAAATATCCATCACAAAAGACAACCATATATCACAAACATAAATAACTAAGTGCACAGTTCCTCCCAACCGTAAATAGCATCATTAGACCATCATGGATCTTAGCCATCCCTTCTTGCGTAACATTCTAAAGCACCGAAGAGATCATCGGTATTAACATAGTAGGAATGACATTCTTAAAACATCTTACTAACATGCAAAGTAAAGCATAATAAATCATCGACTAACATATGCAAAGTAAAACAAATCATCAATATAAGAAACATACCAGTAAATACATCCATCATAAGGTATATTATCTATCATAATGCTCAAAGAACATAATGAAGAATAAATACCAACCAAGGATACACCAGTCACGGTGTCTCAGACAGATCTCAAATGATAAGAGTGAAAAATACACTACCACGTGATCGCATGGAACCTAAGTGGTCCACTCCTACCGTGTTGAGGAGATAATCTCATGTCCCAAATAGGCTATCAAAATCAGAAAGCACAAATCTCTACAAGTCCAGAAATCCTAAAAGTATACTAACTCAAAGGTTCCATCACACAAAATCGACATCTAATTTTTAGAGGCACAAAAAGATATGTAGGAAACCTACTCTGCAAGCAGCAAAGTGTCATCGCGTTTATCACGTACAAGTTACACTGACAGTTAGCTAAACTCCATGGGTCCATACTGATCTCATGCGGCTACTAGTATCCTCTCATACTGACGAGGCATACTACAGAATGCACGGTCGCAACCATGTGTTCTCACTACTCCCATCCTAGCCTGTACAAGCACTCAAGGCATGGGCAAGAACATCAACAATTATCTTTTTAGGTTCATTTAATTCTCATTTAGTGTGTAAATGTTATCACTTATTAACTAAACTTACAATGAGTTACCTTGGTAGCCACTTAGGGCCCCGACCCCCATTGCAAGCCACTTTCCGACACTATAAGTAGATTACCTACCCTAAGCTCATGGAATCATAAATCTCAAAATCATAAAAGATAATCCATAATAAAATCATCAAATATGCATATAAGCATCAAATATCCATAATAAGAATCATCAAATCTCCAAGATAAGAATTATCAAATCTCCATGAGCATCTAAAAAAGTATCCATAGAAAATCATGACCACATCAGTTCTCTATTGACAACTGAAGGCATCACTGATAATCATAAGTATCCATTGGTTCTCAACAAGCAACCAAGAATATCTCAAAATCATACTGATCGAAGACTCCAAAATGGTTGAGTCAAATATGTCACAACATGACGTCATCAAAAAATAAATTCACATTTCAATCCCATCATGGCGACTAGAAAGTAATCCAAAGATAACTGATCGATCACTAAAAAATGATTAGCTCAAGCATCTTAGATATATATACATCTCAGCTTCACACATGAAGGCTGAAGAACAAATACAAACATTTCATAGAGAATACGATCACATAACCATAGTTGGACTTGTAAAGATCAAGACCAAATAAGATCAACATGCTATCACATCTCATAACTCCCGAGCCTCTGGTAACAACCTAGGACTGATCAACACTAGTCAACCCAAATTCCAAAACAAGAAGCATATAGAATACACAATGCAAACACATGTTTTGGTTTACTAAATTTACATAGTTGAATAATGTGTTGGGGTTTCCAATTCTCTGTTTGCAAGTATACTTCAAGTGTTTAAAGTTTCATCATTTGACCTACAAGTCAACCCAATTGTTCTCCGATAGCATTATCTTTCCATTATTAAAAACTACATTCTAAGAATAACTTAAGGATAAATATTCACTAAACTGATCATCGTTGATCTTTAATTAATTTTTTTTTTTTATTTAACTAAGATCCATAGTCTAATTAATTAACTCTCCTTTAATGTTACTACAATTTTCGAGATAATCAAATGATCATTATTCATTTATAAAAGAACGAATTATCAATCTTCGAATAAGAAGATTATAACTTTATTAATATGATCAATTAAATCAATTAATTAACATAGGTACACCATCTATGACCTATTAACATCTAATAGTTTTTAATTCAATATTACTAAGTCTCACCATTAAAACATCTAAGGTTATTATTCAAGTCATGAGAGTACGACTTGTCAACTTCGATGTAAATACTTCACAACTTTGCTAGAGGAATCAATATTAGAATATCAATTAAAACACTATTACATAATTTGATTATTAATTAAATCTAATTAACTCTAATTAATTTAATTAATAATTACATATCCAAGGTAATGTTCCGATTAATATCAGTTGACTAATAACTAACTATAATTCTATAAGTTAAAAATCAACTATAATTCAATACCCAAATGATCATATTAATAATTCAATAATAATAATCTTGTAAATAATTAATAACAAGCTATATTGGAAATCTTATTAATAATTCTATACTAACCAAATTCATCACTCTTCAACAAAGTTCCCATTTATATTTTAATAATAACAAGTTATAATAAATCTCCAATACCAAGTATTATTATCTCAAATAAGTTTTTCCTATGTACGTTGATTCAGTTAATTGATACTCCTCCAAATTATTAACCAATTCAATTTGATTAATATCTTTTACATTATTTCAATCATTAACTAATCTCTTTTAGAGTAACTCTATTCGTATTATTTGATAACTATTTAAACTATTTATACTATTATTTATTAATAGTTTGTTAGACCCAACAAACATTAATAAATAATAAACTTATCACAACTATAAATAATCAATCTAGAGAACTTTTACATAAAAGTTCATTAGCTAACTCTTAATACCATTAAGGTATTTAAACGTATTAACCAATAACATAATAATTCAATCTTAATCCAATATCATTTAGAGTTTCCAAATTTAAATAAACATAATATAAATTATCATCTTACAATTATTTAATCAATATTAAAATCAACCATTAGACTCCATTTTCTAATTGTTCTAATAATATTTTGTCTATATAAAAGTTGTTTTAAAAAGATCCCTATCACAAACTAATAAGACTCATTGTAGATTTTAACATGAATAATTTTCAAATTCTTAGCTTTATCATTTTCATTAAACAACTCTAAAACTGTTTAATAGTATTCAATATACATCATAAAAAGTCCACTATATAAACCATATTAAAATTTCTTTTATTTTAATCCATTTACTTAGATTGACTAATAATTAAATACACTTCTTCTACTATTAACTAATTTTAATTAAATTTGATTTAATTAGATTAGATAATAGACCATATAAAACTAATACATATTAATAAGAATCTAATAAGGGAATATTGCAATAATATCTTTAATTTATTTCATGCTTTGATATATATATTATTTTTGTGAAGTTTAAGCATAAAGAACTCTTAGTTAAGAGAAATGGAGAAATATCTGTCTTTGAATAAAATAGTCCTAGTATGACGGTCATATCTCCCTAATGAACTGTTGGATCAGGCTAAAATTTAAATATGTTGTAGAGGGCCAAGTTGTGCCAATTCTGACTAGAGCAATCGAATAAATTCGATCCCGATAAAAAGTTATGAATGATTGAGTTTGGGTCTATGCAAGGGGCAGTGACAGGACAATCTGTGATGAATTAAGAATTTTCTCTTAAAATGTAATTATTCTCTAAATTTACCCATTCATTCATCTAATAGGTTTGTCCATACGCATCTGAAAATATAATTTGATAGAAAGATTACATCTAATCATACAAATTTTTAACTTAAAATTTCTATTTTAATTTCAAATCTTGTCTATCTAATTTCACAATATAAATTCGAACCCAAACCCGATTAAGATCTAATTATTTCTCCTTAATTGGATCTAAGATTTTTCTATTATTTTTTTCTCATCCAAATAAAATATCTAGATTCCAATTTCAAATACAGAGAGTATTCAGACATATAAAATAGATATGATGAAGACAGGAAGAGAAAAAGCGCAAATAGAATATGAGAATATCACGAGTGCACTTGGACACTGATGCTAATTTTCCATGCCTCAGAAGTCCATAGAAAATCTCTTCCTTCTCCATCATTCACAATTCTTCCAAAAATCCAAACCGATCGAATCCTCCAAGTGATTAGAAGAGCTAGAAAGAGCATAGAAGCAAGTAAAAAATATATGAGTATATGAATCTTCTCCCATGCATGTAAGCTTTGAAGTTTCTATTTTTTTTTAAGCTTGTAGCTCGAGGCTTCCATTAAGCTTTTAGTTTAAGCTTCTCCGAATGCCTGAATATCAATAGCTCTCAGGAAACTTTTGGATTGTTTCTTGAAACCGCTGAAAGGTGTCACCAACTAAGCATGGGTCTTTTCCAATTCTTTTTTGACGAGTCATAGAATTGTAGACACTTTGTGCTTAATTGATGCACTAACTCTCGTATTGTTGACACATGTTAATTTCCATGCAAGCTTATAACTCTAATTTACTTTTTAAATAATCTCTATTTAAATTTTATAACTTTCATTTTAATTTTTATAAATTTTATTATTATTATTATTTTATAATTATTATTAATTTTAATTTCTAATTTTCTTTTATTTAATTCTTTTTCCCCAATAATACACATTTAATTAATTACAATCAAAATATCAAAGATCATGATATTTTATTAATTTTCTCAAATAAATAATTTATTAATTAAATCTATTTATTAAGACTTAATTAATGGAAAATTCACCATAGACCTCCAAAATAAAATATGAAAACTCATCATAGAACAAATCATACAAAATAAATCTAAAGGGTTAAAAATCACGAAATATGTCATCCGACACATTCGGTGGGTATTCAACTCAGATACTTGTCCTAATTTTCCAATTAGGACAAATGGCTCAAAGGGTTGGGATTTGGACTTGAGAATTTATCTCCCCTCTCTTATCATTGAGATAATGTGATAGGGTACGATCAGCCTAGCAATTCAGAAAAGTCGATACCCGGTACCTGCAACCTGCATAAAAATTATGCATGTACAAACATAATATATACTAAACTAAACAGACAATGGTAGGAAGTGGTGTATCGTGTAGATCTCGACTAGCAGGTGACTACGACTCCCTTCCTTAACCACATTAGACACATCATACAAAAGCAAACACGCACACCATACACATGCAAGTATGGGGTAAGTATCCATAAGAAAGCACCTATGATAATAAATCATCTTAATAATCATCATTAATAATTGAAAGTAATGTATTAATCATCATCAATAATTGTGAATACTAAAAATAATCATCATACATAAATGAAATGTAGAGTCTAAGTAATCTCATCACATAATAAACTAAATCCATCGCACAATATCTGATAATCTCAAAAGAATGCTGCTAACCAACAACATAAAATTAGTTCTAAAAGAGTTCAACAATGATAACAGAATGTGAACCAGGGGCAGGCACTACATCCACCCCCCTGGGATTAGGCTTACTCCTTGAAGCCTACAAGAATGAGAAATTATGATACTCACTATGTGGGTCTCATTGAACCCTTTCCCTTTGTAGGAAAACATGTTTCCATTGAAGATATTACAACACCCTTAGAGCAATATGATTCTGGTTTAATGGTAAATCGAAAATCATATCGATTCAACATTCATTCTTTTAACAACTACTAAAATAGATCTCTTAATTCATTCTAAACAAGAGCAACTTAATGATTGCAAAGATAAACAGAGGTTTACTACCTTACAACATAGATAAAAGATACATGTTTTGCAGCTAGAATGAGTTTCAATTTTTAGTTTTTCTTTCGTTTAGATTTTCAGTAAAATTTTTTATTTTGAAAGCTAAGTGTTGAAACATGAAAAATATGCAAGTAACAGTTTTAAGTTCTGTTTCAGTTTACCTAATTTCAAGTTTTCAGCTTGAAAAAGATACACAGGATAGTTTTAAGTTTTTGTTTTGTTCAACTAGTTAATAACTAGTAGCATTTCAATATACCCAGAGCTCCTAATGTTGAAACTCGGGCTCTGATACCAAAATGTAATGCACCGTCAAGGGATCCAAAGAATTTTACTAAGTTTGCCAAATAATTTTTTTATTTTTTTTAAAAAAAATATGAAAGATAAAACCATTCATAACATTTGCGGAAGCAATAGCAACAATTCAAATGAAAATAAACATAACATATATACATAACAGGCTACATTCTTTAAAGATCCCTTAATGTTGTATCACATCTAAATTAACTATTCATCTAACATCCCATCTTTATGAAATAACAATGATACATCCAATGTACTTAAACAATATACAAGTGTTCTTTTGTAATTATATTTTAGTTTAGCTCTATCATCCACTGTACATATCACAGGGTATGAAAAGCTTAAAAGAATAAAAATCCAAGTAAATAAAGTACATCATCATCATCTAATATTAATCCATGATGCAATAACATAAATGAAATCACATATCATACATGATACATCATCACAAAATATATAAACATCCATCACAAAAGATAACCATATATCACAAACATAAATAATTAAGTGCACGGTTCCTCCCAACCGTAAATAACATCATTAGACCATCGTGAATCCTAGCGATCCCTCCGTGCGTAACATTCCAAAGCATCGAAGAGATCACCGATATTAACATAGTAGGAATGTCACTCCTAAAACGTCTTACTAACATGCAAAGTAAAGCATAATAAATCATCGACTAACATATGCAAAGTAAAGCAAATCATCAATATAAGAAACATACCAGTAAATACATCCATCATAAGGTATATTATCTATCATAATGCTCTAAGAACATAATGAAAAATAAATACCAACTAAGGATACTCCAGCCATGGTGTCTCGGACGGATCTCAAATGATAAGAGTGAAAAATACACTACCACCCAACCTTGTGGAACCTAAGTGGTCCACTCCCACCGTGCTGAGGAGATAATCTCAAGTTCCAAACAGGCTACCAAAATCACAAAGCACAAATCTCTACAAGTTTAAGAATCCTAAAAGTATACTAACTCAAAAGTTCCATCACACAAAATTGACATCTAATTCTCAAAGGAACACAAAGACATGTATGAAACCTACTCTGCAAGCGAAAAAGTGTCATCGCATTTATCATGTACAAGTTACCCTGGCAGTTAGCTAAACTCCACTGGTCCATATTGATCTCATGCGGCCACTAGTATCCTCTCATACTGATGAGGCATACTACGAAATGCACGGTCGCAACCATGCGTTCTCACTACTCCCATCCTAGCTTGTACAAGCACTCAAGACATGGGTGAGAACATCAACAATTATATTTTTAGGTTCATTTAATACCCATTTAGTGTGTAAATGTTATCACTTATTAACCAAACTTATAATGAGTTACCTTAGTAGCCACTTAGGGCCCCGACCCCCATTGCAAGCCACTTTCCGACACTATAAGTAGATTACCTACCCTAAGCTCATGAAATCATAAATCTCAAAATCATAAAAGATAATCCATAATAAAATCATCAAATATGCATATAAGCATCAAATATCCATAATAAGAATCATCAAATCTCCAAGATAAAATCATCAAATCTCCATGAGCATCTGAAAAAGAATCCATAGAAAATTATGACCACATCAGTTCTCTATTGGCAACTGAAGGCATCACTTATAATCATAAGTATCCATTGGTTCTCAACAAGCAACTAAGAATATCTCAAAATCATACTGATCGAAGACTCCAAAATGGTTAAGTCAAACATGTCACAACATGACATCATCAAAAAATAAATCCACATTTTAGTCCCATCATGGCGACTAGAAAGTAATCCGAAGATAACTGATCGATTACTAAAAATTGATTAGCTCAAGCATCTCAGATATATATACATCTCAACTTCACACATGAAGGCTGAAGAACAAATACAAACATTTCATAGAGCATACAATCACATAACCATGGTTGGGCTTATAAAGATCAAGACCAAATAAGATCAACATGCCATCACATCTCATAACCCTCGAGCCTCTGGTAACAACCTGGGACTGGTCAACACTAGTCAACCCAAAACTCAAAACAAGAAGCATATAGAATACACGATGCAAACACATGTTTTTGTTTACTAAACTCACATAGTTGAATAATGTGTAGGGGTTTCCAATTTTCTGTTTGCAAGTATAATTCAAGTGTTTAAATTTTCATCATTTGACTTACAAGTCAACCCAATTGTTCCCCGATAGCATTATCCTTCCATTATTAAGAATTATATTTTAAGAATAACTTAAAGATAAATATCCACTAAACTGATCATCATTGACCTTTCATTAAATTGTTCTCTTTATTTAACTAAGATCCATATTCTAATTAATTAACTCTCCTTTAATGTTACTACAACTTTCGAGATAATCAAATGATCATTATTCATTTATAAAAGAACCAATTATCAATCTTCAAATAAGAAGATTATAACTTTATTAATATGATCAATTAAACCAATTAATTAACATAGGTACATCCATGACCTATTAAAATCTAATAGTTTTCAATTCAATATTACTAAGTCTCACCATTAAAACATCTAAAGTTATTATACAAGTCATAAGAGTACGACTTATCAATTTCGATGTAAATACTTCACAACTTTGCTAAAAGAATCGATATTAGCATATCAATTGAAACACTATTACATAACTTGATTATTAATTAAATCTAATTAATTTAATTAATAATTATATATCCAAAGCAACATTTCGATTAATATCAGTTGACTAATAACTAACTAAAATTTTGTAAGTTAAAAATCAACTATAATTCAATACTCAAATGATCATATTAATAATTCAATAATAATAATATTGTTAATAATTAATAACAAGCTATATTGAAAATCTTATTAATAATTTTATACTAACCAAATTCATCACTCTTCAACAAAGTTCTCATTTATATTTTAATAATAACAAGTTATAATAAATCTCCAATACCAAGTATTATTATCTCAAATAAGTTTTCCCTATGTACATTGATTCAGTTAATTGATACTCCTCCAAATTATTAACCATTCAATTTGATTAATATCTTTTACAGTATTTCAATCATTAACTAATCTCCTTTAGAGTAACTCTATTCGTATTAGTTGATAACTATTTAAACTATTATTTATTAATAGTTTGTTAGACCCAACAAACATTAATAAATAATAAATTTATCACAACTATAAATAATCAATCTAGAGAACTTTTACATAGAACTTCATTAGCTAACTCTTAATACCATTAAAGTATTCAAACGTATTAACCAATAACATAATAATTCAATCTTAATCTAATATCATTTAGAGTTTTTAAATTTAAATCAACATAATATAAATTATCATTTTACAATTATTTAATCA
Organism: Cupressus sempervirens; assembly: GCA_028749045.1. Classification (NCBI taxonomy): domain Eukaryota; kingdom Viridiplantae; phylum Streptophyta; class Pinopsida; order Cupressales; family Cupressaceae; genus Cupressus; species Cupressus sempervirens. The sequence goes on along the minus strand of CM053790.1, from coordinate 674,741,843 downwards.
ATATTAAAATCAACCATTAGACTTTATTTTCTAATTGTTCTAATAATATTTTGTCTATATAAAAGTTGTTTTAAAAAGATCCCTATCACAAATCAATAAGACTCATTGTAGATTTTAACATGAACAATTTTCAAATTCTTAACTTTATCATCTTCATTAAACAACTCTAAAATTATTTAATAGTATTCAATATACATTATAAAAAGTTCACTATATAAACCATATTAAAATCTCTTTTCTTTTAATCCATTTACTTAGATTGACTAATAATTAACTACACTTCTTCTACTATTAACTAATCTTAATTAAATTTGATTTAATTATATTAGATAATAGACAATATAAAACTAATACATATTAATAAGAATCTAATAAAAGAATATTGCAATAATATCTATAATTCATTTCATGCTTTGATATATATATATATTATTTTTGTAAAGTTTAAGCATAAAGAACTCTTAGTTAAGAGAAATGGAGAAATATTTGTCTTTGAATAAAACAGTCCCAGTATGATAGTCATATCTCCCTAATGAACCATTAGATCGGGCTGAAATTTAAATATGTTGGAGAGGGCCAAGTTGCGCCAATTTTGACCGGAGCGATCGAATAAATTTGATCTCGATAAAAAGTCATGAATGACTGAGTTCGGGTCTATCCAAGAGGCAGCGACAGGACAATCAGTGATTAATTAAGAATTTCTTCTTAAAATGTAATTATTCTCTAAATTTACCCATTCATCCATCTAATAGATTTGTCCATACGCATTTGAAAATATAATTTGATAGAAAGATTACATCTAATCATACGAATTTTCAACTTAGAATTTTTATTTTAATTTCAAATCTTGTCTATCTAATTTCACAATATAAATTCGAACCCAAACTCGATTAAGTTCTAATTATTTCTCCTTAATTGGATCTAAAATTTTTCTATTGTTTTCTTCTCATCCAAATAAAATATCTAGATTCTAATTTCAAATACAGAGAGTATTCAAATACATAAAATAGGTATGATGAAGACAGGAAGAGAAAAAGTGCAAAGGGAATATAAGAATATCACGAGTGCACCTGGACACTGATGCTAATTTGTCATGCCTCAGAAGTCTATAGAAAATCTCTTCCTTCTCTATCATTCACAATTCTTCCAAAAATCCAAGCCGATCAAATCCTCTAAGTGATTAGAAGAGCTAGAAGGAGCATAGAAGCAAGTAGAAAATATATGAGCATATGAATCTTCTCCCATGCATGTAAGCTTTGAAGTTTCTATTTTTTTTTTAAGCTTGTAGCTCGAGACTTCCATTAAGCTTTTTATTTAAGCTTCTATGAATGCCTGAATATCAAGAGCTCTCAAGAAACTTTTGGATTACTTCTTGAAACTGCTGAAAGGTGTCACCAACTAAGCATGAGTCTTTTCCAATTATTTTTTGATGAGTCATAGAATTGTAGACACCTTGTACTTAATTGATGCACTAACTCCTGTATTGTTAACACATGTTAATTCTCATGCAAGCTTATAACTCCAATTTACTTTTTAAATAATCTCTATTTAAATTTTATAACTTTCATTTTAATTTTTATAACTTTTATTATTATTATTTTATAATTATTATTAATTTTAATTTCTAATTTTTTTTTATTTAATTCTTTTTTTCCAATAATACACATTTAATTAATTACAATCAAAATAACAAAGATTATGATATTTTATTAATTTTCTCAAATAAATAATTTATTAATTAAATCTATTTATTAAGACTTAATTAATGAAAAATTCACCATAGACCTTCAAGATAAAATATGAAAATCCATCATAGAACAAATCATACAAAATAAATTTAAAGGGTTAAAATTATGAAATATGTCATCCGACACATTCGGAGGGTATTCAACTCAAATACTTGTCCTAATTTTTCAATTACGACAAATAGCTCAAAGGGTTGGGATTTGGACTTGAGAATTTATCCCCTCTCTCTTATCATTGAGATGATGTGATAGGGTACGGTCATCTTGGCAATTCAGGAAAGTTGATACCTGGTACTTGCAATCTGAATAAAAACTATGAATGTACAAACACAATATATACTAAACTAAACAGACAATGGTAGGAAGTGGTGCATCGTGTAGATCCCGACTAGCAGGTGACTACAACTCCCTTTCTTAACCACATCAGACATGCCATACAAAAGCAAACACGTAAGGCAAACACGCACACCATATACATGCAAGTATGGGGTAAGTATCCATAAGAAAGCACCTATGATAATAAATCATCTTACTAATCATCATTAATAATTGAAAGCAATGTAATAATCATCATCAATAAATGTGAACATTAAAAATAATCATCATACATACATGAAATGTAGAGTCTAAGTAATCTCGTCACATAATAAACTAAATTCATTGCATAATATCTGATAATCTCAAAAGAATGCTGCTAACCAACAACATAAAACTAGTTCTAAAAGAGTTTAGCAACGATAACAGAATGTGAACTAGGGGCAGGCAATACAGACCAAAAGTTGACCAAATTTAACTACGGTTGACTTGAGTTGACTAGTTTCGAAAAGAATTTTAAAATAATTAAATAAAATTATTTAATTAAATGAAGTACATACTTTTAATTAATTAAAAAAGTTATTTAATTAAATGAAAAGCCATTCCTAATTAATTAAATGAAGTTATTTAATTAAATAAGAAAAGTGTCTCTAATTAATTAAAGATTATTTAACTAAATAGAAAAAGTAATTATAATAGAATATCTCATTTTATTAAATTAAATATCTCAACAAAATCTCTCTACAGTTCAAAAAGGGAAATTTTTAGTTCACTATTGATAAAAAATGAGTTAAATCAGTTAACTCCTTTTTCTACTCAAATTGAATCAATTAACTCCTTATTTTACTCAAATTAAATCTGTTAACTCGCTTTAATTTGGAAATCTCCCTTTATGACTGAATTTCACCTTTAATCTTGACTGTTGATTGAAATCGATCTCAACCGTTGATGAATTCAAAGAAAGTCTATTTAAGAGACCCTCATCTCTTCATTTTGAAAACTTGAATGAAAATTTGAATCGAATTGTTGCCGGAATTCATACTCACATTTGGTCATATTCACATACGCAAAGATCAAGTTTGACCAAAAGTTGACCAGATTTAACCACGGTTGACTTGAGTTAACTAGTTTTAAAAAAAAAATTGAAATAATTAAACAAAATTATTTAATTAAATGGAGTACTTACTTCTAATTAATTAAACAAAGTTATTTAATTAAACAAGAAGCCATTCCTAATTAATTAAATCAAGTTATTTAATTAAATAATAAAAGTCTCTCTAATTAATTAAAGATTACTTAATTAAATAGAAAAAGTAATTATGAGAGCATATCTCATTTTATTAAATTAAATATTTAAACAAAATCTCTCTTTAGTTCAAAAAGGAAAACTTCCAGTTGACTATTGATTAAAATGAGTTAAATGAGTTAAATCCTTTTTCTACTCAAATTGAATCAGTTAACTCCTTATTTTACTCAAATTAAATTTGTTAACTCACTTTAATTTGGAAATCTCTCTTTATGACTAAACTTCACCTTTAATCCTGATCGTTGATTGAAATCGATGTCAACCGTTGATGAATTCTACGAAAGTCTATTTAAGAGACCCTCATCTCTTCATTTTGAAATGTTGAATGAGAATTTGCATCGAATTGTTGCTTGAATTCATACTCACATTTTCTCATATTCACATATGCAAAGATCAAGTTTGACCAAAAGTTGACCAAATTTAACCAAGGTTGACTTGAGTTGACTAGTTTAAAATTATTTTTTGAAATAATTAAAAGAAATTATTTAATTAAATGGAGTACTTACTTCTAATTAATTAAACAAAGTTATTTAATTAAATGAGAAGCCATTCCTAATTAATTAAATGAAGTTATTTAATTAAATAAGAAAAGTGTCTCTAATTAATTAAAGGTTATTTAATTAAATAGAAAAAGTAATTATCAGAACATATCTTATTTTACTAAATGAAATATCTCAACAAAATCTCTCTTCAGTTCAAAAAGGGAAATTTCTAGTTCACTATTGATCAAAAATGAGTTAAATCAGTTAACTCCTTTTTCTACTCAATTTGAATCAGTTAACTCTTTATTTTACTCAAATTAAATCTATTAACTCCCTTTAATTTGGAAATCTCCCTTTATGACTGAACTTCACATTTAATCCTGACCGTTCATCGAAATCGATCTCAATTGTTGATGAATTTCAGAAAAGTCTATTTAAGAGACCCTCATCTCTTCATTTTGAAAGGTTGAATGAGAATTTAAATTGAATTGTTGTTGGAATTCATACTCACATTTGCTCATATTCACATACGCAAAGATCAGGTTTGACCAAAATTTGACCAGATTTAACAACGGTTCACTTGAGTTGACTAGTTTTGAAAAGAATTTTAAAATAATTAAACAAAATTATTTAATTAAATGGAGTACTTACTTCTAATTATTTAAACAAAGTTATTTAATTAAATGATAAGCCATTCCTAATTAATTAAATGAAGTTATTTAATTAAATAAGAAAAGTGTCTCTAATTAATTAAAGATTATTTAATTAAATAGAAAAAGTAATTATGAGAGCATATCTCATTTTATTAAATTAAATATCTCAACAAAATCTTTCTTTAGTTCAAAAAGGATAATTTTCAGTTCACTATTGATCAAAAATGAGTTAAATCAGTTAACTCCTTTTCTACTCAAATTGAATCAGTTAACTCCTTATTTTACTCTAATTGAATCTGTTAACTCCCTTTAATTTAGAAATCCCCCTTTATGATTGAACTTCACCTTTAATCCTGACAGTTGATTGAAATCGATCTCAACCATTGATGAATTCTATGAAAGTCTATTTAAGAGACCCTCATCTGTTTATTTTGAAAGGTTCAATGAGAATTTGCATTGAATTGTTGATGGAATTCATACTCAAATTTGCTCATATTCATATACGCAAAAATCAAGTTTGACTAACAGTTGATCAGATTTAACCACAGTTGACTTGAGTTGACTAGTTTCGAAAAGAATTTTGAAATAATTAAACAAAATTATTTAATTAAATGATGTACTTACTTCTAATTAATTAAACAAAGTTATTTAATTAAGTGAGAAGTCATTTCTAATTAATTAAATGATGTTATTTAATTAAATAAGAAAAGTGTCTCTAATTAATTAAATATTATTTAATTAAATAAAAAAAGTAATTATGAGAGCATATCTCATTTTATTAAATTAAATATCTCAACAAAATCTCTCGTCAGTTCAAAAGGAGAAAGTTCCAGTTCACTATTGATCAAAAATGAGTTAAATGAGTTAACTCCTTTTTCTACACAAATTGAATCAGTTAACTCCCTTTAATTTGGAAATCTCCTTTTATGATTGAACTTCACCTTTAATGCTGACTGTTGATTGAAATCGATCTCAACCGTTGATGAATTCTAAGAATGTCTATTTAAAAGACCCTCATCTCTTCATTTTGAAAGGTTGAATGATAATTTGCATCGAATTGTTGCTAGAATTTATACTCACATTTGTTCATATTCACATATGCAAATATCAAGTTTCACCAAAAGTTGACCAGATTTAACCACTATTGACTTGAGTTGACTAGTTTCGAAAAGAATTTTGAAATAATTAAAAAAAATTATTTAATTAAATGGAGTACTTCTAATTAATTAAACAAAGTTATTTAATTAAATGAGAAGCCATTCCTAATTAATTAAATGAAGTTATTTAATTAACTAAGAAAAGTATCTCTAATTAATTAAAGATTATTTAGTTAAATAGAAAACATAATTCTGAGAGCATATCTCATTTTATTAAATTAAATATCACAAAAAAATCTCTCTTCAGTTCAAAAATAGAAATTTTCAGTTGACTATTGATAAAAAATGAGTTAAATCAGTTAACTCCTTTTTCTACTCAAATTGAATCAGTTAACTCCTTATTTTACTTAAATTAAATCTGTTAAATTCATTTAATTTGAAAATCTTTGTTTATGACTGAACTTCACCTTTAATGCTAACCGTTGATTGAAATCGATCTCAACAGTTGATGAATTTCAGGAAAGTCTATTTAAGAGGCCCTCATCTCTTCATTTTGAAAGGTTGAATGAGTATATGCATTGAATTGTTGCTGGAATTCATACTCACATTTGCTCATATTCACATACGCAAAGAATAGGTTTGACCAAAAGTTGACCAGATTTAACCACGGTTGACTTGAGTTGACTAGTTTCAAATTTTTTTTGAAATAATTAAACAAAATTATTTAATTAAATGGAGTACTTACTTATAATTAATTAAACAAAGTTATTTAATTAAATGAGAAGCCATTCCTAATTAATTAAATGAAGTTATTTAATTAAATAAGAAAAGTGTCTCTAATTAATTAAAGATTATTTAATTAAATAGGAAAAGTAATTATGAGCGCATATCTCATTTTATTAAATTAAATATATCAACAAAATCTCTCTTCAGTTCAAAAAGAGAAATTTTCATTTCACTATTGGTCAAAAATGAGTTAAATCAGTTAACTCTTTTTTCTACTCAAATTGAATCAGTTAACTCCTTATTTTACTCAAATTGAATCTATTAACTCCTTTTAATTTGGAAATCTCCCTTTATTACTGAACTTCACCTTTAATCCTGAACGTTGATTAAAATCAATCTCAACCATTGATGAATTCCAGGAAAGTCTTTTTAAGAGACAATTATCTCTTCATTTTGAAAGGTTGAATGAGAATTTGCATCGAATTGTTACTGAAATTCATACTCACATTTGCTCATATTCACATACGCAAATATCAAGTTTGACCAAAAGTTGACTAGATTTAATCACGGTTGACTTATATTGACTAGTTTCGAAAAGAATTTTGAAATTAATAAATGATATTATTTAATTAAGTGGAGTACTTACTTCGAATTAATTAAATAAAGTTATTTAATTAAATGAGACGCCATTCCTAATTAATTAAATAAAGTTATTTAAATAAATAAGAAAATTGTCTCTAACTAATTAAAGATTATTTAATTAAATAAAAAAAGTAAGTATGAGAGCATATCTCATTTTATTAAATTAAATATCTTAACAAAATCTCTCTTCAGTTCAAAAAGGGAAATTTCTAGCTCACTATTGATAAAAAAAGAGTTAAATTAGTTAACTCCTTTTTCTACTCAAATTGAATCAGTTAACACTTTATTTTACTCAAATTTAATCTATTAACTCTCTTTAATTTGGAAATCTTCTTTTATGACTGAACTTCACCTTTAATCCTGACTCCTAATTGAAATCAATCTCAACCGTTGATGAATACCAGGAAAGTCTATTTAACACACCCTAATCTCTTCATTGTGAAAAGTTTAATGAGAATTTCCATCGAGTTGTTGCTGGAATTCATACTCACATTTGCTTATATTCACATACGCAAAGATCAAGTTTGACTAAAAGTTGACCAGATTTAACCTCGGTTGACTCGAGTTGACTAGTTTCAAAAAGAATTTTGAAATATTTAAACTAAATTATTTAATTAAGTGGAGTACTTACTTCTAATTAATTAAACAAAGTTATTTAATAAAATGAGAAGCCATTCCTAATTAATTAAATGAAGTTATTTAATTAAATAAGAAAAGTGTCTCTAATTAATTAAAGATTGCTTAATTAAATAGAAAAGTAATTATGAGAGCATATCTAATTTTATTAAATTAAATATCTCAACAAAATCTCTCTTCAGTTCAAAAAGGGAAATTTTCAGCTCACTATTGATAAAAAATGAGTTAAATCAGTTAACTCCTTTTTCTACTCAAATTGAATCATTTAACTCCTTATTTTACCCAAATTAAATCTGTTAACTCCTTTTAATTACAAAATCTCCATTTATGACTGAACTTCACCTTTAATCCTAACCGTTGATTTAAATTGATCTCAACCGTTGATGAATTCCAGCAAAGTCTATTTAAGAGACCCTCATCTCTTCACTTTGAAAGTTTGAATGAGAATTTGCATCAAATTGTTGCTGGAATTCATACTCACATTTGCTCATATAGACATACGCAAAGATCAAGTTTGACCAAAAGTTGACCAGATTTAACCACGGTTGACTTGAGTTGACTAGTTTTGAAAAAAAATTTGAATTAATTAAACGAAATTATTTAATTAAATACAGTACTTACTTTTAATTGATTAAACAAAGTTATTTAATTAAATGAGAAGCCATTCCTAATTTATTAAATGGAGTTATTTAATTAAATAAGAAAAGTGTCTCTAATTAATCAAAGATTATTTAATTAAATAGAAAAAGTAATTATGAGAGCATATCTCATTTTATTAAATTAAATATCTCAACAAAATCTCTCTTCAATTCAAAAAGGGAAATTTTTAGTTCACTATTGATCAAAAATGAGTTAAATCAGTTAGCTCCTTTTTCTACTCAAATTGAATCAATTAACTCCTTATTTTACTCAAATTAAATCTGTTAACTCCCTTTAATTTGGAAATCTCCATTTATGGCTGAACTTCACCTTTAATCCCAACCGTTGATTGAAATCGATCTCAACCGTTGATGAATTTCAAGAAAGTCTATTTAAGAGACCCTCATCTCTTCATTTTGAAAGGTTGAATGAGAATTTGCATCGAATTGTTGCTGAAATTCATACTCACATTTGTTCATATTCGCATACGCAAAGGTAAGGTTTGACCAAAAGTTAACCAGATTTAACCACAGTTGACTTGAGTTGACTAGTTTTGAAAAGAATTTAAAATAATTAAACAAAATTATTTAATTAAATGGAGTACATACTTCTAATTAATTAAATAAAGTTATTTAATTAAATGAGAAGCCATTCCTAATTAATTAAATGAAGTTATTTAATTAAATAAGAAAAGTGTCTCTAATTAATTAAAGATTATTTAATTAAATAGGAAAAGTAATTATGAGAGCATATCTCATTTTATTAAATTAAATATCTCAACAAAATCTCTCTTCAGTTCAAAAAGAGAAATTTTCAGTTCACTATTGATAAAAAATGAGTTAGATCATTTAACTCCTTTTTCTACTCAAATTGAATCAGTTAACTCCTCATTTTACTCAAATTAAATCTGTTAACTCCCTTTAATTTATAAATCTCCCTTTATGACTGAATTTCACCTTTAATCTTGACCATTGATTGAAATCGATCTATACCATTGATGAATTCCAAAAAAGTATATTTAAGAGACCCTCGTCTCTTCATTTTGATAGGTTGAATGAGAATTTGCATCGAATTGTTCCTAGAATTCATACTCACATTTGCTCATATTCACATACGCAAAAATTAAGTTCGACCAAAAGTTGACCAGATTTAACCACAATTGACTTGAGTTGACTAGTTTCGAAAAGAATTTTGAAATAATTAAACAAAATTATTTAATTACGTGGAGTACATACTTCTATTTGTTAGATTAGGTGAAAAACTAATCTCCCAAGAACACCTGCATGCATAACTCTCTCACATGGGTGAAGCAAAGAACAGAGGCAAGGAAAAATCAAGGAGGCCAAAAAGCCAAATCCATATGATGGACATGCAAAGAGAAATATCTCATATAATCCAATAAGTAAATTTTTAAAATACATAGAGGTGAATCCTTATATAGGAATCACGAAACTCGAAAAGGGAAACTAAAGCCTAAAATTTTTAGGATTGCACAATATAATTAAGAAAATATTATTTTATTAATTATATGCACCTAGTAGATAGCTTAAAAAAACTAGAGTAATAGGCAATTTAATTAATTAAATCAAAGTGATTTAATTAATAAGTTAGAACAAATAATTACTCTAACACTAATTAATTAAACAAAGTTATTTAATTAAATGAGAAGCCATTCCTAATTAATAATGAAGTTATTTAATTAAATAAGATAAGTGTCTCTAATTAATTAAAAATTATTTAATTAAATAGAAAAAGTAATTATCAGCACATATCTCATTTTATTAAATTAAATATCTCAAAAAAATCTCTCTTCAGTTCAAAAAGGGAAATTTTTAGTTCACTATTGATCAAAAATGAGTTAAATCAGTTAACTCCTTTTTCTACTCAAATTGAATCAATTAGCCCCTTAGTTTACTCAAATTAAATCTGTTAACTCCCATTAATTTGGATCTCCCTTTATGACTGAACTTCACCTTTAATCCTGACCATTGATTGAAATCGATCTCAACTGTTGATGAATTTTAAAAAAGTTTATTTAAGAGACCCTCGTCTCTTCATTTTGAAAGGTTGAATGAGAATTTGCATCGAATTGTTGCTAGAATTCATACTCACATTTGCTCATATTCACATACACAAAGATCATGTTTGACAAAAAATTGACCAGATTTAACCATAGTTGAATTGAGTTGACTAGTTTCGAAAAGAATTTTGAAATAATTAAATGAAATTATTTAATTAAATAGAGTACTTACTTCTATTTAATTAAAGAAAGTTATTTAATTAAATGAGAAGCCATTCCTAATTAATTAAATGAAGTTATTTAATTAAATAAGAAAAGTGTCTCTAATTAATTAAAGATTATTTTATTAAATAGAAAAAGTAATTATGAGAGCATATCTGTCATGCCCAAAAATTATGGCCAAAAAAAAACACACCAATTTTTTTTTTTTTTTTTTTTTCTTTTAATTTTTTTATTTAAATGTATTTATTTAAACTTAAGTGCACTAAGTTGATACAGTAAGTTCACATGAAACAAGGATGCCAAGAAGGCGGTTACACGAACTCTTAACAATCAATTGATTCAGTTAACAACCCCTCTTATTTAATTAGAAGACCCAATTCATTGATAGATTTAATAAATCCCTTTAAAAGATTTACACTCTAAGAACATTAGTAAATTTCTTAAATACAATTTTATTTCAATTTTACATATGAATTTGTCGTCAACTTCGACAAGGAGTAAAACTAAAATTATCATTCATTTTATGAGTTAATCTGGATTGCATGACCCTCCAATAGACATAGATCAATTTTAAACTATAAAATTCTAATGTTTAAGACTTATAAATTTAAACCACATTTTACTAATCCCGAAAATAAAACTTCCCATTAAGAACTGCTAATCGACTAATTAAACTTAATTAAGTTATCCTTAACTACATTAAATAATAACTATATTGCATTCACAGAATTTAATAATTAACGTTACAAATTAACAATTAATAAATAAATAGATAAAACTATTTTAGAACAATTCTTTAATTAATAATATTCATTAATTATTAAATTCGCTAAGCTAAAATTATTAAATTTATAAGTTGTTAATGAACTTCATTAATACACATTATAATTTAAACTAATAATTAAATAAAATAAAAATAAAAACTACTAACAACTATTTTTAACTAATCTATATAAACGAAAATTTAATTTAAACTAAACTATATAAATGAAAATTTAATTTTAACTAAACTATAAAAAAAATTAAAAAAAAAAAAATTAAAACGCCGCCCCACGCATATATATGCGTGGGGGATCCCACGCAATATATGCGTGGGCCTCACGCATACACATGCGTGGGGATCCCACGCATTTAAATGCGTGGTCCTCACGCATGGGTATGCGTGGGGTCTTCCACGCGTACGCTGCGCCACTCTGATCGAAAGAATGCACACTTCGATAAGCTACCAAACAACTGATTCTCTCTCAGCTTCTGCAACACCTGCCTCAGGTGTTCCTCGTGCTCTTCCTCATCATGGGAATATATCAGGATGTCATCCAGGAACACAACTACGAACTTATCCAAGAAGGTACGAAATACTCCGTTCATGAGGCTCATGAATACAGCTGGAGCATTTGTGAGACCGAATGGCACCACTGTGAACTCATAGTGTCCATACCTAGTACAGAAAGCGGTCTTAGGGATATCACTCCCCACAATCCTCAACTGGTGGTAACCTGACTTAAGATCAATTTTTGAAAATACACGAGCACCCTGCAACTGATCAAATAGGTCATCAATTCTGAGAAGGGGATATCGGTTCTTGATGGTTACTTTGTTCAATTGCCGATAATCAATGCATAACCTAAGTGATCCATCCTTCTTCTTAACGAAGATCACTGGTGCACCCCAAGGTGACACACTAGGTCGAATATGCCCCTTCTCTAGGAGTTCCTCCAACTGAACCTTTAGTTCACTAAGCTCATGTGTAGTCATCCTGTATGGTGCTCTCGATACTGGTTCCGCGCCTGGCACAAGATCAATATGAAAGTCTACTGCCCTAGGTGGGGGTCTACCAGGGAGCTCTGAAGGAAAAACATCTGCAAACTCCTGCAATATAGGAAATTCATCAAGGGATGGTTCCCCTTCTGAGCCTTCCTCTCTGTCACTAATGGTGATTGCAAACAGCTGACACCCCTTTCGCATGCACCGCCTAAGCTGCATAGCGGATATCATACGAAGGGATATGGGTCTCTTAACCCCAAGAATCACTCTACCGATACCATCATCATCCACACATTCCACTGTCTTCTGTCGACAATCCATCTTGGCGCTGTGGGAATAAAGCCAATCTATGCCAAGAACAACATCATAAGAACCTAGTGGGGTAATGCGTAGATCAGACACCGTGAATGTGGCTCCCATCTGAATCGGGCAACTATGCACCATGGAACTAACTGACACTCTAGCTCCTGAGGCTAACTCTACCTCCCAACCGACATCTTGTCTAACTGCCACCAGCCCGCAATGCTCCACAGCAAAAGGAGATATAAAGGAGTCAGTAGCTCCTGAATCAAATAAAACTGTAACCATGCTACCCTGAATGATACCTGTAGCCTCAATGACTGTAGCCTGATGCTCGGCCTGGCGGTTGTCAACTGCTGTGAATACTCTGTGTGATCTGCCTACATCACCAACTGTCGGCTCTGAAAAAGCCCCTCCCTGACCACTGGAGGGTTGTCCCTGTGGACACTCTCTAGCTATGTGACCCATGCCACCACAAGTGTAGCATGGTCCCCGTGCATAAGGCCGTGCACCCTATGAACTAGTCTGCTGTGGCCCTCCTGACCTGCTAGACCCACTGAAACCACCCCTAGAAGACTGCTGAGACTTCGCTGGCTGAGACTGTGGAGCCTGTACTTTCTGATCCTGCCTCGGTCCCTATGAGTACCACTGCTTGGGCTTGGAGCCCTGATAACCCTGTGAGGGTTTCTGGTGCTGCTGCTGCTGAGGTTTCTGTTGCTGAGACTGTTGGCCCTTAGAGGACCCTGCTGAGTAGTTCTGATTCCCCTTCCAAGGGGGTTTCTGCTGGGTAGAGTTTCGGTTCTGAGATCGATCTCGTGACTCCTGTCTACTCCGAGTATCCTCTGCAACCAAGGCCATCTCAACTACTTGTCTGAAAGTAGTAGGAAAAGCCATATGCACTGGACCCTGAAGAGAGAAATTTAGGCCCATGATAAATCTATGCACACGCTGTTTCTCGTCCTTCATGTACTCGACATATGGAAGGAGCTCGAGAAACCTGCTCTCATACTGAGCTACAGTGAGACCTCTCTGATGAAGAGAATGAAACTCCTCTATCTGCTTCTGCCTGAAATGCTCAGACAGGAATCTCTCTCTGAATCTCTCCAAAAAGGTCTCCCACGTGAGGGTATCCATGCTCATCCCTCCGATCGTCTCCTCCTGATGCCACCAATTGGAGGCATCTCCTCTCAACTGATGGACTGCAACACATGCCTTCAGATTACTCCCATAGGAACGTAATCCAAAACACCGCTGGAGGCTCTACAACCAAGCCTCTGCCACTGTCCCTTCTGTGGAACCGGCAAAAAGTGGGGGTCCAAGACGTATCAGCTCTCTGATGTCATCTCCTATGTGTCTAGGAGGTCTCTCGGGTGGTGGTACTCTCTGATGAATGGATTCCCCCTCGTGCTCACCTTGTCCCTCATCCTGCCTCGGTGGGGGACTCCTACTCCTCTCTCTACCACCAGGATCCTGTGCTTCCCTTTCGGGAACCTGCTGAACTAGCTCTGCTACAGGTGGGGGTAGTCTCTGCTGAACTACACCAATCAGTGTCTGAAGGGCATCCAAAATGTCCTGATTCGGGTTCTGAGGTGGTGGTGGTGGTGGTGGAGGTGGTGGTCCATCCTCCTGTCTGACTCCACTACCTCTCGCCCTACGACCTCTACCTCGGCGGTTGTTCCGTGTAACAGGAGGCATCCTACACAATGAAAGTTTTTAATTAATTTCAGAAGCATAGTGGTTAAGGTTCCTAGTGTTGAAACTAGGCTCTGATAATATCTCATTTTATTAAATTAAATATCTCAACAAAATCTCTCTTCAGTTCAAAAAGGGAAATTTCCTGTTCACTATAGATAAAAAAATGAGTTAAATCAGTTAACTCTATTTTCTACTCAAATTAAATAAGTTAACTCCTTATTTTACTCAAATTAAATCTGTTAACTCCCTTTAATTTGGAAATCTTCCTTTATGACTGAACTTCACCTTTAATGCTGACCGTCGATTGAAATCGATCTGAACCATTGATGAATTCTAGGGAAGTCTATTTAAGAGACTCTCATCTCTTCATTTTGAAAGGTTGAATAAGAATCTATATCGAATTGGCTCTGGAATTCATACTCACATTTGCTCATAGTCACATACGCAAAGATAAAGTTTGACCAAAAATTGACTAGATTTAACCACGGTTGACTTGAGTTGACTAGTTTCGAAATTTTTTTTGAAATAATTAAACGAAACTATTTAATTAAATGGAGTACTTACTTCTAATTAATTAAACAAAGTTATTTAACTAAATGAGAAGCCATTCCTAATTAATTAAATGAAGAAATTTCATTAAATAAGAAAAGTGTCTCTAATTAATTAAAGATTATTTAATTAAATAGAAAAAGTAATTATGAGAGCATATCTCATTTTATTAAATTAAATATCTCAACAAAATCTCTCTTCAATTCAAAAAGGGAAATTTCCAATTCACTATTGATAAAAAATGAGTTAAATGAGTTAAGTCATTTTTCTAGTCAAATTGAATCAGTTAACTCTTTATTTTACTTAAATTAAATCTATTAACTCCCTTTAATTTGGAAATCTCCCTTTATAACTGAACTTCACCTTTAATCCTGGCCGTTGATTGAAATCGATCTCAACCGTTGATAAATTCTAGGAAAGTCTATGTAAGAGACCATCATCTCTTGATTTTGAAAGGTTGAATAAGGATTTGCATCGAATTATTGCTGAAATTCATACTCACATTTGCTCATATTCACATATGCAAAGATCAAGTTTGACCAAAAGTTGACCAGATTTAACCACGATTGACTTGAGTTGACCAGTTTCGAAAAGAATTTTGAAATAATTAAACGAAATTATTTAATTAAATGGAGTACTTACTTCTAATTAATTAAACAAAGTTATTTAATTAAATGAGAAGCCATTCCTAATTAATTAAATAAAGTTATTTAATTAAAAAAGAAAAGTGCCTCTTATTAATTAAAGATTATTTAATTAAATAAAAAAAGTAATTATGAGAGCATATCTCATTATATTAAATTAAATATCTCAACAAAATCTCTCTTCAGTTCAAAAAGGGAAATTTTCAGTTCACTATTGATCAAAAATGAGTTAAATCAGTTAATTCCTTTTTCTACTCAAATTGTATCAGTTAACTCCTTATTTTACTAAAATTAAATCTGTTAACTCCCTTTAATTTGAAAATCTCTATTTATGACTGAACATCACCTTTAATCCTGACCGTTGATTGAAATCGATCTCAACCGTTGACGAATTCCAGGAAAGTCTATTTAAGAGACCATCATCTCTTCATTTTGAAAGGTTGAATGAGAATTTGCATCGAATTGTTGCTGGAATTCATACTCACATTTGCTCATATTCACATACGTAAAGATCAAGTTTGACCAAAAGCTGACGAGATTTAACGATAGTTGACTTGAGTTGACTAGTTTCGAAAAGAATTTTGAAATAATTAAATGAAATTATTTAATTAAATGGAGTACTTACTTCTAATTAATTAAACAAATTTATTTAATTAAATGAGAAGCCTTTCCTGATTAATTAAATGAAGTTATTTAATTAAATAAGAAAAGTGCCTCTATTTAATTAACGATTATTTAATTAAATAGAAAAAGTAATTATGAGAGCATATCTCATTTTATTAAATTAAATATCTCAACAAAATCTCTCTTCAGTTCAAAAAGGGAAATTTCTAGTTCACTATTGATAAAAAATGAGTTAAATCAGTTAACTCCTTTTTCTACTAAATTGAATCAGTTAACTCCTTATTTTACTCAAATTAAATTTGTTAACTCCTTTTAATTTGGAAATCTGCCTTTATGACTGAACTTCACCTTTAATCCTGACCGTAGACTGAAATCGATCTCAACAGTTGATGAATTCCAGAAAAGGCTATTTAAGAGACCCTCATATCTTCATTTTGAAAGGTTGAATTAGAATTTGCATCGAATTGTTGCTGGAATTCATACTCACATTTGCTCATATTCACATACGCAAAGATCAAGTTTGACCAAAAGTTGACCAAATTTAACCATAGTTGTCTTGAGTTGAGTAGTTTCGAAAAGAATTTTGAAATAATTAAACGAAATTATTTAATTAAACGACGTACTTACTTCTAATTAATTAAACAAAGTTATTTAATTAAATGAGAAGCCATTTCTAATTAATTAAATGAAGTTATTTAATTAAATAAGAAAAGTGCTTCTAATTAATTAAAGATTATTTAATTAAATATAAAAAGTAATTATGAGAGCATATCTCATTTTATTAAAGTAAATATCTCAACAAAATCTCTCTTCAGTTCAAAAAGGGAAATTTCTAATTCACTATTTGTAAAAAAATGAGTTAAATGAGTTAACTCCTTTTTTTAGTCAAATTGAATTAGTTAACTCCTTATTTTACTCAAATTAAATCTGTTAACTCTCTTTAATTTGAAAATCTCCCTTTATGACTGAACTTCACCTTTAATCCTGACCGTTGATTGAAATCGATCTCAACCGTTGATGAATTCCAGGAAAGTCTATTTAAGAGACCCTCATCTCTTCATTTTGAAAGGTTGAATGAGAATTTGCATCGAATTGTTGTGTGAGGCCTCGCCCCGACCCTTCGTGGCCTTAGATGTTACTTTATCTTTTTGTCACTCACGACTTGAGATGTCGAGATATTATCTGATACTTAGAATATATTATATTATTTAATGTTATGTGATGTTACTTTCAGATATATTGATGTTTGTCATTTAAATATTTTATGTACATGTATGTTGATGAATTAAGTAAAATGTAGGATTAACACATTGATCTTGGAATGTTTAAGATTAAGGATATAGGTAAGATGCAAGAAACCCTAATTGATGTATGTTTCAATTTATGTGAAGTTTTGATACGTATATATGTACATGTGATTTTACGAGACTACTGATGTGTGCAATGAGTGTGTAGATATTTAGCTGAGAAACCCTATGGAGGAACATAACTGATCTCTTTGTGCTAATTTTGGAAACTTTGTTGTTCATAATTCACGTATTGTTTTGTGAGATATATGTATGTATCTTCTTTGTTCAGTGAATGTTAATGTTCGTAAACTATGTTCTTTTAGTGTCACTTGACACTCGTGAATTGTGTATGCTCTTCAGTGTGCTATTTTGGGTTTAGTTGTGTACCCTTTGGACTTTAGTTGGTTTAAGTTAGTGTGAGTTTGCTTATTGGGTTTTTAATCGAGCTTAGTCATCCTTAATCTGGATTAGTGCTTAATCTGCATTTTAGAGTTATTAGTTGGTCCTAATTATTTCTTAGCTTTTGTTTGGCTCTAAACCCATTCCTAAGGCTTTAAAACTTCGAATTATTATACCCAAAGGGTATGGGTATGGGTTAGGGGTCTTTTCCAACCCCTAAGCCCCTTTTCTTGACTTTTGAGGCCACTCAAAAAGTCTCATTTTGCCTTTGTGTGAAAATTGAATTTGACCATCATGAGTTGCCTCACCTCACCTCCATTTAGTGTCTAACCATAGTGTAGGTTGAGTTAGGAGTTTCTAGAATTGCTAATGGGTGGAAGTAGTTATTGCTCCTTTTGGGTGGTTGAGTTGGAGGCTTATTTAGAGGCCTTTCTTGGACTTGTAGAGGTTGTTACCCATCTCTACATTTAGAGAGGAGTTCTCATCTCCCTTGTTCAGATTTCGTTTTTGTTCATGCTTATGCTACCTTGTTATTGTTTCAATGTTTTTATGTTTGTGGGCATGTTGGGAAGCTTTGAAAACCATGTTATTTTTGGATGATTTCCTTTCATGTTTATGTTTGAAATTTTGAGATTTTTCTTGCATGGGTGTTTTGGTATTACTCACCCTTGGAGAGGGCAGAAGTGACCAATTTTGGGAAAGGTCTGTTTAGTCGGACTCCAACCAGTGTAGAGTCTCTTCTCAAGATGAGAAGAGGGAGAAAGGGTAGGGTGTTATGGGCCCCTACCTGTTAGCACAAACTTTGTATGATTATGGTATGTTGAAATGGAAGAATGAAAGTTCTTGGTATATAGCCCCGATTGGGCATCTGTTTGGTGTTGTGGTTGACTTCTGCTGGTTGGAAGAATCCACCTTTCCCTAGTTTTGATTCATTGTGAATCATGTTGTGATAACCTTGTATGTATATGCATGTTTGAATTGTTCTTGGTCATGCTTTTGGTCACCTGATTAGATTCTGTTCCCTCCACGATTCTCAGAAATGTGATGCAGAAAAAGATAAATACCCTTTGATAAGGGCTATGAAGGAAACTTATTTTGGATTGTTGAAAATTTGGAGATTGGAATCCTATGATTATTGTATTTCAATTTTGTTGTAGTGGCCATGACACTGGGTTTTCTTCCTAGTTCTTTCCCGGTTGAGCCCTTGAATCAGGTTGACAATAAAATAAGTGATTGAGTAATTTTTGCTTCTCTTGAAGTTTTCATATTTTATTTCATCATATGAATGTATATCAAAGAAAAGATGAAATGAGGATATTCAATTATGCAAGTTTTCAATTTGAAAATGTATGGTATCTCCTTTGAGTTTGATATGATTTAGTTCATGATTGATTGTCTTGGAAGTAAATTTGCAAAGACTTTGTGTGTTAGATACTCCCTTCAAATGAATAGAACATCATCATCATGATCTCCTTATTTTCTCAATTTCCTTAAGATTAGTTTAGTCACTATGTTATTTAATTTGTGCTCCATCAGTTATAATAGATAGTTAAATGAATATGTAGATGATTGTTCCTTGTAATGTGGTATCATTGAAATGCATAGCATCTGAGGTTCATGAAATTATTAACCAGGAAATCATAAGAGGTCTAAGTAGATTTTGATGATCTTGCAATAGTTGTTTTTTTGAGTATGTTGTAAAATAAGATGATTAGTTAATATCATTAATCAATAGAACACCAACCCTTTAAGACTCCATAGTAAGACTCAAACCAATCAAGAAAGTTTCAAAATGCATGTAAAAAGGCCTGTAGTAGCACATTATCATTCTGGAAATTGTATGGCAAACACAAAATTTAGTTGATGCTATTACAGACTAATAAAATAATAGACCCTCAATGAAATAAAAAAAACAATACTTTATAAAAATCTTAATATCCAAGCTACTAATGTCTTTTCTTACCATATTAACATTATGCATTTATTCCTTGCATCCACTTGACGCCAGCTCTTAGGAAGGTTTAATTAGCCCTTTTGCATGGTAAAAAAACGTCAGTCTAGGGTGACATCAACTATACATCACCTCTTGGCTTTGTGCAAGGGTCGATTCTCCCCCTTGGAGAGTGCACTGAATTTTCTTGTTTAGTGATTGAATGCATTTTGATGTGTGACCTTTTGTCTTGGGCGTCACCCTCACCCTTTTGCTGTGTCAAGCACATCTTCCTTGGATCGACCTATCCTTTCATAGCATTTTCTTGCTGGTTGGTAGCTAATGTGACGTGGGTACTTGCGTGTGGGTCTTGGAGGGGGATGTCACCCCACCTTTTAACCTTTTCGCAGGTCATCTTTTGATTGGAGTTTGATTGAAGTGATTGGTAGTTTTAAAAAAAAAACTTATTCTCCACTATACCCTGCTTCTAGATCTTGGCAGGCTCTGCCTTGCGCAGTGGGGGGATAGACCTGCCAGTACTATATGTCAGCACTTGGAAACGAGAGCGCATGGTTTTGACGGGTAGGTCAGCGCATGGGGTGCCAGGTTTTAGAGGGTAGTAATATAGGATGTGGTGGGTAATTAGTAGTTAGGTTAGTATTAAATTTAGTTTGATGTTAGTTATTTTGTTTTCTCATTTGTTAATAGTGTTATTTTAAAGTTGTTAATTTAGGTTAGTTTATTGTTAAGTTAGTAATAAAGTTAGAGGGTGTAGATTAGTTTTGATTATAGTTTAGTAATTGTGTTTTATTTAATGTTTAAATTAAGTTAGTGTTAGATTTTAGATTAGTTAGAAATAGATGTTAGTTAGATTAAATTAGTTAGTTTACAATGTTATTAATTTTTGGAGTATATCATTGTTAGAAAGATTAGTTTCAAATTAATAGTTAGTTTAACTTATTTAAGTTTTAAAATTTGTTATTAAATTTGTTATTGTTAATAATTTAGCTAGTTTTATATAAAGTTAGTTAAATTTTAGTCATGTTAATCTAGTTTAAATTTTTTTAAAAATAAATTATTTATATATATAGTTTTTTCTTTATTAATGTCACTACTTTAGAATAGATTCTTATTTCAGCCAAAGGATTTAGTTGATACATTTTTTCATTTGAAAGCTTCTAATTTGATAGTAAATATTTGAAGTAGATATTATTAATTTGTTGATGTATGGATTAAATTAGAAAAATAATTTTGAATTAATTGATAGTAATTTTAAATTAGATTAGTTGATAATAACTTAAGATAATGGTTGATTATTAAAATGGTTTATCGAAATTGAAAAGTAAATTGGTTAGTATTTACTGTTTAGTTTTGGTTAAGTTAAGGTAGTTATAATATGTTAATTAATAGATTTACTAACAAATGTAATTTAGATTTGGTTTTATTCAATGTCAGTTATATTATTATGTCATCGTTATCTTAGAATGTTCTTAAAATTCTAAATCTCTTTAGTTTTAGTATTAAAGTTAATTTAATTTTTTTAGTATTAACTAGTGTTAATTTAAAGTTTAATTGGCTTTTTAAAATAAGTTTAAATAGGGGAATTTATTTAATTAGATTTTACAATTAATTTTCTTTTCATATACATTGTTATTTTTGCTAATTTTGCATATAATTATAAGTTAATGTAATATCATAAACTAATGATCGATATCAACTTTATGACAAGAGTATTAATTTAACAGTGTAGAAAACCTTTACCTAAATTGTGAGCATAACCTTATCATCTTAGTGCTTCTTAATTATAAAAAAGAAGAAGTTTTGTGTGTGTTTTTGCCCTCGTAGTTTGGGCATGACATGTTCCTGGAATTCATACTCACATTTGCTCATATTGACATACGCAAAGATCACGTTTGACCAAAAGTTGACCAGATTCAACTACGCTTGACTTGAGTTGACTATTTTTGAATTTTTTTTGAAATAAATAAATGAAATTATTTAATTAAATGGAGTACTTACTTCTAATTAATTAAACAAATTTATTTAATTAAATGAGAAGCCATTCCTAATTAATTAAATGAAGTTATTTAATTAAATAAGAAAAGTGCCTCTAATTAATTAAAGATTATTTAATTAAATAGAAAAATTAATTATGATAGCATATCTCATTTTATTAAATTAAATATCTCAACAAAATCTCTCTTCAGTTCAAAAAGGGAAATTTCTAGTTCACTATTGATAAAAAATGAGTTAAATCAGTTAACTCCTTTTTCTACTCAAATTGAATCAGTTAACTCCTTATTTTACTCAAATTAAATCTGTTAACTTCCTTTAATTTGGAAATCTCCCTTTATGATTGAACATCACCTTTAATCCTGACCATTGATTGAAATCAATCTCAACCGTTGATGAATTCTAGGAAAGTCTATTTAAGAGACCCTCATATCTTCATTTTGAAAAGTTGAATGAGAATTTGCATCGAATTTTTGCTGAAATTCATACTCACATTTGCTCATATTCACATACGCAAAGATCAAGTTTGACCAAAATTTGACCAAATTTAACCATGATTGACTTGAGTTGACTAGTTTCGAAAAGAATTATGAAATAATTAAATGAAATTATTTAATTAAATGGAGTACTTAATTCTAATTAATTAAATAAATTTATTTAATTAAATGAGAAGCCATTCCTAATTAATTAAATGAAGTTATTTAATTAAATAAGAAAAGTGTCTCTAATTAATTAAAGGTTATTTAATTAAACAGAAAAAGTAATTATGAGAGCATATCTAATTTTATTAAATTAAATATCTCAACAAAATCTCTCTTCAATTCAAAAAGGGAAATTTCCAGTTCACTATTGATCAAAAATGAGTTAAATCAATTAACTCCTTTTTCTACTCAAATTGAATCAGTTAACTCCTTATTTTACTAAAATTAAATCTGTTAACTCCCATTAATTTGGAAATCTCCCTTTATGACTAAACTTCACCTTTAATCCTGACCGTTGATTGAAATCGATCCCAACCATTGATGAATTCCAGGAAAGTCTATTTAAGAGACCCTCATCTCTTCATTTTGAAAGGTTGAATGAGAATTTGCATCGAATTGTTGCTAGAATTCATACTCACATTTGCTTATATTCACATACGCAAAGATCAAGTTTGACCAAAAGTTGACCAGATTTAACCACAGTTGACTTGAGTTAACTAGTTTTGAATAGAATTTTGAAATAATTAAATGAAATTATTTAATTAAATGAAGTGCTTACTTCCAATTAATTAAACAAAGTTATTTAATTAAATGAGAAGCCATTTCAAATTAATTAAATGAAGTTATTTAATTAAATAAGAAAAGTGCCTCTAATTAATTAAAGATTATTTAATTAAATAGAAAAAGTAATTATGAGAGCATATCTCATTTTATTAAATTAAATATCTCAACAAAATCTCTCTTTAGTTCAAAAAGGGAAATTTCCAGTTCACTATTGATAAAAAATGAGTTAAATTAGTTAACTCCTTTTTCTACTTAAATTGAATCAGTTAACTCTTTTTTTTACACAAATTAAATCTGTTAACACCCTTTAATTTTGAAAATCTTCATTTATGACTGAACTTCACCTTTAATCCTGATCGTTGATTAAAATCGATCTCAACCGTTGATGAATTCTAGAAAAGTCTTTTTAAGAGACCCTCATCTCTTCATTTTGAAAGGTTGAATGAGAATTTGCATCGAATTGTTGTTAGAATTCATACTCACATTTGCTCATATTCACATACGCAATGATCAAGTTTGAACAAAAGTTGACCAAATTTAACCACGATTGACTTGAGTTTTTTTATTTAACTCAAGTCAACCGTGGTTAAATTTGGTCAACTTTTGGTAAAACTTAATCTTATTTGATGGTCTCTTAAATAAACTTTTGGTCAACTTTTGGTTAAATCTCTTCATTTTGAAAGGTTGAATGAGAATTTGCATCGAATTGTTGCTGGAATTCATACTCACATTTTTTCATATTCACATACACAAAGATCAAGTTTGACCAAAAGTTGACCAGATTTAATCACGGTTGACTAGTTTCAAAAATTTGGAGTTCACTATTGATAAAAAATGAGTTAAATCAATTAACTCCTTTTTCTACTCAAATTGAATCAGTTAACTCCTTATTTTACTAAAATTAATTCTGTTAACTCCCATTAATTTGGAAATCTCCCTTTATGACTGAACTTCACCTTTAATCTTGACCGTTCATTGAAATCGATCTCAACCGTTGATGAATTCTAGGAAAGTCTATTTAAGAGACCCTCATCTCTTCATTTTGAAAGGTTGAATGAGAATTTCCATCAAATTGTTGCTAGAATTCATACTCAAATTTGCTCATATTCACATATGGAAATATCAAGTTTGACCAAAAGTTGACCAGATTTAACCACGGTTTACTTGAGTTGACTAGTTTCGAAAAGAATTTTAAAATAATTAAACGAAATTATTTAATTAAACAGAGTACTTACTTTTAATTAATTAAACAAAGTTATTTAATTGAATGAGAAGTCATTCCTAATTAATTAAATGAAGTTATGTAATAAAATAAGAAAAGTGTCTCTAATTAATTAAAGATTATTTAATTAAATAGAAAAAGTAATTATAAGAGCATATCTCATTTTATTAAATTAAATATCTCAACAAAATCTCTCTTCAGTTCAAAAAGGAAAATTTCCAGTTCACTATTAATAAAAAATGAGTTACATCAGTTAACTCTTTTTTCTATTCAAATTGAATCAGTTAGCTCCTTATTTTACTCAAATTAAATCCGTTAACTCTTTTTAATTTGGAAATCTCCCTTTATGACTGAACTTCACCATTAATCCTGACCGTTGATTGAAATCGATCTCAACCATTGATGAATTCCAGGAAAGTTTATTTAAGAGACCCTGATCTCTTCATTTTGAAAGGTTGAATGAGAATTTGCATCGAATTATTGCTTAAATTCATACTCACATTTGCTCATATTGACATATGCAAAGATCAAGTTTAACTAAAAGTTGACCATATTTAACCACGATTGACTTGAGTTGACTAGTTTCGAAAAGAATTTTGAAATAATTAAACGAAATTATTTAATTAAACGGAGTACTTACTTCTAATTAACTAAACAAAGTTATTTGATTGAATGAGAAGTCATTCCTAATTAATTAAATGAAGTTATTTAATTAAATAAGAAAAGTGTCTCTAATTAATTAAAGATTATTTAATTAAATAGAAAATTTAATTATAAGAGCATATCTCATTTTATTAAATTAAATATCTCAACAAAATCTCTCTTCAGTTCAAAATGGGAAATTTCCAGTTCACTATTAATAAAAAATGAGTTAAATCAGTTAACTCCTTTTTCTACTCAAATTGACTCAGTTAACTTCTTATTTTACACAAATTAAATCCGTTAACTCTCTTTAATTTGGAAATCTCCCTTTATGACTCAACTTCAACATTAATCCTGACCGTTGATTGAAATCGATCTCAACCATTGATGAATTCAAGGAAAGTTTATTTAAGAGACCTTGATCTCTTCATTTTGAAATATTGAATGAGAATCCATTCGTAATTATTTAAATGAAGTTATTTAATTAAATAAGAAAAGTGTCTCTAATTAATTAAAGATTATTTAATTAAATAGAAAAAGTAATTATCAGAGCATATCTCATTTTTTTAAATTAAATATCTCAACAAAATCTCTCTTCAGTTCAAAAAGGGAAATTTCTAGTTCACTATTAATAAAAAATGAGTTAAATCGGCTAACTCTTTTTTCTAATCAAATTGAATCAGTTAACTGCTTATTTTACTCAACTTAAATCTATTAACTCCCTTTAATTTGGAAATCTCTCTTTATGACTGAACTTCACCTTTAATCCTGACAGTTGATTGAAATCGGTCTCAACCGTTGATGAATTCTAAGAAAGTCTATTTAAGAGACCCTCATCTCTTCATTTTGAAAGGTTGAATGAGAATTTTCATCGAATTATTGCTGGAATTCATACACACATTTGCTCATATTCATATACGCAGAGATCAAGTTTGACGAAAAGTTGACTAGATTTAAGCACGGTTGACTTGAGTTGACTAGTTTCGAAAAGAATTTTGAAATGATTAAACAAAATTATTTAATTAAATGGAGTATTTAATTATAAATAATTAAACAAAGTTATTTAATTAAATGAGAAGCCATTCCTAATTAATTAAATGAAGTTATTTAATTAAATAAGAATAGTGTTTCTAATTAATTAAAGATTATTTAATTAAATAGAAAAAGTAATTATGAGAGCATATCTAGTTTTCTTAAATTATATATCTCAAAAAAATCTCTCTTCAGTTCAAAAAGGGAAATTTCTAGTTCACTATTAATAAAAAAAGAGTTAAATCAGTTAACTCCTTTTTCTACTCAAATTGAATCAGTAAACTAGTTATTTTACTCAACTTAAATCGGTTAACTCCCTTTGATTTGGAAATCTCCCTTTATGACTGAACATCACCTTTAATCCTGACGGTTGATTGATATCGATCTCAACTATTGATGAATTCTAAGAAAAACTATTTAAGAGACCCTCATCTCTTCATTTTGAAAGGTTGAATTAGAGTTTGCATCGAATTGTTGCTGGAATTCATACTCACATTTGCTCATATTCGCATACACAGAGATCAAGTTTGATCAAAAGTTGACCAGATTTAATCACAGTTGACTTGAGTTGACTAGTTTTGATTTTTTTTTTGAAATAATTAAATAAAATTATTTAATTAAATAGAGTACTTACTTCTAATTAATTAAACAAACTTATTTAATTAAATGAGAAGCCATTCCTAATTAATTAAATGAAGTTATTTAATTAAATAAGAAAAGTGTCTCTAATTAATTAAAAATTATTTAATTAACTAGAAAAAGTAATTATGAGAGCATATCTCATTTTATTAAATTAAATATCTCAACAAAATCTCTCTTCAGTTCAAAAAGAGAAATTTTCAGTTCACTATTGATAAAAAATGAGTTAAATCAGTTAACTCTTTTTTCTACTCAAATTGAATCAGTTAACTCTTTATTTTACTCAAATTAAATCTGTTAACTCCCTTTAATTTGAAAATCTCCCTTTATGACTGAACTTCACCTTTAATCTTGACCATTGATTGAAATCTATCTCAACCGTTGATGAATTTCAGGGAAGTCTATTTAAGAGACCCTCATCTCTTCATTTTGAAAGGTTGAAGAAGAATTTCCACCGAATTGTTGCTGAAATTCATACTCACATTTGCTAATATTCACATACGCAGAGATCAAGTTTGACCAAAAGTTGACCAGATTTAACGACAGTTGACTTGAGTTGACTAGTTTTGAAAAAAAAATTAAATAATTAAACGAAATTATTTAATTAAATGGAGTACTTACTTCTAATTAATTAAAAAAAGTTATTTAATTAAATGAGAAGCCATTCCTAATTAATTAAATGAAGTCATTTAATTAAATAAAAAAAGTGTCTCTAATTAATTAAAGATTATTTAATTAAATAGATAAAAGTAATTATGAGAGCATATCTCATTTTATTAAATTAAATATCTCAACAAAATCTCTCTTTAGTTGAAAAAGGGAAATTTTAAGTTCACTATTGATAAAAAATGAGTTAAATGAGTTAACTCTTTTTTCTACTCAAATTGAATTAGTTAACTCATTATTTTATTCAAATTAAATCTGTTAATCCCCTTTAATTTTGAAATCTCCCTTTATGACTTAACTTCTCCTTTAATGCTGATCGTTGATTGAAATCGATCTCAACCGTTGATGAATTATAGGAAAGTCTATTTAAGAGACACTCATCTCTTCATTTTGAAAGGTTGAATGAGAATTTGCATCGAATTGTTGCTTGAATTCACACTCACATTTGCTCATATTCACATACGTAGAGATCAAGTTTGACCAAAAGTTGACCAGATTTAACCAAGGTTGACTTGCATTGACTAGTTTCGAAAAGAATTTTGAAATAATTAAATGAAATCATTTAATTAAATGGAGTACTTACTTCTAATTAATTAAACAAAGTTATTTAATTAAATGAGAAGCCATTCCTAATTAATTAAATAAAGTTATTAAATTAAATAAGAAAAGTGTTTTTAATTAATTAAAAATAATTTAATTAACTAGAAAAAGTAATTATGAGAGCATATCTCATTTTATTAAATTAAATATCTCAAAAAAATCTCTCTTCAGTTCAAAAAAGTTAATTTTCAGTTCATTATTGATCAAAAATGGTTAAATCAGTTAACTCCCTTTTCTACTCAAATTGAATCAGTTAAATCCTTATTTTACTCAACTTAAATCTGTTAATTCCATTTAATTTGTAAATCTCTCTTTATGACTGAACTTCACCTTTAATCCTAATGGTTGATTGAAATCGGTCTCAACCGTTGATGAATTCTAAGAAAGTCTATTTAAGAGACCCTCATCTCTTCATTTTGAAAGGTTGAATGAGAATTTGCATCGAATTGTTGGTGGAATTCAAACTCACATTTGCTCATATTCACATATGTAGAGATCAAGTTTGACCAAAAGTTGACCAGATTTAACTATGGTTGACTTGAGTTGACTAGTTTCAAAAAGAATTTCTAAATAATTAAACGAAATTATTTAATTAAATGGAGTACTTACTTCTAATTAATTAAAAAAAGTTATATAATTAAATGAGAAGCCATTCCTAATTAATTAAATAAAGTTATTTAATTAAATAAGAAAAGTGTCTCTAATTAATTAAGGATTATTTAATTAAATAGAAAAAGTAATTATCAAAGCATATCTCATTTTATTAAATTAAATATCTCAAAAAAAAATATCTTCAGTTCAAAAAGGAAAATTTCCAGTTCACTATTCATAAAAAATGAGTTAAATCAGTTAACTCCTTTTTCTACTCAAATTGAATTAGTTAACTCCTTATTTTACTCAAATTAAATTTGTTAACTCCCTTTAATTTGGAAATCTCCCTTTATGACTGAACTTCACCTTTAATCTTGACTGTTGATTAAAATCGATCTCAACCGTTGATGAATTTTAGAAAAGTCTATTTAAGAGACCCTCATCTCTTTATTTTGAAAGGTTGAATGAGAATTTGCATCGAATTGTTGTTGGAATTCATACTCACATTTGCTCATATTCACATACGCAGAGATCAAGTTTGACCAAAAGTTGATCAGATTTAACCACGGTTGACTTGAGTGGACTAGTTTCGACAAGAATTTTGAAATAATTAAACAAAATTATTTAATTAAATGGAGTACTTACTTATAATTAATTAAACAAAGTTATTTAATTAAATGAGAAGCCATTCGTAATTAATTAAATGAAGTTATTTAATTAAATAAGAAAAGTGTCTCTAATTAATTAAAGATTATTTAATTGAATAGAAAAAGTAATTATCAGAGCATATCTTATTTTATGAAATTAAATATCTCAACAAAATCTCTCTTCAGTTCAAAAAGGGAAATTTTCAGTTCACTATTGATAAAAAATGAGTGAATTCAGTTAACTTCGTTTTCTACTCAAATTGAATCAGTTAACTCCTTATTTTACTGAAATTAAATCTGTTAACTCCTTTTAATTTGGAAATCTCCCTTTATGACTGAACTTCACCTTGAATCCTGACCGTTGATTGAAATCGATCTCAACCGTTGATGAATTTTAGGAAAGTATATTTAAGAGACCCTCATCTCTTCATTTTGAAAGGTTGAATGAGAATTCACATCGAATTGTTGCTGGAATTCATACTCACATTTGTTCATATTCACATACGTAGAGATCAAGTTTGACCAAATGTTGACCAGATTTAACCACGGTTGACTTGAGTTAACTAGTTTCGAAAAGAATTTTGAAATAATTAAATAAAATTATTTAATTAAATGGAGTACTTACTTCTAATTAATTAAACAATTTATTTAATTAAATGAGAAGTCATTCCTAATTAATTAAATGAAGTTATTTAGTTAAATAAGAAAAGTGTCTCTAATTAATTAAAGATTATTTAATTTAATAGAAAAAGTAATTATCAGTGCATATCTCATTTTATTAAATTAAATATCTCAACAAAATCTCTCTTCAGTTCAAAAAAGGAAATTTTCTGTTCACTATTGATAAAAAATAAGTTAAATCAGTCAACTCCTTTTTCTAATCAAATTGAATCAGTTAACTCCTCATTTTACTCAAATTAAATCTGTTAACTCCCTTTAATTTGGAAATCTCCCTTTATGACTGAACTTCACCTTTAATCCTAACCGTTGATTGAAATCGATCTGAACCGCTGAAAAATTCTAGGAAAGTCTATTTAAGAGACCCTCATCTGTTCATTTTGAAAGGTTGAATGAGAATTTGCATCGAATTGTTGCTGAAATTCATACTCACATTTGCTCATATTCACATACGCAGAGACCAAGTTTGACCAAAAGTTGACCAGATTTAACCATGATTGATTTGAGTTGACTAGTTTCAAAATTTTTTTTGAAATAATTAAACGAAATTATTTAATTAAATGGAGTACTTACTTCTAATTAATTAAATAAATTTATTTAATTAAATGAGAAGTCATTCCTAATTAATTAAATGAAGTTATTCAATTAAATAAGAAAAGTGTTTTTAATTAATTAAAGATTATTTAATTAAATAGAAAAAGTAATTATCAGAGCAAATCTCATTTTATTAAATTAAATATCTTACCAAAATCTCTGTTCAGTTCAGAAAGAAAAATTTTCAGTTCACTATTGATAAAAAATGAGTTAAATCAGTTAACTCCTTTTTCTACTCAAATTGAATCAGTTAACTCCTTATTTTACTCAAATTAAATTTGTTAACTCCCTTTAATTTGGAAATCTCCTTTTATGCCCTAACTTCACCTTTAATCCTGACCGTTGATTGAAATGATCTCAACTGTTGATGAATTTCAGGAAAGTCTATTTAAGAGACCCTCATCTCTTGCATTTGAAAGGTTGAATGAGAATTTGCATTGAATTGTTGCTAGAATTCATACTCACATTTGCTCATACTCACATATACAAAGATCAAGTTTGACCAAAAGTCGACTAGTTTTAACCACGATTGACTTGAGTTGACTAGTTTCGAAAAGAATTTTGAAATAATTAAACTAAATTATTAAACTAAATGGACTACCTACTTCTAATTAATTAAACAAAGTTATTTAATTAAATGAGAAGCCATTCTTAATTAATTAAATGAAGTTATTTAGTTAAATAAAAAAAGTGTCTCTAATTAATTAAAGTTTATTTAATTAAATAGAAAAAGTAATTATCAGAGCATATCTCATTTTATTAAATTAAATATCTCTACAAAATCTCTCTTCAATTCAAAAAAAGATATTTCTAGTTCACTATTGATCAAAAATGAGTTAAATCAGTCAACTCCTTTTTTTAATCAAATTGAATCAGTTAACTCCTCATTTTACTCAAATTAAATCTGTTATCTCTCTTTAATTTGAAAATCTCCCTTTATGACTGAACTTCACCTTTAATCCTGACCGTTGATTGAAATCGATCTCAACCATTGATGACTTATAGGAAAGTCTATTTAAGAGACCCTCATTTCTTCATTTTGAAAGGTTGAATGAGAATTTGCATTGAATTGTTGCTAGAATTCATACTCACATTTGTTCATATTCACATACACAGAGATCAAGTTTGACCAAAAGCTTACCAGATTTAACCATGGTTGACTTGAGTTGACTAAATTTGAAAAGAATTTTAAAATAATTAAACGAAATTATTTAATTAAATGGAGTACTTACTTCTAATTAATTAAACAAAGTTATTTAATTAAAAGAGAAGCCATTCCTAATTAATTAGATGAAGTTATTTAATTAAATAAGAAAAGTGTCTCTAATTAATTAAAGATTATTTAATTAAATAAAAAAAGTAATTATGAGAGCATATCTCATTTTATTAAATTAAATATCTCAACAAAATCTCTCTTCAGTTCAAAAAAGAAAATTTCCAGTTCACTATTGATAAAAAATGAGTTAAATGAGTTAACTCCTTTTTCTACTCAAATTGAATTTGTTAACTCCTTATTTTACTGAAATTAAATCTGTTAACTCCTTTTAATTTGAAAATCTCCCTTTATGACTAAACTTCACCTTTAATCATGACCATTGATTGAAATTGATCTCAACCATTGATGAATTCCAAGAAAGTCTATTTAAGAGACCCTCATCTCTTCTTTTTGAAAGGTTGAATGAGAATTTGCATCGAATTGTTGCTGAAATTCATGCTCATATTCACATACGATGTAGTGTCTGCCCTTAGTTCGCATTTTGCTAACATTGTTGAACTCTTTTAAGAGCTAGCTTTATGTTGTTGGTTAGTAGCATTCTTTTGAGATTATCAGATATTGTGCTATGGATTCAGTTGATATATGATGATATTACTTGGTACTTTACATTTCATATATGCATGATTATTTTCAGTGTTTGCAGTTATTAATGATGACTAGTACAATGATTTATTATCATATGTGTTTTCTTATGGATACTTACCCCATTCTTGCATGTGTATGGTGTGCGTGTTTTCTTTGCATGTTTCTTTTTGTATGGCGTGTCTGATGCGGTTAAAGAAAAGAGTTGTACTCACCTGCTAGTCGGGATCTACACGATGCACTACTTCCTGCCATTGACTGTTTATTTTAGTATATATTGTGTTTGTACATGCATGATTTTTAGGTAGGTTGTAGGTACCGAGTATCGACTTCCCTAAATTGCCAGGATGAGCATACCCTATCACATTATCTCAATGATAAGAGAGGGGAGATAAATTCTCAAGTCCAAATCCCAACCCTTTAAGCCATTTGTCCTAATTAGAAAATTAGGACAAGTATCTGAGTTGAGTACTCTCCGAATATGTCAGATGACATAATTCGTGATTTAAACCCTTGGTTTGACTTTGTATGTATTTTGGCTATGATGAATTTTCATATTTTTACCTTTGTGAGTCTTTAGTGTATTTTCTATTAATTAAGCCTAATTAAAAAAAATTTAATTAATGGTTTAATTAAATGAAAAATTAATATAGTATTTTAATATTTATTTTATTTAATTAATTAAAAAAATAATTAAATAAAATAATTAAATTTGAAAATAAAAGTTAAAAGTTTAAATTTGGAATGCGACAATATTTATTTTAATAATAATATATTTGAAGTTCATGTTTAAATAAATAACTAAATAATATTATTATTAAAGCTAATAAATATTTTAGCAAATTAAGTTTTGGAAAATGAAATTTAAAAGTGAAAAATATATTTTAAAATTATTAAAAGATTCTAGATTTCATGTGAGTAAAATATAAATATATTAAAATTGAAAAGTGGAATTATTAAAGTTAGTGCATGAGATATAATAAATAAATTAATTAAATTGGAAATAGTAAAGTAAATATTAAATTAATTAATGTGCATTATTTTTAATATTTGCTCACATAGGAGTTGGCAAATTCTCGAGAGTTGTCATGTAGACAACACAAGGGTTTGCACTCTAAGAATGCATAAGTTGTCTACACTTAAGAGTTAGCATTTTATTTGAGCACATGGTGTCTACAACCTTAAGACTCATCTAGAAGGTTGGAGAATACCCATGCTTGGTTGCCATGCTTATCTTCTAGTTGTTTCTAGAGACACTCTAGATGCATCTTATAGGCCTTTAAATAGAGGCTCTCCTAGTGTGTTTGAACAAGCTGAATGGAAGCTACAAGCTACAAGCTTAAAATAGAAGCTTCAAAGCTTACATGCATTGGAGAAGTTCATATATTTTCTACATGCTTCTATGCTCCTTCTAACTCTTTTAGTCACTTGGAGATTTTCGGTTGGCTTGGATCTTGGAAGAATTGCGAATGATGGAGAAAGAAGGGATTTTCTATGGACTTCTGAGGCATGGCAGATTAGCATCAGTGTCTAGGTGCACTTGTGATAATCTCATATTCTATTTTCACTATTTCTCTTCCTGTCTTCATCATGTCTGTTATATGTGTCTGAATACTTCTTATGAATGAATCTACAATTAAATTGGAATTTAGATATAGAGAGTTACAAATAAAACAATAAAGAACTCATTAGAAAACTTTAGCTTCAATTTAAAAAAGAAATTAGATCTGAATCGGGTTTGGGTTTGAATTTATATTGTGAAATTAGATAGACAAGATTTGAAATTAAAATAAAAATTCTAAGTTGAAAATTTGAATACTTAGATGTAATCTTTCTATCAAATTATATTTTCATATGTGTACGGACAAACTTATTAGATGGATGAATGGGTAAATTTAGAGAACAATTATCTTTTAGGAGAAATTCTTAATTCATCACAAACTGTCCTGTTGCTACCCCTTGGATAGACACGAACTCAGTCATTCATAACTTTTTATTTTGATCAAATTTATTCGATCACTCCAGTTAGAAATGGCACAATTTGGTCGTCTCTAACATATTTCAATTTCAGCCCAATCCAATGGTTCATAAGGGAGATATGGCCATCGTACTAGGACTGTTTTATTCAAAGACAGATATTTCTCCATTTTTCATAACCAAGAGTTCTTTATGCTTAAACTTTACAAAAATAATATATCAAAGCATGGAATGAATTAAAGCTATTATTGCAATCTTTCTTTAGTAGAATATTATTAATATGCATTAGTTTTATATGGTTTATTATCTAATCTAATTAAATCAAATTTAATTAAGATTAGTTAATAGTAGAAGAAGTGTAATTAATTATTAGTCAATCTAAGTAAATGGATTTTTAAATGAGACAAAATTAAAAGAAAAGAGATTTTGATATAGTTTATATAGTGGACATTTTATATTTATAATGTATATTAAATACTATTTAATATATATTAAATAATTTAGAGATGATAATTTTATATTACGAAGATGATTTTAAATTTAGAGACTCAAATTTTAATGTTACAATGGGTCATTGTTACATTTTGACCTTGTTATAATATAGCTACGATTTAAGTTATTATATTGATTGTAAATTATTGATATGCCTTGAAGGTTAGTTAAATATTAACTAATGGGGATTATGGAAATATAGTTTGATGAGTTTATTATTTATTAATGATTGTTGGGTCTAACAAGCTATTAATATATAATGGTTTAAATAGTTATCAACAAATTTGATTAGAGATAATCTAGAGGAGATTAGTTAATGATTGAAGTACTGTTAAAGATATTAATCAAATTGAATTGGTTAATAATTTGGAGGAGTATCAATTAACTGAATCAACGTACATAGGGAAAACTTATTTAAGATAATAATATTTGGTATTGAAAATTTATTATAACTTGTTATTATTAAAATATAAATGGGACATTGTTGCAGAGTGACGAATGTAGTCATTATAGATTTATTAATAAGATTTCCGATATAGCTTGTTACTAAATATTAACAAGTTATTATTATTGAACTATGAACATGAATATTTGTGTATGGCTAACTTTTAGTTATTAGTCAACTAATATTCATTGGGTTGATGGTTTGGTTGTGAAATTATTAATTAAATCAATTAACTAGAGTTAATTTGATTTAATGAATAATTATGTTATATAATAAAAGTTTAATTGATATGATTCTTTTAACAAGGTTGTAAAATTTTGATATCAAAGTTGATACATCTTATTCCGATGACTTGAATAACGACTTTAGATATTTTAATGGTGAAGACTTAGTGATATGTAATTGAGAATTATTAGAATGATAAAATGTCAAAGATTGTGATCCGATATTAATTAATCATTCTAATAAAGTTATAATCTCTTATTCGAAGAATGATAATTGGTCCTCTTATAATATACCGAATAATGATCTTAGAAAAGTTGAAAGGTTAATCAATTAGAATATGGATCATAGTTAAATATAGAAGACAATTTAATTAAAGGTCAATGATGATTAGTTTAGTGAATATTTATCCTTAAGTTATTCTTAGAATTTAATTCTTAATAATGGAAGGATCTTACGATTCAATTCTTAAAATGCAATTCTTAATAATGGAAGGATAATGCTATCGGTGAACAATTGGATTGACTTGTAGGTCAAATGATGAAATTTAAGACACTTGAAAAGTATACTTGCAAACAGAAAACTGGAAACCCCAACACATTATTCAACTATGAGAATTTAGTAAACAAAAACATGTGTTTGCATCATGTATTCTATATGCTTTTTGTTTTGAGTTTTGGGTTAACTAGTGTTGATCAGTCCTAGGTTGTTACAAGAGGCTCGGGGGTTTTGAGATGTGATGGCATGTTGATTTTATTTAATCTCGATTTTTATAAGCCCAACCATGGTAATGTGAACGTATGCTCTATGAAATGTTTGTATTTACTGATTGTTATTATTCATCAGTCTTCATGTGTGAGACACTTGAGCTAATCATTTTTGAGTCATCGATCAGTTATCCTTGATTTCTTTTCTAGTTGCCATTATGGAACTAAAATGTTGATTTATTTCTTGATGATGTCATGTTGTGACATGTTTGACTCAACTATTTTAGAGTCTTCGATCTGTATGATTTTGAGATATTCTTAGTTGCTAGTTGAGAACCATTTATCTTGAGATGTATTTTGGTTATTGAGAACGAATTGATACTTATTATTATCAGTGATGCCTTTAGTTGTCAATAGAGAACTATTGTGGTCATGATTTTCTATGGATGCTTTTCAGATGCTCATGGAGATTTGGTGATTCTTATCTTGGAGATTTGATGATTCTTGTTATGGATATTTGATGCTTTTATCATGGATATTTGATGATTCTTTTTATGAATTATCTTTTGGATTTTCTTTACAGTCACTTGTACAAGACTGTGATGATTTTATGATTCCATGAGCTTAGGGTAGGTAATCTACTTGTAGTGTCGGGAAGTGGCTTGCAATGGGGGTCGGGGCCCTAAGTGGCTGCTAGGGTAACTCATTGTAAGTTTGGTTAATAAGTGATAACATTTACACACTAAATGGGGATTAAATGAACCTAAAAAGATAATTGTTTTGATGTTCTCACCCATGCCTTGAGCGCTTGTACAGGCTAGGATGAGAGTAGTGAGAATGCATGGTTGCGACCTTGCATTTCGTAGTATGCCTTGTCAGTATGAGAGGATACTAGTGGCCGCATGAGATCAGTATGGACCCATGGAGTTTAGCTAACTGCTAGTGTAACTTGTACGTGATAAATGTGATGACACTTTCCTACTTGCAGAGTAGGTTTTCTACATGTCTTTGTGTGCCTCTGAAAATTAGATATCGATTTTGTGTGAGTGAAACCTTTGAGTTAGTATACTTTTAAGATTCTTGAACTTATAAAGATTTATGCTATGTGATTTTTGAAAGCCTGTTTGGGACTTGAGATTATCTCCTTAGCACGGTGGGAGTGGACCATTTAGGTTCCACGCGGTTAGGTGGTATTGTATTTTCCACTCTTATCATTTGAGATCTATCTGAAACACCATGGCTGATGCTTTCTTGGTTGGTATTTATCTTCATTCTGTTTTTGAATCATTATGATTGATGATATACCTTATGATGAATGTATTTACTAGTATGTTTCTTATATTGATTATTTGCATATGTTAGATGATGTTATCTTATGCTTTACTTTGCATGTTAGTAGGATGTTTTAGGAGTGACATTCCTACTATGTTAATACCGATGATCTCTTCGGTGCTTTGGAATGACTATGCACGGAGGGATGGGTAGGATCCACGATGGTCTAATTATGCTATTTACGGTTGGGAGCAACCGTGCACTTAATTATTTATGTTTGTGATAAATGGTTATCTCTTATGATGGATATTTATATTTTTATGATGATGATGTATCATGTATAATATGTGTTTTCATTTACTTTAGTTGCATTATGGATTAATATTGGATGTTGATGTACTTTATTTACATAGATGTTTATTCTTTCAAGCTTTTCATACCTTGTGACATGTACAGTGGATGAATGAGCTAAACTAAAACGTAATTATAAAAAGACACTTGTATATGATTTTAAGAATGTTGGATGTATCATTGTTATTTCATAAGAATGTGATGTTAGATGAATGGTTGATTTAGATGTGATACAACGTTAAGGGATCTTTAAAGAATGTAACTTGTTATATTATGTTATGTGTACTTTTATTCGAATTGTTTCTATTACTTTTGCAAGTGTTGTGAATGGTTAATCTTTCATGTTTAAAAAAAAAATTGTTAGGTAAACTTAGTGAAATTCTTTGGATTCCTTGGCGGGGCATTACATTTGGTATCAAAGCCCGAGTTTCAACATTGGGAGCTCTAGGTATATTTGAATGCCACTAGTTGTTAACTAGTTGAACAAAACGAAAACTTTGAACTATCATGTGTATCTCTCTCAAACTGAAAACTTGAAACTAGGTGAACTGAAAACAAAGCCAAAACTGTTACTTGCATATTTTTCATACTTCAACACTTAGCTTTCAAAACTAAATTTTTTTCTTAAACTTAAACATGGGTGAAAACTAAAAATTGAAACTTATTTTAGTTGCAAAACATGTATCTTTTAATTATGATGTAAGGTAGTATGCATTTGTTTATCTTTGCAAGCATTAAGTACCTCTTGTTTAGAATGTATTAAGGAATCTATTTTAGTAGTTGATAAAAGAATGGATGTTGGATCGATATGATTTTTGGTTTACCATTAAACCAGAATCATATTGCTCTAAGGATGTTGTAATATCTTTAGTGGAATCATGTCTCCCTGCAGAGAAAAAGGAATCAATGGGACCCACATAGTGAGTAAAAACAGAGATCAATGGGACCCACATAGTGAGTATCTTAGTTTTATTATTCTTGTAGTCTTCCAGAAGTAAGCCTAATCCCACGGGGGTGGATGTAGTGTCTGCCCCTAATTCGCATTTTGCTAACATTGTCGAACTCTTTTAAGAGCTAGCTTTATGTTGTTGGTTAGTAGCATTCTTTTGAGATTATCAGATATTGTGCTATGGATTCAGTTGATATGTGATGAGATCACTTAGTACTTTACATTTCATATATGCATGATTATTTTCAGTGTTTGCAGTTATTAATGATGACTAGTAATATGATTTATTATCATATGTGTTTTCTTATGGATACTTACCCCATACTTGCATGTGTATGGTGTGTGTGTTTGTTGTGCATGTTTGCTTTTGTATGGCGTGTCTGATGTGGTTAAGGAAGGGAGTCGTAGTCACTTTCTAGTCGAGATCTACATGATGCACCACTTCTTGCCATTGCCTATTTAGTTTAGTATATATTGTGTTTGTACATGCATGATTTTTATGCAGGTTGGAGGTACCGGGTATCGACTTTCTTGAATTGCCAAGATGAGTGTACCCTATCACATTATCTCAATGATAAGATAAGGGAGAT
This sequence comes from Cupressus sempervirens, assembly GCA_028749045.1. Classification (NCBI taxonomy): domain Eukaryota; kingdom Viridiplantae; phylum Streptophyta; class Pinopsida; order Cupressales; family Cupressaceae; genus Cupressus; species Cupressus sempervirens. The sequence continues at coordinate 674,702,714 of CM053790.1, read as the reverse complement.
AAATTCTCAAGTCCAAATCCCAACCCTTTAAGCCATTTGTCTTAATTGAAAAATTAAGACAAGTATCTGAGTTGAGTACCCTCCAAATATGTCGGATGACATAATTCGTGATTTAAACCCTTGGTTTAATTTTGTATGTATTTTGGCTATGATGAATTTTCATATTTTTACCTTTGTGAGTCTTTAGTGTATTTTCTATTAATTAAATAAAATAATTAAATTTGAAAATAAAAGTTAAAAGTTTAAATTTGGAATGTGACAATATTTATTTTAATAATAATATATTTGGAGTTCATTTTTAAATAAATGACTAAACAATATTATTATTAAAGCTAATAAATATTTTAGCAAATTAAGTTTTGGAAAATAAAATTTAAAAGTGAAAAATATATTTTAAAATTATTAAAAGATTCTAGATTTCATATGACTAAAATATAAATATATTAAAATTGAAAAGTGGAATTATTAAAGTTAGTACATGAGATTTAATAAATAAATAAATTAAATTGGAAAGAGTAAAGTAAATATTAAATTAATTAATGTGCATTATTTTTAATATTTGCTCACATAGGAGTTGGCAAATTTTTTAGAGTTGTCATGTAGACAACACAGGGGTTTGCACTCTAAGAATGCATAAGTTGTCTACACTTAGGAGTTAGCATTTTATTTGAACACATGGTGTCTACAACCTTAAGATTCATATAGAAGGTTGGAGAAGACCCATGCTTGGTTGTCATGCTTATCTTCTAGTTGTTTCTAAAAACACTCCAGATGCATCTTAGAGGCTTTTAAATAGAGGCTCTCCTAGTGTATTTGAACAAGCTGAATGGAAGCTACAAGCTACAAGCTTAAAATAGAAGCTTCAAAGCTTACATGCATTGGAGAAGTTCACATATTTTCTACATGCTTATATGCTCCTTCTAGCTCTTTTAGTCACTTGGAGATTTTCAGTTGGCTTGGATCTTGGAGGAATTGCAAATGATGGAGAAAGAAGATATTTTTTATGGACTTCTAAGGCATGGCAGATTAGCATCAGTGTCCAAGTACACTCGTGATAATCTCATATTCTATTTTCACTATTTCTCTTTCTGTCTTCATCATGTCTATTATATGTGTTTGAATACTTCTTGTGAATGAATCTACAATTAAATTAGAATTTAGATATATAGAGTTGCAAAGAAAACAATAGAGAACTCATTAGAAAACTTTAGCTTCAATTTAAGAAAGAAATTAGATCTGAATCGAGTTTGGGTTCGAATTTATATTGTGAAATCAGATAGGCAAGATTTTTAAATAAAAATAAAAATTCTAAGGTGAAAATTTGAATAGTTAGATGTAATCTTTCTATCAAATTATATTTTCATATGTGTACGGACAAAATTATTAGATGGATGAATGGATAAATTTAGAGAACAATTACTTTTTAGGAGAAATTCTTAATTCATCACAATCTGCCCTGTCGCTGCCCCTTGGATAGACCCAAACTCAGTCATTCATAACTTTTTATTGTGATCAAATTTATTCGATCACTCCAGTAGATATTGGCACAACTTGGCCCTCTCTAACATATTTCAATTTCAGCCCGATCCAATGGTTCATTAGGGAGATATGGCCATCGTACTGGGACTATTTTATTCAAGGACAAATATTTCTCCATTTCTCATTACCAAGAGTTCTTTATGCTTAAACTTCACAAAAATAATATATCAAAGTATGGAATGAATTAAAGATATTATTGCAATCTTCCCTTAGTAGAATCTTATTAATATAAATTAGTTTTATATGGTTTATTATCTAATCTAATTAAATCAAACTTAATTAAGATTAATTAATAGTAGAAGAAGTGTAATTAATTATTAGTCAATCTAAGTAAATGAATTTTTAAATGAGAGAAAATTAAAAGAAAAGAGATTTTGATATAGTTTATATAGTAGACTTTTTATATTTATAATGTATATTAAATACTATTTAATATATATTAAATAATTTAGAGATGATAATTTTATATTACGAAGATGATTTTAAATTAAGAGACTCAAATTTTAATGTGACAATGGGTCATTGTTACATTTTGAGCTTGTTATAACATAGCTACGATTTAAGTTATTATATTGATTGTAAATTATTGATATGTCTTGAAGGTCAGTTAAATATTAACTAATGAGGATTATGAAAATATAGTTTGATGAGTTTATTATTTATTAATGATTGTTTGGTCTAACAAGCTATTAATAAATAATGGTTTAAATAGTTATCAACAAATTTGATTAGAGATAATCTAGAGGAGATTAGTTAATGATTGAAGTACTGTTAAACATATTAATCAAATTGAATTGGTTAATAATTTGGAGGAGTATCAATTAACTGATCCTAAAAAAGTTGAAAGGTTAATCAATTAGAATATGGATCATAGTTAAATATAGAAGACAATTTAATTAAAGGTCAATGATGATTAGTTTAGTGAATATTTATCCTTAAGTTATTCTTAGAATGTAATTCTTAATAATGGAAGGATAATGCTATTGGTGAAGAATTGGGTTGACTTGTAGGTCAAATGATGAAACTTAAGATACTTGAAAAGTATACTTGCAAAGAAAAAATTGGAAACCCCTACACATTATTCAACTATAAAATTTTAGTAAACCAAAACATGTGTTTGCATCGTGTATTCTATATGCTTCTTGTTTTGAGTTTTGGGTTAACTAGTGTTGACCAGTCTTAGGTTGTTACTAGAGGTTCAGACGTTTTCTGATGTGATGGCATGTAGATTTTATTTGATCTCGATCTTTATAAGCTCAACCATGGTAATGTGAACGTATGCTCTATGAAATGTTTGTATTTACTGATTGTTATTGTTCATCAGTTTTCATATGTGAGACACTTGAGCTAATCATTTTTGAGTCATCGATTAGTTATCTTTGGTTTATTTTTTAGTCGCCATTATGGGACTATAATGTTGATTTATTTCTTCATGATGTCATGTTGTGACATGTTTGACTCAACCATTTTAGAGTCTTTGATCAGTATTATTTTGAGATATTTTTTGTTGCTGGTTGAGAACCATTTATCTTGAGATATATTTTGGTTATTGAGAACCAATTGATACTTATGATTATCAGTGATGCCTTCAGTTGCCAATAGAGAACTATTGGCGTCATGATTTTCTATGGATGCTTTTCAGATGCTCATGGAGATTTGATGATTCTTATCTTGGAGATTTGATGATTCTTATTATGGATATTTGATGTTTTTATCATGAATATTTGATGATTCTTTTTATGGATTATCTTTTGAATTTTCTTTACAGTCGCTCGTACAGGACAATGATGATTTTATGATTCCATGAGCTTAGGGTAGGTAATCTACTTGTAGTGTTGGGAAGTGGCTTGCAATGGGTGTCGGGGCCCTAAGTGGCTGCCAGGGTAACTCATTGTAAGTTTGGTTAATAAGTGATAACATTTACACACTAAATGGGGATTAAATGAACCTAAAAAGATAATTGTTTTGATGTTCTTGCCCATGCCTTGAGCACTTGTACAGGCTAGGATGGGAGTAGTGAGAACACATGGTTGCGACCTTGCATTCTGTAATATGCCTCGTCAGTATGAGAGGATACTAGTGGCCACATGAGATCAGTATGGACCCCTGGAGTTAAGCTAACTGCCAGGGTAACTTGTACGTAATAAATGCGATGACAATTTCTCGCTTGCAGAGTAGGTTTCCTACATGTCTTTGTGTGCCTCTGGGAATTAGATGTCGATTTTGTGTGAGTGGAACTTTTGAGTTAGTATACTTTTAAGATTCTTGAACTTATAGAGAGTTATGCTATGTGATTTTTGAAAGCCTGTTTGGGACTTGAGATTATCTCCTTAGCACAGTGGGAGTGGACCATTTAGGTTCCACGTGGTCGGGTGGTAGATTATTTTCCACTCTTATCATTTGAGATCCGTCTAAAACACCGTGGCTAATGCTTGCTTGGTTGGTATTTATCTTCATTTTGTTCTTGAATCATTATGATTGATGATATACCTTATGATGGATGCATTTACTGGTATGTTTCTTATATTGATGATTTGCATATGTTAGATGATGTTATCTATTCCAGTTCAAAAAAGGAAATTTCCAGTTCACTATTGATAAAAAATGAGTTAAATTAGTTAACTCCTTTTTCTACTCAAATTAAATCAGTTAACTCCTTATTTTACTCAAATTAAATTTACTAATTCCTTTTAATTTGGAAATCTCCCTTTATGATTGAGCTTCACATTTAATCCTGACCGCTGATTGAAATCGATCTCAACCGTTGATGAATTTCAGGAAAGTCTATTTAAGAGACCCTCATCTCTTCATTTTGAAAGGTTGAATGAGAATTTGAATCGAATTTTTTCTGGAATTCATACTCACATTTGCTCATATTCACATATGCAAAGATCAAGTTTGACCAAAAGTTGACCAAATTTAACCACGGTTGACTTGAGTTGACTAGTTTCGAAAAGAGTTTTGAAATAATTAAATGAAATTATTTAATTAAATGGAGTACTTACATCTAATTAATTAAAAAAAGTTATTCAATTAAATGAGAAGCCATTCTTAATTAATTAAATGAAGTTATTTAATTAAATAAGAAAAGTGTCTCTAATTAATTAAAGATTACTTAATTAAATAGAAAAAGTAATTATGAGAGCATATCTCATTTTATTAAATTAAATTTCTCAACAAAATCTCTCTTCAGTTCAAAAAGGAAAATTTCCAGTTCACTATTGATCAAAAATGACTTAAATCAGTTAACTCCTTTTTCTACTCAAATTGAATCAGTTAACTCTTTATTTTACTCAAATTAAATTGGTTAACTCCCTTTAATTTGAAAATCTAGCTTTATGACTGAACTTCACCTTTAATACTGACTGCTGATTGAAATTGATCTCAACCGTTGATGAATTCCAAGAAAGTGTAACACCCCGCCAAGAGATCCAAAGAATTAACCTAAAGTTTCACAGAGTTTGGTAACATTAGTTTTTTTCTTTTTTTACATGAAAGTAAATACCATACATAACTTATTCACAATAACAGAAGCAATAGCAATGTTCATCTGAAAAGTAAACATAACATACATAACAGATTACATTCTTTAAAGATCTCTTAACGTTGAGTTACATCTAAATTAACTAACATACATGAATCCATCTAGTACAACATCCATATGAAATAATAATGATAAGTACAATGTTCATACATTACATTTCCAAATGCTCAATCATCCACTGTACATGTCACAGGGTATGAAGGCCTAAAAAAATATACATATGTGAAATAAGGTACATCATCCTATTCTAATCCATGATACATCAAAGACAATCACATGATACACATGATACATCATCATAGAATACATATACATCCATCATAAGATCAAACATAACTAACTAATTGCATGGTTCCTCCCAACCGTTAATAGCATTATTAGACCATCGTGGGCCCTAGCCATCCCTCTGTGCGTAACATCCCAAATCACCAAAGAGATCATCAGTTTTAACATAGTAGGAATGCCACTCCTAACATATATAACATCATATGTAGAAAGAAATCTAACATGCAAATATAAGCATAAGATAACATCATCTAACATATGCTAATCATCAATGAAAGGATACATATCCACCATCACGAAGGACACATCAGCCACGATGTCTCAATGAATCTCAAATGATAAGAGTGGAAAATACACTACCACCCGACCACATGGTACCTAAGTGGTCCACTCCCACCGTGCTGAGGAGATAATCTCAAGTCCCAAACAAGTTATCAAAATAACATAGCATAAATCCCTATAATTCAGGAATCCTAAAAGTATACTAACTCAAAGGTTCCAATCATGAAACTAACATCTACTTTCCAGAGGCACTCAATGACATGTAGGAACCTACTATGCAAGCGGAAAAGTGTCATCGCATTTATCACGTACAAGTTACCGTGGCAGTTAGCTAAATTCCATGGGTCCATACTGATCTCATGCGGCCACTAGTATCCTCTCATGCTGACAAGGCATACTATGGAATGCAAGGTCACAACCATGCATTCTCACTACTCCCATCCTAGCCTATACAAGCACTCAAGGCATGGGCGAGAACCAAAACTCTTATCTTTTTAGGTTCATTTAGTTAGTATTAGGTGTGAATGTTATGACTTATTAATCCAACTTACAATGAGTTACCCTGGCAGCCTCTTAGGGCCCCGACCCCCATTGAAAGCCACTTCCCGTCACTACATGCAGATATCCTACCCTAATGCTCATGCAATAATAAATCTCAAAATCACAAAAATAATCCATAATAAAATCATCAAATATGCATAAAAGCATCAAATCTCCATGATCAAACATCCATAGAAAATCATGACCACAATAGCTCTCTATTGGCAACTAAAACATCACTGATAATCAAAAGTATCCAATGGTTCTCAATAACCAAAATATCAATCATACTGATCGAAGACTCCAAAATGGTTGAGTCAAACATGTCACAACATGACATCATCAAGAATAAATCCACATTTCAATCCCATCATGGCAACTAGAAAATAACCAAGGATGACTGATCGATGACCAAAAATAATGGTTAAGTCAAGTGTCCCATAAATAAGAATCTCAACTATAACAATCAGTATTCACAACTAATACACAGAGCATTCCATCATGTAACCATGGTTGGGTTATAAAGATCAAGATTAAAACATCATCATGGCATCACAATCACATAACCCCCAAGCCTCTGGTAGATGTCCTATACTAGTCAACACTAGTCAACTCAAAACTCAAAACAATAGCATAAAGAATACACAATGAAAACACATGTTTTGGTTTTGCTAAGTTTATAACTTAAATGCAAAAGTCTCGGTTTACGTTTCCAAGTTTAGAGAAAGAATTTGAGGAATCATTTTGTATGTTTTTCCATGTGTTGTTTTGGATGGATAGAAGTTTTCCTTTATAAATCAAGAAACCTGTTTTCAAATTATAATATTTGTTGAAATCGTTTCCCATCAACTACCAACTAAATTTCATATATATATATGTTTTATAATTTAAAACTATTAATTAAATTTTAATAGTTAAATTATAAAATTATTCATCATTAAGAAAAAGATGAACTCTTAAATTTTTTATCAAATAATTTAAGTTTATTAACAACATATTTACATATTACATATATACATATAAATATATTTATATTTAAATATATATATACATACATATATAATATATAAATATTTATTATTTCATAAAATTGAATTAGTAATTTCGATTCATACCATATGAAAATTTATAACAATGAAATTTTGATTTCAAAGAAAACGTATAAACGTTTTTTTTTTTTTTTCTTTTTTAAAAAAAAAATGTAATCATAAAAAAATGTCGCTAGTGTTTTCGGCGACCGTCACTTATGTGACTACTGTCGCAGGTACCCTGCGACTGGTGTATTAAGGCACTGTCGTGGGTGCGCTACATACGCAAGTACCCTGCGACCATTATAAATACAGAATATGGGGTGTGGTGCAACCCGCCCCCACTCATATATGAATTTGTAACTTTTGAAATCGATGTGTACTCTGTTCAGACTTTCATATATATATATTTTTATACAACGATTTCCAATAACATTATTTTTAATAAAAATGTTTCCTTCCAATATGAATCTCTATTGTGATTTGATATTTGATTCCTCAATTAATTATATATACATGTGTATATATATTTATATATATATGTGTGTATGTATATATACAAATTTTATATCACAGTGTATGTATGAATAGTGCATATATATATATATATATATATATATATATATATATATATATATATATATATATATATATATATATATATATATATATATATATATATATATATATATATATATATATATATATATATATATATATATATATGCAGATTTAAAAAAAAATACAAATATATATATACACCATATATAAATTCTAATTCTCAGAATTTTTCTGTAAACTTTTAATTCTCAATTTTATGCAAAAAAATTATCTAATGGATTTGGTCATGAATTTAAACCCTAGCCCCGTTTCTCTTTTTTTAAAATCCATGCATATAAAATTCTCAAATAAATTTAATTGTCCAAATTGAAAATGCATACAATAAAAATATGAAATTCCTCAGAAGACATATGGAAGACACAAAGAAGACAGGAATGCATGATGTTGAAATAGCATAGAAAAATCACAAGAATCTACTCAGATTTTGATGCTAATTCGCTCTTCCTCAGAAAACCTGCAGAGCAAGCTCCCTTCTTCAGAGTTCTTGAGTCCTCCAATCCTCCAATTGCTCTCCTTTTTTTTTTAAGCTTCTATGAATGCCTGAATATAAAAAGCTCTCAAGAAACCTTTGGAATGCTTCTTGAAATAGCTGGAAGGTGTCACCAACTAAGCATGGATCTTTTCCAACCTTTTTGATAAGTCATAGAGTTGTAGACACCTTGTGCTTAATTGATGCACTAACCCCCATGTTGTTGCCACATGTTAATTCCCATGCAAGCTTATAACTCCAATTTACTTTTATTTAATTCATTTTTCTTCAATAATTCACATTTAATTAATTACAATAAAAATATCAAAGATCATGATATTTAATTAATTTTCTCAAATAATTAATTTATTAATTAAATCTATTTATTAAGACTTAATTAATAGAAAATTCACCATAGACCTTCAAGATAAAATATGAAAACCCATCATAGAACAAATCATACAAAATTAGTCTAAAGGGTTAAAAATCATGAAATATGTTATCCAACACATTCGGTGGCTATTCAACTTTGATACTTGTCCTAACTCACTAGGACAAATGGTTTTTAGGTCTGGGATTTGGACTTGAGAATTTATCTCCCTTCTCTTATCATTGAGATAGTATAATAGGGTACGCTCATCCTGGCAATTCAGGGAAGTTGATACCTGGTACCTGCAACCTGCAAAAAATCCATGCATGTACATATAATATATATAATGCTAAGCTAAACAGACAATGGCAGGAAGTGGTGCATCATGTAGATCCTGACTATGCAGGTGACTACGATTCCCTTCCTTAACCACATCAGAAATGCCATACAATATGAAAACACGCACACCATACACATGCAAGTATGGGATAAGTATCCATAATAAAACACATAAGATAATAACCATCCATCTAATCATCAATAATAACTGAAAACAGTATAATGATCATCATGTATGCATGAAATGTAAAATCTAAATGATCTCATCATATATCAACTGAATCCATATCATAATATCTGATAGTGTCAAAAAAAAAAGTACAACTAATCCATCAACATAAAACTAGTCTATTAAAGTCTAATAATAATAACAATGTCCAGAAAAGATGTGAACGAGGGTAGGCACTACATCCACCCCCTTTTGGGTTAGGCTTACTGTTGGAAGCCTACAAACAAATATGGATATAACTCCGTCAATCTAGCTGCATCCTCCCAAGTAGCTGAAGAATCATCAGTAGGGTCCCATTGGACCCTTACCTACTTAATGGTTCGACTCCTGAGGGTCAACTCCCACTGCTCCAGAATACGAACCGGCTCTAAAGCCAGTTGCCCGTCCTCTTCCTGCAACGCATTCCAATCAAGAACATGCACTATATCAGGAATATATTGCCTAAGCACTGAAACATGGAAAACATCATGAATGCGAGCTAGGCTGGGCAGTAGAGCAAGGCGGTAAGCAACTAGGCCAATCCTCTCTAGAATCTTGAATGGTCCCACAAAATGAGGTGCTAGTTTAGAACCCTTTCCATATCGAATCAAACTCTTTCATGGTCACACTCTCAAGAAAACCTTATCTCCCACAGCAAACTACTTATCAATCCTATGAGCATCGTCATACTTCTTCTGCCTATCCTGTGTCATAGTCAAATGCTCACGGATACACACTACCTATTGCTCCATATCATGAAGCATCTTAGGACCCAACAGGATGCGATCCTCAAGACTGTCCCAACTCAATGGTGTACGAGAAGGATGTCCATATAATGCTTGAAAAGGTGCCATGCCAATAGAACTATGATACCCATTGTTGTAAGAAAACTCCACTAGGTAGAGATAGTCCTCCCAATGTGTCTTCCTATCCATCACATACATCCGTAACATATCCTCCAAAATCTGGTTCACCCTCTCTGTTTGACCATCAGTCTCTAGATGATATGTCGAACTGAACTTTAGCCGCGCTCCAAGCTCATGCTGCAACGATGTCCAAAATGTAGATGTGAATATAGGATCCCTGTCAGAAATGATCTTTCTAGGAATACCATGTAATCTCACAATGTCACGCATGAAGACATTCGCTACAGAAGCTGCTATGTAAGAAGACCTAATCAGTGAAAAATGCACCACCTTAGTCAACCGAATAACGATAACTATGATAGCATCATGACGTCGAACTGTCATAGGTAATCCTACTATAAAATCCATGGAGATGATATCCCATTTCCAAGAAGGAATGAGATTAGGCTGCAATAGTCCTGCCAGGTGCTGGTGTTCTACCTTAACTCTTTGACACTCAAGACACCTAGCCACAAAATCAGCAATATCTCGCTTCATCTCAAACCAAAAGAACAAACATCTCAAATCAACATGCATCTTCTTGACACCTGGATGTGCTGAGTAAGGTGTACGATGGGCTTCTGTCAGAATCAAGGTGTGAAGCTCATCCAGTAATGGCACATAAATCCTCCCCAAATGTCTCAAAAGACCATCTAATTCTCGAACGTAACCTGCAAACTTACCTTCCAAGGGTCTTCTTGAATCTATCTCTCTGCACACTTCCTGATACTAGGAATCCATAGGAAGTGCCTGAAGAATCTGACTCCTCAAATCCACACTAAGAGTCATCGATGTTACCACATGTTTCCTGCAACTCAAAGCATCTGCCACCACATTCTCCTTACCCTGAATGTACTTAACCTCAAAATCATACTCGCATAAAAATTCCATCCATCGTCTCTAGCGAGCATTCAAATTAGGCTGAGTAAAAATGTACTGAAGACTATGATGATCACTATGTAGCTCAAATCTGTGCCCCAACAAGAAATGTCTCCACCTTGTCAAAGCATGAACTACTACTGCTAACTGAAGATCATGTGTAGGGTAATGTAACTCATGATCCTTGAGCTTGCGTGATTCATACGTAATCACTTGACCATTCTGCATCAACACTGCTCCAATTCCTTCAAGAGAAGCATCTGTACACACCATGAAATCACCTTCTAGTTTAGGTACAGCTAAAATTGGTGCACTAGTCAAAAGCTCCTTCAGCCTCTGAAATGCTTCCTCACATTTCTCTGTCCACACAAAACTTCTTACCTTTCCTCTGAAGAAAAGTGATAGGATGTGCTATCCTAGAAAAGTTCTGGACAAATCTGCAATAATAACCAGCTAAACCAATGAAACTACGAATCTCTGAAACATTAGTCGGGGTAGGCCAATCTATTATCGCCTGAATCTTTATAGGATCCACTGAAATACCATCACCTAAGATAACATGCCCTAAATAATGAATCTCTGATTTGAAGAATTCACACTTAGCGGCATTGGCATAAAGGTGATTGCCTCTCAAACACTACAATACCAACCGCAGGTGTTCCTCATGCTCCTTTTGAGTCTTAGAAAATATCAATATGTCATCAAGAAACACAAGAACAAACCTGTCAAGATATGATCGAACAACACCATTCATCAAACTCATGAACATTGATGGAGCACTAGTCAACCCAAAAGGTACCATTGTGAACTCATAATGCCCATAGCGCGTTCAAAAAGTGGTCTTGTGAATATCTGCTTCCTTAATATGAAGCTGGTGGTATCCTAACTTAAGTTCAATCTTGGAGAATACTATAGCTCCCTTGATCTGACCAAATACGTCATCAATCCTAGGCAAAGGATACCTGTTCTTAATAGTCACCTTGTTCAACTGTCTGTAGTCAATACAAAGGCACAAAGAACCATCTTTCTTCTTCAGAAACAACACTGGAGCTCCCCATGGTGATAAACTAGCTCGAATGCTCCCTTTGGGAAAAAGTTCCTCTAGCTGAAGACATAGCTCACCCAGTTCCTGAGTAGTCATACGATAAGGAGCTTTAGAGATAGGCTCCGCTCTAGGAATTAGATCAATGCTAAAATCAATGTCCCTCTTTGGAGGCATGCCTGGAATCTCACTTGGAAAGACATCTGCATACTCTTGCAAAATTAGGTGATCCAAAGTCTTCCTTACAAGATCTTCCTCATCAAGATCATTTACCATAATAGCAAATATCTTACATCCCTTACGGAAACTTCGCTTCATTTGCATAGAAGAAATCATTCGTAGAGATATAGGCCTCGGTATCCCAACTATCTGCACATCATTCCCTTGGTCATCTTGGCACAAAATGATCTTCTTCCTACAATCTATACTGGCTCTATGAGATCCAAGCCAGTCCATGCCTAGAACCACATCATAGGAACCAAGGGGTATGACTCGAAGATCCACTGTCGTATCAAAGCTCCCTAAGCTAAGCCCACACTTATGAACTATAGAATCTGTGGAGGCCTTAATCCCTGAGGCTAGTTCCACTTGCCAACCATGATCTTGCTTCACCGCATCCAGCTTACACTTAAAAACTATAGATGGTTAAATAAATGAATCTGTAGCTCCTGAATCAAACAATACTGAAAGAGATATACCTCGAATAGCAACTGTGGTCTCAACCACTGTTCCCTGATGATCTGCCTGACGCTGATCAACTGCTGCAAAAACTCTATGAGCTCTCCCTGCATCACCAACTATGGGTTCTAAAGCTATAGGCCTAGGTCCTAAAAATTGAGGTGCTCATTGTGGACACTGAGCTGCATAATGTCCAATCTGACCACATGAAAAACATTCTATATTCCTGCCAGATCCTCTTCCCATAGGTGGTACATTAGATTGTTGGCGACTGTTCCTGCTTACAAAAGACTGGCTACTTTGAGCTAGCTGATTGGACTGATTTTGTTTATTGCATTGAGTATTGCAGTTGTTCTTAAAGTTAGAACCTTTGCCACCACCTTGAGCCTGAGAATTTGATCCCTTCTGCTGCCGCATTTTCTGAGACTGTTGTTGATACTGTTTTCCCTTAGAAAAGAAAGGCTTCTTGTTACCACCTAAATTGAAGTTGCCTTATATCCTGATGCTACTGGTGCTCCTACAAAACCACCTTGACCAAGGTTGACACTTTGCTCAACAAGGATTGCTCGATGTACCGCATCCTTGAGATTTTTTGGCTCAAATACCTTGACACCCCCAATTATACAGTTATTCAAACCCCTAACAAAGTGTTGTGTCAACTGAGCTGAATTTTCACTGAACCCTAAAAAAGGCATAAGCTCTTAAAACTTACGCTCATACTCGATCACTAACAAAGTGTACTGTCTGAGATTATGAAATTCATCAGCCCCTTGTTGTTTCCATTCCTCTGGTAGGAATCGTTCATGAAAACTCTTTAAGAATAATTCCCATGTGACACTGCTCATAGCGATTCCTAGCCTCTTCTCCTCAATCATCCACCAAGTGCCCCCAAAATTCTCTAAATTAGTGATTGCAAATCTTGCCTTAACATTGCTGTCAAAATCCTACATGGCAAAAATCCTGTCGACGGAAATCAGCCATTGCTCAGCCACATAACTAGAACCTTGCCCATTGAAAGGCTTGACCTTGGATCTTGAAAGATCCTTCATCTAAGTGGACACAATGGACCTTTGACGATCCTTCCGATGACTCCTAGATCTGGGTCTATGCTCTTGTTCTGTCTAATGCACTTTAGGCTATTCTTGAACAGGAGGTAGACGTTCTAAAATAGTCTGCATCATCTGTCTCAAACCAACCTCTTCAGACTCAACTTGGTCCTCTCTACGGCTCTCTTCCTACTACCTATTAGAGTGCTCTTCCCTGCTCTCTACACGAGCTGTTCCCTCATGGGTAGACTCATGGGCACTAACAGCTCTGCCATGACCACGGCCTCTTCCTTGGTCTCTACCATGGCCTCTAACAAAAGACCTAGTCCTAGACACCATCTTACAACAGAACAAGGTACTATTACAATCAAAAGACACATGTTTGCTATAGACTAAGTTCAATTCTATGTTTAGGTTTAAGTAAAATCTCCAATTTTGAAACTAAGTGTTGAAGTATGAAAAATATTCAAGTAATAGTTCAGGTTCTATTTCAGTTCACCTAGTTTCAAGTTGAAGAGATACACTTAATAGTTCACAGTTCTAGTTGTTCCAAAAATACCCAGAGCTCCCAATGTAGAAACTCGGCTCTGATACCAAATGTAATGCTCCACCAAGGGATCCAAAGAATTAACCTAGAGTTTCAACGAGTTTGGTAACATTTTTTTTTTTTTTACATGAAAGTAAATACCATACATAACTTATTCACAATAACAGAAGCAATAGCAATGTTCATCTGAAAAGTAAACATAACATACATAACATATTACATTCTCTAAAGATCCCTTAACATTGAGTCACATCTAAATTAACTAACATACATGAATCCATCTAGTACACCATCCACATGAAATAACAATGATAAGTACAATGTTCATACATTACATTTCCAAATGCTCAATCATCCACTGTACATGTCACAGGGTATGAAGGCCTAAAAGAATATACATATGTGAAATAAGGTACATCATCCTATTCTAATCCATGATACATCAAAGACAATCACATGATACACATGATACATCATCATAGAATACATATACATCCATCATAAGATCAAACATAACTAACTAATTGCACGGTTCCTCCCAACCGTTAATAACATTATTAGACCATCGTGGGCCCTAGCCATCCCTCCGTGCGTAACATCCCAAATCACTAAAGAGATCATCTATTTTAACATAGTAGGAATGTCACTCCTAACATATATAACATAATATGTAGAAAGAAATCTAACATGCAAATATAAGCATAAGATAACATCACCAAACATATGCTAATAATCAATGAAAGGATACATATCCACCATCATGAAGGACGCATCAACCACGATGTCTCAATGAATCTCAAATGATAAGAGTGGAAAATACACCACCACCCGACCGCGTGGTACTTAAGTGGTCCACTCCCACCGTGCTGAGGAGATAATCTTAAGTCCCAAATAGGTTATCAAAATCACATAGCATAAATCCCTATAATCCAGGAATCCTAAAAGTATACTAACTCAAAGGTTCCAATCACGAAACTGACATCTACTTCCCAGAGGCACACAATGATATGTAGGAAACTACTATGCAAGTGGGAAAGTGTCATCGCATTTATCACATACAAGCTACCCTGGCAGTTAGCTAAACTCGATAGGTCCATACTGATCTCATGCAGCCACTAGTATCCTCTCATACTGACAAGGCATACTATGGAATGCAAGGTCGCGACCATGCATTCTCACTACTCCCATCCTAGCCTATACAAGCACTCAAGGCATGGGCGAGAATCGAAACTCTTATCTTTTTAGGTTCATTTAGTTAGTATTAGGTGTGAATGTTATCACTTATTAATCCAAATTACAATGAGTTACCCTGGTAGCCTCTTAGGGCCCCGGCCCCCATTGCAAGCCACTTCCCATCACTACATACAGATATCCTACCCTAATGCTCATGGAATCATAAATCTCAAAATCACAAAAATAATCCATAATAAAATCATCAAATATGCATAAAAGCATCAAATCTCCATGAGCAAACATCCATAGAAAATCATGACCACAACAACTCTCTATTGGCAATTGAAGCATCACTGATAATCAAAAGTATCCAATGGTTCTCAATAACCAAAATATAAATCATACTAATCGAAGACTCCAAAATGGTTGAGTCAAACATGTCACAACGTGACATCATCAAGAATAAATCCACATTTCAGTCCCATCATGGCGACTAGAAAATAACCAAGGATGACTGATCGATGACCAAAAATAATGGTTAAGTCAAGTGTCTCATAAATAAGAATCTCAATTATAACAATCAGTATTCACAACTAATACACAGAGCATTCCATCACATAACCATGGTTGGGTTATAAAGATCGAGATTAAAACATCATCATGGCATCACAATCACATAACCCCCAAGCCTCTGGTAGATGTCCTATACTGGTCAACACAAGTCAACTCAAAACCCAAAATAATAGCATAAAGAATACACAATGCAAACACATGTTTTGGTTTTGCTAAGTTTATAACTTAAATGCAAAAGTCTCGATTTACGTTTCCAAGTTTAGAGAAAGAATTTGAGGAATCATTTTGTATGTTTTTCCATGTATTGTTTTGGATGGATAAAAGTTTTCCTTTATAAATCAAGAAACCTGTTTTCAAATTATAATATTTGTTGAAATCGTTTCCCATCAACTACCCACTAAATTTCATATATATATGTTTTATAATTTAAAACTATTAATTAAATTTTAATAATTAAATTATAAAATTATTCATTATTAAGAAAAAGATGAACTCTTAAATCTTTTATCAAATTATTTAAATTTATTAACAACATATTTACATATTACATATATACATATAAATATATTTATATTTAAATATATATATACATACATATATAATATATAAATATTTATTATTTCATAAAATTGAATTAGTAATTTCGATTCATACCATATGAAAATTTATAACAATAAAATTTCGATTTCAAAGAAAACATATAAACATTTTTTCTAAATTCTTTTTTTTTTTAAAATGTAATCATAAAAAAACGTCGCTAGTGTTTTCGGCGACCGTCACTTATGTGACTACTATCGCGGGTACCCTGCTTACGCAGGTACCCTGCGATGGGTGTATTAAGACACTGTTGTGGGTACGTTGCGTACGCAGGTACCTTGCGACCAATATAAATACAGAATATGGGGTGGGGTGCAACCCGCCCCCACTCATATATGAATTTGTAACTTTCTAAATCGATGTGTACTCTGTTCAGACTTTCATATATATATATATATATATATATATATTTATACAACGATTTCCAATAACATTTTTTTTAATAAAAACATTTCCTTCCAATATGAATCTCTGTTGCGATTTGATGTTCGATTCCTCAATTAAATATATATACATGTGTATATATATATTTATATATATGTGTGTGTATGTATATATACAAATTTCATATCATAGTGTATGTATGAATAGTGCATATATATATATATATATATATATATATATATATATGTATCCAGATTTAAAAAAAATAAAAAAATATATATACACCATATATAAATTCTAATTCTAAGAATTTTTCTGTAAACTTTTAATTTTCAATTTTATCCAAAAAAATTATCTAATGGATTTGGTCATGAATTTAAACCCTAGCCCCGTTTCTCTTTTTTTTAAATCCATGCATATAAAATTCTCAAATAAATTTAATTGCCCAAATTGAAAATGCATACAATAAAAATGTGAAATTTCTCAGAAGACATATGGAAGACACAAAGAAGACAGAAATGCATGATGCGGAAATAGCATAAGAAAAATTAAAAGAATCTACTCGAATTCTGATGCTAATTCGTTCTTCCTCAGAAAACCCGAAGAGCAAGCTCCCTTCTTCAGAGTTCTTGAGCCCTCCAATCCTCTAATTTCTCTCCTCCTTTTTTTTTTAAGCTTCTATGAATTCCTAAATATAAAGAGCTCTCAAGAAACTTTTGGAATGCTTCTTGAAATAGTTGGAAGGTGTCGCCAACTAAGCATGGGTCTTTTCCAACCTTTTTGATGAGTCATAGAGTTGTAGACACCTTGTGCTTAATTGATGCACTAACCCCCGTGTTGTTGACACATGTTAATTCCCATGCAGGCTTATAACTCCAATTTACTTTTATTTAATTCATTTTTCCAAAATAATTCACTTTTAATTAATTACAATCAAAGTATCAAAGATCATGATATTTTATTAATTTTCTCAAATAATTAATTTATTCATTAAATCTATTTACTAAGACTTAATTAATAGAAAATTCACCATAGACCTTCAAGAAAAAATATGAAAACCCATCATAGAACAAATCATAGAAAATCAGTCTAAAGGGTTAAAAATCATGAAATATGTCATCTGACACATTCGGTGGGTATTCAACTTTGATAATTGTCCTAATTCACTAGGACAAATGTTTTTTAGGTTTGGGATTTCGACTTGAGAATTTATCTCCCTTCTCTTATCATTGAGATAGTATAATAGGGTACGCTCATCTTGGCAATTCATGGAAGTTGATACCCAGTACCTGCAACCTGCAAAAAATCTATGCATGTACATACAATATATATAATGCTAAGCTAAATAGACAATGGCAGAAAGTGGTGCATCATGTAGATCCTGACTAAGCAGGTGACTACGACTCCCTTCCTTAACCACATCAAAAATGCCATACAATATTAAAACACGCACACCATACACATGCAAGTATGAGGTAAGTATCCATAATAAAATATATAAGATAATAACCATCCATCTAATCATCAATAATAAATGAAAACAGTATAATGATCATCATGTATGCATGATATGTAAAATCTAAATGATCTCATCATATATCAACTGAATCCATATCATAATATCTGATAGTGTCAAAAAAAAAAGTACCACTAATCCATCAACATAAAACTAGTCTATTAAAGTTTAATAATAATAAAAATGTCCAGAAAAGATGTGAACGAGGGTAGGCACTATAGAAAGTCTATTTAAGAGACCCTCATCTCTTCATTTTGAAAGGTTGAATGAGAATTTGCACCGAATTGTTGCTAGAATTCATACTCACATTTTCTCATATTCACATACATAAATATCAAGTTTGACCAAAAGTTGACTAGATTTAACCATGGTTGAATTGAGTTGACTAGTTTCGAAAAAAAATTTGAAATAATTAAACGAAATTATTTAATTAAATGGAGTACTTACTTCTGATTAATTAAACAAAGTTATTTAATTAAATGAGAAGCCATTCCTAATTAATTAAATGAAGTTATTTAATTAAATAAGAAAAGTGTCTCTAATTAATTAAAGATTACTTAATTAAATAGAAAAAGTAATTATGAGAGCATATCTCATTTTATTAAAATAAATATCTCAACAAAATCTCTCTTCAGTTCAAAAAGGGAAATTTCCAGTTCACTATTGATAAAAAATGAGTTAAATGAGTTAACTCCTTTTTCTACTCAAATTGAATCAGTTAACTCCTTATTTTACTCAAATTAAATCTGTTAACTCCCTTTAATTTGGAAATCTCCCTTTATGACTGAGCTTCACCTTTAATCCTGACCATTGTTTGAAATTGATCTCAACCGTTGTTGAATTCTAGGAAAGTCTATTTAAGAGACCCTCATCTCTTCATTTTGAAAGGTTGAATGAGAATTTGCATCGAATTGTTGTTGGAAATCATACTCACATTTCCTCATATTCACATACGCAAAGATCAAGTTTTACCAAAAGTTGACCAAATTTAACCACGGTTGACTTGAGTTGACTAGTTTCGAAAAGAATTTTGAAATAATTAAACGAAATTATTTAATTAAATGGAGTACTTACTTCTAATTAATTCAACAAAGTTATTTAATTAAATGAGTAGCCATTGCTAATTAAGTAAATGAAGTTATTTAATTAAGTAAGAAAAGTGTCTCTAATTAATTAAAGATTACTTAATTAAATAGAAAAAGTAATTATGAGAGCATATATCATTTTATTAAATTAAATAGCTCAAAAAAATCTCTCTTCAGTTCAAAAAGGGAAATTTCCAGTTCACTATTGATCAAAAATGAGTTCAATCAGTTAACTCCTTTTTCTACTCAAATTGAATCAGTTAACTCTTTATTTTACTCAAATTAAATATGTTAACTCCATTTAATTTGGAAATCTCCCTTTATAACTAAACTTCACCTTTAAATCTAACCGTAGATTGAAATCGATCTCAACCATTGATGAATTCCGGGAAAGTCTATTTAATTTGAAAAGAATTTTTCTAATTAATTAAAGTGTCTCTAATTAGGAAAAGTGTCTCGAATTAGTTAAATAAGAAAAGTGCCTCTAATTAATTAAATATTATTTAATTAAATAGAAATTGTAATTATGAGAGCATATCTTATTTTATTAAATTAAATATCTCAACAAAAACTTTCTTCAGTTCAAAAAGGGAAACTATCAGTTCACTATTGATAAATAATTAGTTAAATCAGTTAACTCATTTTCTACTCAAATTGAATCAGTTCACTGCTTATTTTACTCAAATTATATCTGTTAACTCCCTTTAATTTGGAAATCTCCCTTTATGACTGAACTTCACCTTTAATCCTCACCGTTGATTGAAATCAATCTCAACCGTTGATGAATTCCAGGAAAGTCTATTTAAGAGACCCTCATCTCTTCATTTTGAAAGGTTGAATGAAAATTTGCATCGAATTGTTGCTAGAATTCATACTCACATTTTCTCATATTCACATACGCAAAGATCATGTTTGACCAAAAGTTGACCAGATTTAACCATGCTTGACTTGAGTTGACTAGTTTCGAAAACAATTTTGAAATAATTTAAAAAAATTATTTAATTAAATGGAGTACTTACCTCTAATTAATTAAAAAAAGTTATTTAATTAAATGAGAAGCCATTTCTAATTAATTAAATGAAATTATTTAATTAAATAAGAAAAGTGTTTCTAATTAATTAAAGATTACTTAATTAAATAGAAAAAGTAATTATGAGAGCATATCTCATTTTATTAAATTAAATATCTCAACAAAATCTCTCTTCAGTTCAAAAAGGGAAATTTCCAGTTCACTATTGATCAAAAAGGAGTTAAATCTGTTGACTCTTTTTTCTACTCAAATTGAATCAGTTAACTCCTTATTTTACTCAAATTAAATCTGTTAACTCCCTTTAATTTGGAAATCTCCCTTTATGACTGAACTTCAACTTTAATCCTGACCGTTGATTGAAATCGATCTCAACCGTTGATGAATTTTAGGAAAGACTATTTAAGAGACCCTCATCTCATCATTTTGAAAGGTTGAATGAGAATTTGCATCGAATTGTTGCTGGAATTCATACTCATGTTTGCTCATATTCACATACGCAAAGATCAAGTTTGACCAAAAGTTGACTAGATTTAACCACGGTTGACTTGAGTTGACTAGTTTCAAAAAGAATTTTGAAACAATTAAATGAAATTATTTCATTAAATGGAGTACTTACTTCTAATTAATTAAACAAATTTATTTAATTAAATGAGAAGCCATTCCTAATTAATTAAATGAAGTTATTTAATTAAATAAGAAACATTTCTCTAATTCATTAGAGATTATTTAATTAAATAGAAAAATAAATTATGAGAGCATATCTCATTTTATTAAATTAAATATCTCAACAAAATCTCTCTTCATTTCAAAAAGTGAAATTTCTAGTTCACTGTTGATCAAAAATTAGTTAAATCAGTTAACGTCTTTTTCTACTCAAATTGAATCATTTAACTCCTTATTTTACTCAAATTAAATCTGTTAACTCATTTTAATTTGGAAATCTCCCTTTATGACTGAACTTCACTTTTAATCCTGACCGTTGATTGAAATCGATCTCAACCGTTGATGAATTCCAGGAAAGTCTATTTAAGAGACCCTCATCTCTTCATTTTGAAAGGTTGAATGAGAATTTGCATCAAATTGTTGTTGGAATTCATACTCATGTTTGCTAATATTCACATACGCAAATATCAAGTTTGACCAAAAGTTGACCAGATTTAACTACGGTTGACTTGAGTTGACTAGTTTCAAAAAGAATTTTAAAACAATTATATGAAATTATTTAATAAAATGGAGTACTTACTTCTAATTAATTAAACAAAGTTATTTAATTAAATGAGAAGCCATTTCTAATTAATTAAATGAAGTTATTTCATTAAATAAGAAAAGTGTCTCTAATTAATTAAAGATTACTTAATTAAATAGAAAAATAAATTATGAGAGCATATCTCATTTTATTAAATTAAATATCTCAACAAAATCTCTCTTCAGTTCAAAAAGGGAAATTTCCAGTTCACTATTGATAAAAAATGAGTTAAATGAGTTAACTCCTTGTTCTACTCAAATTGAATCAGTTAACTCCTTATTTTACTCAAATTAAATCTGTTAACTCCCTTTAATTTGAAAATATCCCTTTATGACTGAACTTCACCTTTAATCTGAACCGTTGATTAAAATCGATCTCAACCGTTGATGAATTTTAGGAAAGTCTATTTAAGAGACCCTCATCTCTTCATTTTGAAAGGTTGAATGAGAATTTGCATCGAATTGTTACTGGAATTTATACTCACATTTGCTCATATTCACATACGCAAAGATCAAGTTTGACCAAAAGTTGACCAGATTTAACCACGGTTGACTTGAGTTGACTAGTTTCGAAAAGAATTTTGAAATAATTAAACAAAATTATTTAATTAAATGGAGTACTTAATTTTAATTAATTAAACAAAGTTATTTAATTAAATGAGAAGCCATTCCTATTTAATTAAATGAAGTTAATTAAATAAATAAGAAAAGTGTCTCTAATTAATTAAAGATTACTTAATTAAATAGAAAAAGTAATTATGAGAGCATATCTCATTTTATTAAAATAAATATCTCAACAAAATCTCTCTTTAGTTCAAAAAGGGAAATTTTCAGTTCGCTATTGATAAAAAATGAGTTAAATCAGTTAACTCCTTTTTCTACTCAAATTGAATTAGTTAACTCCTTATTTTACTGATGTAGAGCAACATACAAAACCAACAATAAATAGGAATCTTTATGATCCTTTCAACACCCATTCAATAATATCTTTGAACAAAGGCAACTTATGAGGAAAAACCACCACATTGCTGTCTTCAAGACAGTCTTTAAAGATAGATTTATTTCACCCATAAAATCACAATATTAAATTTTCTAGAAAGAATGAAGTTTTCAGCCAAAATCAAGAACTACCATTTCCCAAAATTACAAGATTTTATTATTTTATTTGGTTCCTCAACCAATAACTATTTCAGACTATCATTTTTCTGCCATAAACCAGATTTAAAACACCAAACCCTTCCTAGGGCATCTCATATCTTCCTCAAAATGATACCAAATAAATTTCACATTTTCTAATAATGAATCTAGTCTCCAAATCTATAATCCATTTATTTTTCCCATTGATAAATAATTTTTCAAGCACAAATCACTGCCTTGATCTCGAATGGATATCTTTAAAAACCAGTTTCCACTAAAATGCTGATACCTTTCAGAAATATTCATAAAAATGACTCAAATCAAAAAGGAAAGAAATTTAGTTCACATATATTTCCAATGAATATTCTTATAGGTCTTGATTCATCACAATGTGTTCATACCAAATGCTACAACATGACTATTTCCTGAAATTTTCAAATCTTTAAATGCTAACTTTCACCAAAATGTGCATAATTTCTTCATTTCTACATGAAATAAATTCAAACCAAAGCCAAAATAAATCTTATTCACTAATATTTTCAAATATACAATATTTACATGGTTCCTAGGTTGTACATGGTCATACAAGGCCTAGAACCAACACTAAAACTGAAAACCAATCAAAATAACAACTCAGGATATTACCAAATTTGTTTCAAAATGAATCTCTTCCTTTCATTAATTCTTTGGTTCAACCTTACATCCATTTTTTTAAATTTTTTTAGTTGGTTATAACTTTCAAACCACCCTTTAAACCAACCTATTACATTCCTTTAACCCTTTTGGATTTTTGACAATATTTTATGCACTTTATGCATTTTTACATTACAAATTTTATACACCAACCTAGACCAACATTATGACTCAAATGACTTTAGATAGATACTAATAGATCTACTCACCAATTAAATAAATATTTTTGTATTACTTATCATATTAAGACCTCCTTTGACAACTTATTACAAATGACTTCTCTAGCTTTTGAATCTTTGTCTTCTTGAAATTTAGGTGCCTCTACACCATACTCCCAACCTTGAAAAGTTTCCAAGTCCCTTAGAAACATGGAATCAATAACCTGCAAGAATAAATATTAGATCAAAATCCTCATCTTTTCCTTTGCCTCTTCATGCCTTTATCACCATCATCTTTTTCCTTAAGGACATAGGACTGTCCTCAAAATCATCTTCTCAAATACTCCTTTTAGTGGAGCATTAATGGTTGCAACTCCACGGTGCCTTACCAGTAAGAAATCCATCTTTACCATTGCTACTTCAAACTCACCATAAAAAAATCTCCCCTATGCCTCACCTAGGAGTCCTCCTCTTTGGCTCTCTCCCTAGTCTCTTGTCTACCCATACATCTTGACCTTCATGTGCAACAAGATGGATAAGCACCTGCAATCAAAACTCATCAACAAAACAAATACCAATTCTTCAAGGTCTTGGTGTGGATTGCCTCCCTCGGCGCTCTACCCACACACTCAAGATCTTCAAGCTTTGATACCCTCATCTCTTCATTTTGAAAGGTTGAATGAGAATTTGCATTGAATTATTGCTGGAATTCATACTCATATTTGCTCATATTCACATATGAAAACATCAAGTTTGACCAAAAATTGACCAGATTTAACCACGGTTGACTTGAGTTGACTAATTTCAAAAAGAATTATGAAATAATTAAACAAAATTATTTAATTAAATGGAGTACTTACTTGTAATTAATTAAACAAAGTTATTTAATTAAATGAGAAGCCATTCCTAATTAATTAAATGATGTTATTTAATTAAATAAGAAAAGTGTCTCTAATTAATTAAAGATTACTTAATTAAATAGAAAAAGTAATTATGAGAGCATATCTCATTTTATTAAATTAAATATCTCAACAAAATCTCTCTTCAGTTCAAAAAGGGAAATTTCCACTTCACTATTGATCAAAAATGAGTTAAATGAGTTAACTCCTTTTTCTACTCAAATTGAATCACTTAACTCTTTATTTTACTCAAATTAAATCTGTTAACTCCCTTTAATTTGGAAATCTCCCTTTATGACTGAACTTCACCTTTAATCCTGACCATTGATTGAAATTGATCTCAACCGTTGATGAATTCTATAAAAGTCTATTTAAGAGACCCTCATCTCTTCATTTTGAAAGGTTGAATGAGAATTTGCATCGAATTGTTGCTGGAATTCATACTCACATTTGGTCATATTCACATATGCAAAGATCAAGTTTGACCAAAAGTTGACCAGATTTAACCACTGTTGAATTGAGTTGACTAGTTTCGAAAAGAAGTTTGAAATAATTAAAATAAATTATTTAATTAAATGGAGTACTTACTTCTAATTAATTAAACAAAGTTATTTAATTAAATGAGAAGCCAATCCTAATTAATTAAATGAAGTTATTTAATTAAATAAGAAAAGTGTCTCTAATTAATTAAAGATTATTTAATTAAATAGAAAAATTAATTATGAGAGCATATCTCATTTTATTAAATTAAATATCTCAACAAAATCTCTCTTCAGTTCAAAAAGGGAAATTTTCAGTTCACTATTGATCAAAAATGAGTTAAATCAGTTAACTCCTTTTTCTACTCAAATTGAATCAGTTAACTCCTTATTTTACTCAAATTAAATCTGTTAACTCCCTTTAATTTGGAAATCTCCTTTTATGACTGAACTTCACCTTTAATCCTGACCGTTGATTGAAATCGATCTCAACCGTTGATGAATTTTAGGAAAGTCTATTTAAGAGACCCTCATCTCTTCATTTTGAAAGGTTGAATGAGAATTTGCACGAAATTGTTGCTAGAATTCATACTCACATTTGGTCATATTCACATATGCAAAGATCAAGTTTGACCAAAAGTTGACCAGATTTAACCACGCTTGACTTGAGTTGACTAGTTTAGAAAAGAATTTTGAAATAATTAAACAAAATTATTTATTTAAATGGATTACTTACTTCTAATTAATTAAACAAAGTTATTTAATTAAATGAGAAGCCATTCCTAATTAATTAAATGAAGTTATTTAATTAAACAACAAAAGTATCTCTAATTAATTAAAGTTTATTTAATTAAATAGAAAAAGTAATTATGAGAGCTTATCTCATTTTATTAAATTAAATATCTCAAAAAAATCTCTCTTCAGTTCAAAAAGGGAAATTTCCAGTTCACTATTGATCAAAAATGAGTTAAATGAGTTAACTCCTTTTTCTACTGAAATTGAATTAGTTAACTCCTTATTTTACTCAAATTAAATCTGTTAACTCCCTTTAATTTAGAAATCTCCCTTTATGACTGAGCTTCACCTTTAATCCGAGCCATTGATTGAAATCGATCTCAATCGTTGATGAATTCCAGGAAAGTCTATTTAAGAGACCCTCATCTCTTCATTTTGAAAGGTTGCATGAGAATTTGCATCGAATTGTTGCTGGAATTCATACTCACATTTGCTCATATTCACATACACAAAGATCAAGTTTGACCAAAATTTGACCAGATTTAACCACAGTTGACTTGAGTTGACTAGTTTCGAAAAGAATTTTGAAATAATTAAATGAAATTATTTAATTAAATGGAGTACTTACTTCTAATTAATTAAACAAAGTTATTTAATTAAATGAGAAGCCATTCCTAATTAATTAAGTGAAGTTATTTAATTAAATAAGAAAAGTGTCTCTAATTAATTAAAGATTATATAGTTAAATAGAAAAAGTAATTATGAGAGCATATCTCATTTTATTAAATTAAATATCTCAACAAAATCTCTCTTCAGTTCAAAAAGTGAAATTTCCAGTTCACTATTGATCAAAAATGAGTTAAATCAGTTAACTCCTTTTTCTACTCAAATTGAATCAGTTAACTCCTTATTTTACTCAAATTAAATCTGTTAACTTCCTTTAATTTGAAAATCTCCCTTTATGACTGAAATTCACCTTTAATCCTGACCGTTGATTGAAATCGATCTCAACCGTTGATGAATTCCAGAAAAGTCTGTTTAAGAGACCCTCATCTCTTCATTTTGAAAGGTTGAATGAGAATTTGCATCGAATTGTTGCTGGAATTCATACTCACATTTGCTCATATTCACATACGTAAATATCAATTTTCACAAAAAGTTGACCAGATTTAACCACAGTTGACTTGAGTTGAGTAGTTTCGAAAAGAATTTTGAAATTATTTAATTAAATGGAGTACTTACTTCTAATTAATTAAACAAAGTTATTTAATTAAATGAGAAGCCATTCCTAATTAATTAAATGAAGTTATTTAATTTGTGAGGCCTCACCCAATTCATCATAGTTCCAATGAGATAATTGCGTTATTGTGATTTTAATCCTATGTTTTATACACTTTTAAGACTGTAGGGTTGTGTCATTTTAATATCTGCATTTTGATGATCCTCAATTACCTCTGCATATTATGACCTAATTGATGCATTTAATGATTCTATTTCATGTTGTAAGCTATTGACATTGCTTTAATAGAAATTGAGTGGTAGAAATGCTTGTAATATAAGAAGGTAATGTTGAACTAGAAATTAGAGTTAAAAGATAAATTTTGTTATGCATTGAGACCTAACCCGCATGCCTAGGGATTCAATAGTTATGGATTCAGCATCTTGTCATAGAATATGAAGTTATTCAGAATATTAAATTGACCATGTTATGTTGATAAGTAAAGTTTAGTTTTATAGTATTTTGAACATTATACATGGAAATTGTTAGAAGTAATGTAATTATAAGGAATGAAGTATGGATCTCAAATGTCGAATGTGATATGTAAGTTTTGATATTTTAATATTTTGAAGGTTATATTTGAAATGATCAAGAAAGGGAAAGTTAATTTGAGATGATGAAATATATGCCAGTCTAATGTTGAATGAGATAATGATTTATTTTACATATGTTTATATGATTTTCTTGGACTACTGACGCTCAAGTTTAGTGTGCAGGAATTTGACCATGGGTTAAAGGGGAATTAAGGCTCAAACTACTACAAACATGACATAACCAAGGTTGAATCAGTGGAAAAGATTCAAAACTAATTGTAATGTGTTTTATTTCGTATATGTGAATTGTATGTGTGCGTAGTAGCCTAGTTCATGTATTATTGTAAAACAAGTCATTTTTTTAATATAATGTGATATTTTGTGTGTGTCACTTGACACTTGTGCTTGTTATGTGATATGACATGTTATTCATCAATGGATCATGTGGCCACCTTATTCCTTGATAAATGCCTCAATTGAGGAATTTGATTATTGCCTTAGTCAGTAAAAGGACAAGGTCATCACCTTGGGGAATTCAAAATTTGAATCACCTAGCTTTGGGAGGGTCATAAAGTAACTTTAGGGTAAGTTGGGATTAAAATTAACCCCACCCATGTTAGTACTATAGGCTAGGGAGCTATTAATGACCTATAGGGTGTCTAGTGGACCTAGGAGACCCCATGAAAATGACATTCTTTATGGAATCCGAAAATGAGAAGGATATATATATAGAGGTATGGCTAAATGAGAAACCACTTGGCCACTCTCTAATTTTAGAGACAGTTACATTTTGGAGGGAGAGGAGGGGAGCTCTACTGCAACTATCCTTACCCTAGCTTGGACCAAGGTTGGTATCTCAAGCTTGCTTCCTTTCCTTTTTCTTTCTTTTAGCATGGTTAAGCCAATCTGCAAGTGTGGAGTTTATCAATAGAGTATGCATTGCATTGCATTGTGGAGTAGCATTCATGTGAGTGTTTGAATGGTGTTCATTCTATGTAGATTAGTGTGACACCATTGTGCATCTTGTTGTATTGTGAGTATGAGGTTTGGATTTCCTCTATTTCCTTGTTGCATTATGTGTGTTGATATTGTGTTGTGATAATGTGATGTGCTCTTGAAAATCTATTATTTTATTGCTACTTGGTTTTGTTTTCTTGTTGTGCTTGAGTGTTCTTATGGGTGTGGGACTTACACTCACCCTTGTGGGAAGGGAAGAGAAGTCCAGGGTGAATGGGCAGTAGTTGGATTGCATAGTTGAGGACCTTGGAGTATGGGCTTCATTGTATGCCATTGTCATATTCATATTTTGCCTTGGGGGAGGATAAGAAAAAAAAAAAAAAATGGTGAGGAAGGAAGTAACTGAAGTATGGGTTTGTAGGAAGCTAAAGCTATTGGTTGTGTGTGGTGGAGGATGTTGTGTTGGTAGTGTGTGTGGTGGAAGATGCTTATGAAGCCCCGAAAAGGCATTATATTATGAAGCCCCGAAAGGGCCTTGTATTTTGTTGATTTTGCCCCGAAAGGGCATGAGTTCTATGGAAAATATGATATGGAATGGTAAACCTCCTTGTGTTTCCACCTTCACCCTATGTTCAAGGTTCCAATGGTGAGCCTTTGTGAAATATCCTTGGGATGGGATTTGTTGCAGTTTTGTTGTGTGGTGTATATTTTTCTTACAAGTGTGTATGTGGATTTTGTTTGAGCCTTGTTCCCCTAGCGCGGGGGTGGTCTCTTTGAGGCCTATGGTTGGGTGGAAATCACCCATGGTCCTTGCTATTTTGTTGTGATGCATTTGCAAGTTCTTAGAGAAAAATCTTGGAAACTTGGAGTCCTTGTTATCTTCCATGTGCATAGGAGGAGGAGACAATATTGCATTGAGATTAGATAGAGAGAAAAACTCCATTTTGTTATGTAAGCATAAATGTATTGTAAGAGAAAGCTACTGTCTTGGTTTGATTGTCAATGGAAAGGTTGTGAGTGCTCATGTGTAGTAAAAGTATTTTCCATTGTCTATATTATGATATGTTGACTTCACCACCTTTCTGTGTATCATGAGGGTATCACTGAAGATAATTCATTGTAATAATATATTTTTTTTATTGGATGGTAACACCAATCAGAGATCCAAATTACTTGATGCTCTTGAGTGGAATGCAAAAGAAATTTGATATCATAGAAGAGATAATATTCATAGGAAGGATTATCCTGGTGGATTGATATTATCATTTTAGTTCCATTGTTTACCAATTGTGAATGTAGATTCAAATCTAGATTTGCATAAGAAGATAATGTTGAGAAAATGGTTTCTAAATTTCATAATTCATAGATAGGGATAATCCAAATAACTTCATATAAAGTCTTGTCATGAAGTGTTGAGTTATTGGATTAAGTTAATGTATTGAATGCTAAATGAATCACAATTTTAAAACTATACTTAGTTTATAATTATCTCCTAATTATCCTTGCAATAACTTACCTTGAATATCCTAGATTACAGAAGAAGAAAATCAAGTGATGATATAAAATATACAAGACTTAAGACATAAGCTTGCTATAGGTGCACATTTTATCCTCTGGAAAATGTATGAGAAAGTAAAATAAATCTCTTCTCATAATATAGACATTAAAATATTCAAGAGTATTCCTTAGACTCCTAGGACCCTATAAGCTATAAAGCATATTTTAAAATAATAAACTAACCATCATATTAATTGCATTAGAAGGGACCTCATATGAGACACATAACTTGAGTCAAAACCCTATCAAATCAAAAGAAACTTTTTTAAAAATATATATACAATGCTCATGTTAAACAAACCTAAACTAGCACCAAGTAATATTTTAAACAAGACATAGCATGACAAACAACCTACTATATTATCTAATATAGGCTAGCATGGGTTGGTGAATGAGAAAATAATTTAATATTCTATGGAGACCAAGGTATTTAATTTCTCTAACATGACCAAGACTTATTTCATCCACCTATTCCCTAGGCGCTTTGTGCCTTCAAATATTATATTGGAATACCGTGCAAGTTTATGACATAATTCTGACAAGAGGGAATGGCTTCCATTTTGTCCTTGACGCCTTGATTTGCCTTGGAAGAAGTTATGGCATTTTATATGTCTTTCTTCACCCACCTAATTAAGACTAGGATAAACTCCACACTGCCAACAATATGGGACAAAGTAGCAAGTCGATTTAACAAGGGAATTCGAAATGCATATCTTCTAGCTCAAAATTAATAGGATTTGACTCATGGAAAAGGCACCTATGCTTGTCTTGGCCAAAACTTTGGTAAGTAAGTCCACCATGGAGAGAAACCCAGGGAATTCGCTTGGTCTATGGGTAAGTGAAGAAGATTATGGGGTAGTAGCATGTGGGTAGTAGGGTGATTTGGAACTTTGCTAGAGAAAAAGTATTTCATCTTCTTAAAAGAAATGTGAGTGGGGTCAAGTTAATGGACTATGACTAGTAGGGTATTTTAGATAGATGGATAGTTAATATGTTCATATGCATTCATTTTGTTACCCTAGTATTAGTAAGGATAGATTATCTTTTAAAATCATTCTTTTATGATATATGTTTATATAAATGAATTGATCATTCTTTTCACTACAATTTCAATTCAATATCTCATTTTATTAAATTCAATATCTCAACAAAATCTCTCTTTTGTTCAAAAAGGGAAATTTTCAGTTCACTATTGATAAAAAATGAGTTAAATCAGTTAACTCCTTTTTCCACTCAAATTGAATCAGTTAACTCCTTATTTTACTCAAATTAAATCTGTTAAAACCCTTTAATTCGGAAATCTCACTTTGTGACTGAACTTCACCTTCAATTCTAACCGTTGATTGAAATCGATCTCAACCGTTGATGAATTCCAAGAAAGTCTATTTAAAAGACCCTCATCTCTTCATTTTGAAAGGTTGAATGAGAATTTGCATCGAATTGTTGCTAGAATTCATACTCACATTTGCTCATATTCACATACTCAAAGATCAAGTTTGACCAAAAGCTGACTAGATTTAACAATGGTTGACTTGAGTTGACTAGTTTCAAAAAGAATTTTGAAATAATTAAACAAAATTATTTAATTAAATGGAGTACTTACTTCTAATTAATTAAACAAAGTTATTTAATTAAATGAGAAGCCATTCCTAATTAATTAAATGAAGTTATTTAATTAAATAAGAAAAGTGTCTCTAATTAATTAAAGATTATTTAATTAAATAGAAAAAGTAATTATGAGAGCATATCTCATTTTACTAAATTAAATATCTCAACAAAATCTGTCTTCAGTTCAAAAAGGGAAATTTCCAATTCACTATTGATCAAAAATGAGTTAAATCAGTTAACTCCTTTTTCTACTCAAATTGAATCAGTTAACTCTTTATTTTACTCAAATTAAATCTGTTAACTCCCTTTACTTTGAAAATCTTCCTTTATGACTGAACTTCACATTTAATCCTGACCGTTGTTTGAAATCGATCTCAACTGTTGATGAATTCTAGGAAAGTCTATTTAAGAGACCCTCATCTCTTCGTTTTGAAAGGTTGAATGAGAATTTGCATCGAATTGTTGCTGGAATTCATACTCACATTTGCTCATATTCACATACGCAAAGATCAAGTTTGACCAAAAGTTGACCAAATTTAATCACACTTGACACTAGTTGACTAGTTTCAGAAATTTTTTTGAAATAATTAAATGAAATTATTTAATTAAATCGAGTACTTACTTCTAATTAATTCAACAAAGTTTTTTAATTAAATGAGAAGCCATTCCTAATTAATTAAATGAAGTTATGTAATTAAATAAGAAAAGTTTCTCTAATTAATTAAAGATTATTTAATTAAATAGAAAAAGTAATTATGAGAGCATATCTCATTTTATTCAATTAAATATCTCCACAAAATCTCTCTTCAGTTCAAAAAGGGAAATTTCCAGTTCACTATTGATCAAAAATGAGTTAAATCAGTTAACTCATTTTTCTACTAAAATTGAATCAGTTAAATCCTTATTTTACTCAAATTAAATCTGTTAACTCCTTTTATTTTGGAAATCTCCCTTTATGACTGAACTTCACCTTTAATCCTGACCGTTGATTGAAATCAATCTCAATCGTTGATGAATTCCAAGAAAGTCTATTTAGGAGACCCTCATCTCTTCATTTTGAAAGGTTGAATGAGAATTTGCATCGAATTGTTGCTGGAATTCATACTCACATTTGCTCATATTTACATACGCAATGATCAAGTTTGACCAAAAGTTGACCAAATTTAACCACGGTTGACTTGAGTTGACTAGTCTAAAAAAGAATTTTGAAATAATTAAATAAAATTATTTAATTAAATGGAGTACTTACTTCTAATTAATTAAACAAAGTTATTTAATTAAATGAGAAGCCATTCCTAATTAATTAAATGAAGTTGTTTAATTAAATAAGAAAAGTGTCTCTAACTAATTAAAGATTATTTAATTAAATAGAAAAAATAATTATGAGAGCATATCTCATTTTATTAAATTAAATACCTCAAGAAAATCTCTCTTCAGTTCAAAAAGGGAAATTTCCAGTTCACTATTGAGAAAAAATGAGTTAAATCAGTTAACTCCTTTTTCTACTCAAATTGAATCAGTTAACTCTTTATTTTA
This sequence comes from Cupressus sempervirens, assembly GCA_028749045.1. Lineage (NCBI taxonomy): Eukaryota > Viridiplantae > Streptophyta > Pinopsida > Cupressales > Cupressaceae > Cupressus > Cupressus sempervirens. The sequence goes on along the minus strand of CM053790.1, from coordinate 674,669,218 downwards.
CTCAAATTAAATCTGTTAACTCTCTTTAATTTGAAAATCTCCCTTTATGACTGAACTTCACCTTTAATCTTGACCGTTGATTGAAATTGATCTCAACCGTTGATGAATTCCAGGAAAGTCTATTTAAGAGACCCTCATCTCTTCATTTTGAAAGGTTGAATGAGAATTTGCATCGAATTGTTGCCGAAATTCATACTCACATTTGCTCATATTCGCATATGCAAAGATGAAGGTTGACCAAAAGTTGACCAGATTTAACCACGGTTGACTTGAGTTGACTAGTTTTGAAATTTTTTTTGAAATAATTAAATGAAATTATTTAATTAAATGGAGTACTTACTTCTAATTAATTAAACAAAGTTATTTAATTAAATGAGAAGCCATTCGTAATTAATTAAATGAAGTTATTTAATTAAATAAGAAAATTGTCTCTAATTAATTAAAGATTATTTAATTAAATAGAAAAAGTAATTGTGAGAGCATATCAAATTTTATTAAATTAAATATCTCAACAAAATCTCTCTTCAGTTCAAAAAGGGAAATTTTCAGTTCACTATTGATCAAAAATGAGTTAAATCAGTTAACTCCTTTTTCTACTCAAATTGAATTAGTTAACTCCTTAGTTTACTCAAATTAAATCTCTTAACTCCCTTTAATTTGAAAATCTCCCTTTATGACTGAACTTCACCTTTACTCCTGACCGTTGATTGAAATCGATCTAAACCGTTGATGAATTCTAGGAAAGTCTATTTAAGAGACCCTCATCTCTTCATTTTGAAAGGTTGAATGAGAATTTGCATCAAAATTTTGCTAGAATTCATACTTACATTTGCTCATATTCACATATGCAAACATCAAGTTTGACCAAAAGTTGACCAGATTTAACCACGGTTGACTTGAGTTGACTAGTTTCGAAAAGAATTTTGAAATAATTAAACAAAATTATTTAATTAAATGGAGTACTTACTTCTAATTAAGTAAACAAAGTTATTTAATTAAATGAGAAGTCATTCCTAATTAATTAAATGAAGTTATTTAATTAAATAAGAAAAGTGTCTATAATTAATTAAAGATTATTTAATTAAATAGAAAATGTAATTATGAGAGCATATCTCATTTTATTAAATTAAATATCTCAACAAAATCTCTCTTCAGTTCAAAAAGAGAAATTTTCAGTTCACTATTGATAAAAAATGAGTTAAATCAGTTAAGTCCTTTTTCCACTCAAATTGAATCAGCTAACTCCTTATTTTACTCAAATTATATCTATTAACTCCCTTCAATTTGGTAATCTCCCTTTATAACTGAACTTCACCTTTAATCCTTACCGTTGATTGAAATCGATCTCAACCGTTGATGAATTCATGGAAAGTCTATTTAAGAGAGCCTCATATCTTCATTTTGAAAGGTTGAATGAGAATTTGCATCGAATTTTTGCTGGAATTCATACTCACATTTTTTCATATTCACATACGCAAAGATCAAGTTTGACAAAAAGTTGACCAGATTTAACCACGGTTGAATTGAGTTGACTAGTTTCGAAAAGAGTTTTGAAATAATTAAACAAAATTAGTTAATTAAATGGAGTACTTACTTCTAATTAATTAAACAAAGTTATTTAATTAAATGGAGTACTTACTTCTAATTAATTAAACAAAGTTATTTTATTAAATGAGAAGCCATTCCTAATTAATTAAATGAAGTTATTTAATTAAATAAGAAAAGTGTCTCTAATTAATTAAAGATTATTTAATTAAATAGAAAAAGTAATTATGAGAGCATATGTCATTTTATTAAATTAAATATCTCAACAAAATCTCTCTTCAGTTCAAAAATGGAAATTTCCAGTTCACTATTGATAAAAAATGAGTTAAATCAATTAACTCCTTTTTCTACTCAAATTGAATCAGTTAACTACTTATTTTACTCAAATTAAATCTGTTAACTCCATTTAATTTGCAAATCTCCCTTTATGACTGAACTTCACCTTTAATCCTGACCGTTTATTGAAATCGATCTCAACCGTTGATGAATTCCAGGAAAGTCTATTTAAGAGACCCTCATTGTGAGGCCTTGCCTCGACGCATCCTAGCACCAATGATATATTGTTATTTTGATACTCATGCTTGTTATGTCAGAACATTATTGGATACATTGAACATTGATAAGCTATTTTTATGATTTGTGATGTTTACTTCTGTGATTTGATTTTTTCATTTAAAGCTTATAAAGATGCATAATGATGAAAAAAATGTTTGCAACACTAACACATTTGGTTATGCAAGTCGAAATGTTTGAAATATGAGTAGAATTAGATAAACAATTAGTTATTGATAAATGGATGCTTTAATTTATATAATTTCTCTAATATGTAACTCACATTATCCATATGGTTTTGGACCTACTGATGTATGCAATGAGTGTACAACAAAATTAGCTGAGACAACTCAACAAAAAAGCAGAGCTAAACTACTTGTTAATTTTGTGCTAACCTTATACTGTAATTCTTTAAAGGTTGTAATTTGATCTTACTATTCTCCTAACTTTTAATTTTTCCTAATAAGCTTTTAAAGGCTTAGAAACATTAAATTTAAGTACCCCTATGGGTAAGGGTATGGGTGGGGGTACTTTCCAACCCTTTAGACTCCTAGGTTGACTCTTAGGGTCTCTTAAAAACCCTATTATAGGCTGATTTCGAAAATGGGGTTGCTCTTTACTTGGGTTAGTGAGACCAAACCCCCATCTTGAGTTACTTGAAGCTTAGTGGAGTCAAGGACCATACTTAGAGGCATTTTTGGGGGAGTTTAGTTTTGTCACCCAATCCTCTAGTTTTGGAGGAAGTCTTGAAGATTGAAGGAAGAAAGGGAAGCTCTTCTGAAACCACCATTGCCATAACTCTTTATGAAGGTAGGAGTTCTTCACTCCATGAATGGTTCTTCATGTGTGTTCATATTTTGAATCTTGCTTGAATCATGTTGGAGACATTATGTAGTTTTGCATTTCTTGTTGTGTGTTGGCGGTGGATTTGAGAGGGATTTTATCTTGTTTTCTTTTGATGTTATTCATATGCCTTCTTGGTGTGTTGATTGTTTTTGAGAGATTTTCATGGGGATGTTTTTGGCAACACTCACCCTCGGATAGGGAAGAAGTGGCCATGCTTGGGGAAAGGGCATTAGTTGGACCTCAATAGTGTAGAGTCTCCTCTCATGGAGAGAGGAGAGAGAAAGGGTAGGGTGTATGGGCCCCTACTTGTCATCCCATACCTTGTTGTTATTGAGAATTCTTGAAGGTGGAAAAGAATGAAAAAAAATCCTTGTGGATATAGCCTCAAAAGGGCCTTATGAAAGAATGGAAGTTCTTGAAGTTTTAGCCCCGAAAGGGCTAAGTGAAGGTATGGTGATTGACTTTTCTTATTGAAAAAATCCACCTTTCCCCTATATTGGTCCATTGTTGGACCTATTGTGCAACCAGGTGGGAATGCATGTTCAAATTGCTTGTCTCCTGGTGTTGTTGTCTCCATGTTGATTCTTGTCTCTTTCAAGTCTTTCCTTGATACAATGAAGACATTTGATAGAAGTTCTCTTGTGCAAGCCTTGAAGAAACTCAATGAATTGTAATATTATGTAAGTTGTAATTGAATTTGATGTAGTGGCAAAGACATCGAGTTTTATTACTAGTTCTTTCCCGATGGAGTCTTGAACCAGGATGAATAATAGAGGAAAGAAAAAGATTATGAAATTTTCCCTGCAATGTTCTCATGTGTTTCCAAACTTTGGCATACGTATGTGAGAAATTAGAATGATAGTCAATGTGTTGAATTGGGAATTTTGAGTTTCAATTATGATAATGAAAGGCAATGGATGTATTGAAGTTTCAATTCAATGTTTTGAATATTAACATGTTATAATATGAATCCTATATTGTGATCACCAAGCTAGCACTTTCATTGTTAAGTTACACTAGTGATACAATTAAATTTGTAAGGATTAATTCATCACCTTTTTGAACTCTGATTATAAGATCATAATTCCTTATAAACTTCATAAGGAATAAAATCAATTTTGATTAGGAGGATTATATTCCTTTGCATGCTTGTGTGTCAAATTGATTTAGAAGACTATAACTCCATATTGCCTCTAGGAATGTTTAACTCATCTTGTTTATCAAAGAATCTTAACAAGGAAACATGTCAACACTTATCCAAATTGGCCTCTTAAGAGAAAAATGTGCATCTCTAGGTCAAAAAGGCTCTCTAGAAAATGTATGGGAGATATTTTTATTTCCCCCAAGTCACAAAGAATATTCTCTATATTATTCTTTTGGTTTGCGATAAAAATCAATAATAAATTCTTTAAAAAAAGAATATAAATAAAATCCATTTGAAACTTTAAAATATTTAAATGGAAATTTGGTTGACTTATCTCAACTACAAAACTTTGCATTTAACTCTTAAGGACTGCGGGGGAAGGGTACCTTCCTAAACATCATTCCATTTAATTTAATTAATAAAAAAAAACCCCCATCGTACCCACTAAATTAATATCCCTATTCCCCATATTTTCTTCCACCCTCCTATCTAGGCTAGGCGTGGCAGGGGGTTCAGTGGTTAATCATCCCACTAATGACACGTCATGTCATGGGGAGAGCAATGGAGTCTCTTAGAACAATGCATATATTCATATTTAAACCCCTTCATATCGCCCACCCTCACTTCACTAATTCGATGCGCTGACCTTGGCTCGCCCACCTCGCACACACCTTGAGGAGTATGGGACAAAACTGCCAGCATGAATTCCTCATGCCACTTATGGCATGTCACGTCAGTCAAGAGGGGAGTAAGGTTGTAAAGTCTGACCTTTTTACCAACCCCCTTTATTCCACCTCTTACCAGGCGCATGTTCTTGGTTGAAGGTCATGAAAGATGGAGGTGATGTGGGTATTGGGTCTGCAGTGTGTTGTCCTTGTGTGTGGCCATGGTTGGGATTAGATGAGTTGAGTTTGGGGGGGCAGGGGGGCAAAGTAAGTCTTTCATTAAATTCCTTACCTGGCAAACGATCTACTCCTTTCTCCTGCTAGCGCTTACCTCCTTACTGTAGGATCACGCAATGAGGAGAGGGGGCGAAAACCAAGTTTGCATTGCGCAAGCATTGGATAGTGTGACGCCTTGGGAAGTGCCCCACGCATGAGGCGAGCCACTTGGCCGTAGGATGTGGGGTAGTTTGGATGTTGGTTGGTGGGTAGGTGGCCACGTAGGATGGTGTTAGTGGGAAGCTAGTATAGGTAATTATGCTTTAGAATAGTAAGTCAATTTTTTTTTTTTTTTAAAGTTGTTAGTTAGTGTTAGTTTAGTAAGTTTAGATGTTAAGGTTAGTTTAGAAAGACTTGTTTTAATTAAAATTTTAGCTACTCTTTTGTTAGTATTGTTTGTTATCTTTTAAAATTTAGTATATAAAAAAAGAAAGAAAAGAAAGGATGGGTGAAATTTTAACATGTACTTGTAATCATGAATTCATATAGTTAGTTAATGCTAATGTAGTCTAGATTAGTTTTAAGTTTATGTGATGGTTGTTTCATATTAAATATAGTTTAGTTTATTTTATTTTATTTTGATTTGATTTAAGTTAGTTTGGATTTATTATATTATTAAGTACATTATATCATAGATTGTAAGATTAGATAGATTGAACATTGTATTGGTATCAATAATATGGATTTAGATTTATAATAGTGTTATATAAAGTTTAGTTTCACTTATGGATTTAATTGAAATAAATCTAGCCTCCAACTTTATTTGAAGATTGATAGATTAGTAAATGAGAATGTTATAAGTATGTTAGAAAAGTTATAAAAGTTAGTGTAAACTTGGAAAGTAAGGTTTCTTTTTAAATAGAAATAAAATAAATAAAACACAAAATAAAAATATTGTTAGCATGCGTGGACAAATGGGATTTTAAATTGATTCTCTAATGTAACGAATTCTCTTAGTGTTAAATGTTTAAAAATTGTAGCAACACTTGAGTTATCAAGTAGGTGGAAGGAACTAGTTAATTAGTTTTAGATCATAATTCTTTGATGCTAGACAAGATATGAAATGAAGGGTTTTATGGCCTTTCTGTTGGTAGGTCATTTTGATGTAACGAACAAAATGTGGAGACCTACCCATCATCATCCTTAGGGGGTAATATTTTAAGAAAGTATTAAAGTTAATTGATGGATTAGGTCTTTAGTTAAATGGATTAGTCATTGATTTAATTAATTGAATTAATAAGAAATTTTTAGTTCACCCTGATGACCCCACTAACGAAATGTCCAAACTAAGTTGTATCTTTCTTTATATCGTTGGGAACTTGCATCTAAAATCTTTTACGACATTAATATCATTCTATTTTTTAAAAAAAATTATGTGCATTTTTGGCCTTATATTTTGGGCATCACACTCATCTCTTCATTTTGAAAGGTTGAATGAAAATTTACATCAAATTGTTGCTAGAATTCATACTCACATTTGCTCATATTCACAAATGTAAAGATAAAGTTTGACCAAAAGTTGACCAAATTTAACCACAGTTGACTTGAGTTGATTAGTTTCAGAAAGAATTTTGAAATAATTAAATGAAATTATTTAATTAAATGGAGTACTTACTTCTAATTAATTAAACAAAGTTATTTAATTAAATGAGAAGCCATTCCTAATTAATTAAATGAAGTTATTTAATTAAATAAGAAAAGAGTCTCTAATTAATTAAAGATTATTTAATTAAATAGAAAAAGTAATTATGAGAGCATATCTCATTTTATTAAATTAAATATCTCAACAAAATCTTTTTTCAGTTCAAAAAGGGAAATTTTTAGTTCACTATTGATCAAAAATGAGTTAAATTAGGTAATTCATTTTTCTACTCAAATTGAATCAGTTACCTCCTTATTTTACTCAAATTAATTCTGTTACCCTCATCTCTTCATTTTGAAAGGTTGAATGAGGATTTACATCGAATTGTTGCTAGAATTCATACTCACATTTGCTCATATTCACATACGCAAAGATCAAGTTTGACCAAAAGTTGACCAGATTTAACCACAGTTGAATTGAGTTGACTAGTTTTGAAATTTTTTTTGAAATAATTCAACAAAATTATTTAAATAAATGGAGTACTTACTTCTAATTAATTAAACAAAGTTATTTAATTAAATGAGAAGCCATTCCTAATTAATTAAATAAAGTTATTTAATTAAATAAGAAAAGTGTCTCTAATTAATTAAAGATTATTTAATTAAATAGAAAAAGTAATTATGAGAGCATATCTCATTTGATTAAATTAAATATCTCAACAAAATCTCTCTTCAGTTCAAAAAGAGAAATTTCCAGTTCACTATTGATAAAAAATGAGTTAAATAAGTTAACTATTTCTTCTACTCAAATTGAATTAGTTAACTCCTTATTTTACTCAAATTAAATCTGTTAACTCCCTTTAATTTGGAAATCTCTCTTTATGACTGAACTTCACCTTTAATCCTGACTGTTGATTGAAATCGATCTCAACCTTTGATGAATTCCAAGAAAGTCTATTTAAGAGACCCTCATCTCTTCATTTTGAAAGGTTGAATGAGAATTTGCATCGAATTGTTGCTGGAATTCATCCTCACATTTGCTCATATTCACATACGCAAAGACCAAGTTTGACCAAAAGTTGACCAAATTTAATCACACTTGACACTAGTTGACTAGTTTCAGAAATTTTTTTGAAATAATTAAACGAAATTATTTAATTAAATCGAGTACTTACTTCTAATTAATTAAACAAAGTTACTTAATTAAATGAGAAGCCATTCCTAATTAATTAAATGAAGTTATGTAATTAAATAAGAAAAGTGTCTCTAATTAATTAAAGATTATTTAATTAAATACAAAAAGTAATTATGAGAGCATATCTCATTTTATTAAATTAAATATCTCAACAAAGTCTCTCTTCAGTTCAAAAAGGGAAATTTTCTGTTCACTATTGATAAAAAATGAGTTCAATCAGTTAACTCCTTTTTCTACTCAAATTGAATCAGTTAACTCCATATTTTACTCAAATTAAATCTGTTAACTCCCTTTAATTTGGAAATCTCCCTTTATGACTGAACTTCACCTTTAATACTAACCGTTGATTGAAATCGATCTCAACCATTGATGAATTCCAGGAAAGTCTATTTAAGACACCCTCATCTCTTCATTTTGAAAGGTTGAATGAGAATTTACATCAAATTGTTGCTAGAATTCATACTCACATTTGCTCATATTCACACACACAAAGATCAAGTTTGACCAAAAGTTGACTTGATTTAACCATAGTTGACTTGAGTTGACTAGTTTCGAAAAGAATTTTGAAATAATTAAATGAAATTATTTAATTAAATGGAGTACTTACTTCTAATTAATTAAACAAAGCTATTTAATTAAATGAGAAGCCATTCCTAATTAATTAAATGAAGTTATTTAATTAAATAAGAAAAGTGTCTCTAATTAATTAAAGATTATTTAATTAAATAGAAAAAGTAATTATGAGAGCATATCTCATTTTATTAAATTAAATATCTCAACAATATCTCTCTTCAGTTCAAAAGGAAAATTTTCAGTTCACTATTGATCAAAAATGACTTAAAACAGTTAACTAATTTTTCTACTCAAATTGAATCAGTTAACTCCTTATTTTACTCAAATTAAATCTGTTAACTCCCTTTAATATGGAAATCTCCCTTTATGAAAGAACTTAACTTTTAATCTTGACCGTTGATTGAAATCGATCTCAACCGTTGATAAATTTTAAGAAAGTCTATTTAAGAGACCCTCATCTCTTCATTTTGAAAGTTTGAATGAGAATTTGCATCGAATTGTTGCTAGAATTCATACTCACATTTGCTCATATTCACATAGGCAAAGATCAAGTTTGACCAAAAGTTGACCAGATTTAACCACAGTTGACTTGAGTTTATTAGTTTAAAAAAGAATTTTGAAATAATTATATGAAATTATTTAATTAAATGGAGTACTTACTTCTAATTAATTAAAAAAACTTATTTAATTAAATGAGAAGCCATTCTTAATTAACTAAATGAAGTTATTTAATTAAATAAGAAAAGAGTCTCTAATTAATCAAAGATTATTTAATTAAATAGAACTAGTAATTATGAGAGCATATCTCATTTTATTAAATTAAATATCTCAACAAAATCTCTCTTCAGTTCAAAAGGAGAAATTTTCAGTTCACTACTGACCAAAAATGAGTTAAATCAGTTAACTCCTTTTTCTACTCAAATTGAATCAGTTAACTCTTTATTTTACTTTAATTAAATCTGTTAACTTCCTTTAATTTGGAAATCTCCTTTTATGACTGAACTTAACCTTTAATCCTGACCGTTGATTGAAATCAATCTCAACCGTTGATGACTTCTGGGAAAGTCTATTTAAGACACCCTCATCTCTTCATTTTGAAAGGTTGAATGAGAATTTGCATCAAATTGTTGCTAGAATTCATACTCACATTTGTTCATATTCACATACGCAAAGATCAAGTTTGACCAAAAGTTGACCAGATTTAACCACGGTTGACTTGAGTTGACTAGTTTCGAAAACAATTTTGAAATAATTAAATGAAATTATTTAATTAAATGGAGTACTTACTTCTAATTAATTAAAAAAAGTTATTTAATTAAATGAGAAGTCATTCCTAATTGATTAAATGAAGTTATTTAATTAAATAAGAAAAGTGTCTCTAATTAATTAAAGATTATTTAATTAAACAGAAAAAGTAATTATGAGAGCATATCTCATTTTATTAAATTAAATATCTCAAAAAAATCTCTCTTCAGTTCAAGAAGGGAAATTTTTAGTTCACTGTTTATAAAAAATGAGTTAAATCAGTTCACTCCTTTTTCTACTCAAATTGAATAAGTTAACTCCTTATTTTACTCAAATTAAATCTGTTAACTCCCTTTAATTTGGAAATCTCCCTTTATGACTGAACTTCACCTTTAATTCTAACCGTTGATTGAAGTCGATCTCAACCGTTGATGAATTCCAAGAAAGTCTATTTAAGAGACCCTCATCTCTTCATTTTGAAAGGTTGAATGAGAATTTGCATCGAATTGTTGCTGGAATTCATACCCACATTTGCTCATATTCACATACGCAAAGATCAAGTTTGACCAAAAGTTCACCAGATTTAACCATGGTTGACTTGAGTTGACGAGTTTCGAAAAGAATTTTGAAATAATTAAACGAAATTATTTAATTAAATGGAGTATTTACTTCTAATTAATTAATCAAAATTATTTAATTAAATGAGAAGCCATTCCTAATTAATTAAATGAAGTTATTTAATTAAATAAGAAAAGCGTCTCTAATTAATTAAAGATTATTTAATTAAATAGAAAAAGTAATTATGAGAGCATATCTCATTTTATTAACTTAAATATCTCAACAAAATCTCTCTTCAGTTCAAAAAGGGAAATTTTCAGTTCACTGTTGATAAAAAATGAGTTAAATCAGTTAACTCCTTTTTCTATTCAAACTAAATCAGTTAACTCCTTATTTTACTCAAATTAAATCTCTTAACTCCCTTTAATTTGGAAATCTCCCTTTTTGTTTGAACTTCAGCTTTAATTATGACCGTTGATTAAAATCGATCTCAACCATTGATGAATTTCAAGAAAGTCTATTTAAGAGACCCTCATCTCTCCATTTTGAAAGGTTGAATGAGAATTTGCATCAAATTATTGCTGAAATTCATACTCACATTTTCTCATATTCACATATGCAAAGATCAAGTTTGACCAAAAGTTGACCAGATTTAACCACGGTTGACTTGAGTTGACTAGTTTCGAAAAGATTTTTAAAATAATTAAATAAAATTATTTAATTGAATGGAGTACTTACTTCTAATTAATTAAACAAAGTTATTTAATTAAATGAGAAGGCATTCTTAATTAATTAAATGAAGTTATTTAATTAAATAAGAAAAATGTCTCTAATTAATTAAAGATTATTTAATTAAATAGAAAAAGTAATCATGAGAGCATATCTCATTTTATTAAATTAAATATCTCAACAAAATCTCTCTTCAGTTCAAAAAGGGAAATTTCCAGTTCACTATTGATAAAAAACGAGTTAAATCAGTTCAGTTCACTATTGATAAAAAATGAGTTAAATCAGTTGACTCTTTTTTCTACTCAAATTTAATCAGTTAGTTGCTTATTTTACTCAAATTAAATCTCTTAACTCCCTTGAATTTGGAAATCTCCATTTATAACTGAACTTCACCATTAATCCTGACCGTTGATTGAAATCGATCTCAACCGTTGATGAATTCCAGGAAAGTCTATTTAAGAGACCCTCATCTCTTCATTTTGAAAAGTTGAATGAGAATTTGCATCGAATTGTTAATGGAATTCATACTTACATTTTCTCATATTAACATATGCAAATATCATGTTTGACCAAAAGTTGACCAGATTTAACCACGGTTGACTTGAGTTGACTAGTTTCGAAAAGAATTTAAAAATAATTAAACGAAATTATTTAATTAAATCGAGTACTTACTTCTAACTAATTAAACAAAGTTATTTCATCAAATGAGAAGCCATTCCTAATTAATTAAATGAAGTTATTTAATTAAATAAGAAAAGTGTCTCTAATTAATTAAAGATTATTTAATTAAATAAAAAAAGTAATAATGAGAGCATATCTCATTTTATTAAATAAAATATCTCAACAAAATCTCTCTTCAGTTCAAAAAGGAAAATTTCCAGTTCACTATTGATAAAAAATGATTTAAATCAGTTAACCCCTTTTTCTACTCAAATTGAATCAGTTAACTCCTTATTTTACTCAAATTAAATCTGTTAACTCCCTTTAATTTAAAAATCTCCCTTTATGACTGAACTTCACCTTTCATCTTGACCGTTGATTGAAACCGATCACAACCGTTGATGAATTTTAGGAAAGTCTATTTAACAGATCCTCATCTCTTCATTTTAAAAGGTTGAATGAGAATTTGCATCGAATTGTTGCTGGAATTCATACTCACTTTTATTGATATTCACATACGCAAAGATCAATTTTTTCCAAAAGTTGACCATATTTAACCACAGTTGACTTGAGTTCACTAGTTTCGAAAAGAATTTTGAAATAATTAAACGAAATTATTTAATTAAATTGAGTACTTACTTCTAATTAATTAAACAAAGTTATTTACTTTAATGAGAAGCCATTCCTAATTAATTAAATGAAGTTATTTAATTAAATAAGAAAAGTATTTCTAATTAATTAAAGGTTATTTAATTAAACAGAAAAAATAATTATCAGAGCATATCTAATTTTATTAAATTAAATATCTCAACAAAATCTCTCTTCAGTTCAAAAAGAGAAATTTTCAGTTCACTGTTGATAAAAAATGAGTTAAATCAGTTAACTCCTTTTTCTACTCAAATTGAATCAGTTAACTCCTTATTTTACTCAAATTAAATCTGTTAACTCCCTTTAATTTGGAAATCTCCCTTTCTGTTTGAACTTCACCTTTAATTCTGACCGTTGATTGAAATCGATCTCAACCGTTGATGAATTCCAGGAAAGTCTATTTAAGAGACTCTCATCTCTTCATTTTGAAACGTTGAATGAGAATTTGCATCGAATTATTGCTGAAATTCATACTCACATTTGCTCATATTCACATACGCAAAGATCAAGTTTGACCAAAAGTTGATCAAATTTAACCACGGTTGACTTGAGCTGACTAGTTTCAAAAAGAATTTTGAAATAATTAAAAAAAATTATTTAATTAAATGGAGTACTTCTAATTATTTAAACAAAGTTATTTAACTAAATGAGAAGCTATTCCTAATTAATTAAATGAAGTTATTTAATTAAATAGGAAAAGTGTCTCTAATTAATTAAAGATTATTTAATTAACTGAAAAAAGTAATTATGAGAGCATATCTCATTTTATTAAATTAAATATCTCAACAAAATCCCTCTTTAGTTGAAAAAGAGAAATTTTCAGTTCACTATTGATCAAAAATGAGTTAAATCAGTTAACTCCTTTTTCTACTCAAATTGAATCAGTGAACTCCTTATTTTACTCAAATTAAATCTGTTAACTCCCTTTAATTTGAAAATCTCCCTTTATGACTGAACTTCACCTTTAATCCTGACCGTTGATTGAAATTGATCTCAATCGTTGATGAATTCAAAGAAAGTCTATTTAAGAGACCCTCATCTCTTCATTTTGAAAGGTTGAATGAGAATTTGCATCGAATTGTTGCTGAAATTCATACTCACATTTGCTCATATTCACATACGCAAAGATCAAGTTTGACCAAAAGTTGACCAGATTTAACCACAGTTGACTTGAGTTGACTAGTTTCAAAAAGAATTTTGAAATAATTAAACGAAATTATTTAATTAAATGGAGTACTTCTAATTATTTAAACAAAGTTATTTAATTAAATGAGAAGTTATTCCTAATTAATTAAATGAAGTTATTTAATTAAATAAGAAAAGTGTCTCTAATTAATTAAAGATTATTTAATTAAATGGAAAAAGTAATTATGAGAGCATATTTCATTTTATAAAATTAAATATCCCAACAAAATCCCTCTTCAGTTGAAAAAGGGAAATTTCCAGTTCACTATTGATAAAAAATGAGTTAAATCAGTTAACTCCTTTTTCTACTCAAATTGAATCAGTTAACTCCTTATTTTACTCAAATTAAATCTGTTAACTCCTTTTAATTTGAAAATCTCCCTTTATGACTGAACTTCACCTTTAATCCTGACCGTTGATTGAAATTGATCTCAACTGTTAATGAATTCAAAGAAAGTCTATTTAAGAGACCCTCATCTCTTCATTTTGAAAGGTTGAATGAGGATTTACATCGAATTGTTGCTGAAATTCATACTCACATTTGCTCATATTCACATACTCAAAGATCAACTTTGACCAAAAGTTGACTAGATTTAACTACGATTGACTTGAGTTGACTAGTTTCAAAAGAATTTTGAAATAATTAAACGAAATTATTTAATTAAGTGGAGTACTTACTTCTAATTAATTAAACAAACTTATTTAATTAAATCAGAAGTCATTCCTAATTAATTAAATGAAGTTATTTAATTAAATAAGAAAAGAGTATGTAATTAATTAAAGATTATTTAATTAAATAGAAAAAGTAATTATGAGAGCATATCTCATTTTATTAAATTAAATATCTCAACAAAATCTATCTTCAGTTCAAAAAGGGAAATTTCCAGTTCACTATTGATCAAAAATGAGTTAAATCAGTTAACTCATTTTTCTACTCAAATTGAATTAGTTAACTCTTCATTTTACTCAAATTAAATCTGTTAACTCCTTTTAAGTTGGAAATCTCCCTTTATGACTGAACTTCACCTTTAATCCTGACTATTGATTGAAATCGATCTCAACCGTTGATGACTTATAGGAAAGTTTATTTAAGACACCCTCATCTCTTCATTTTGAAAGGTTGAATGGGAATTTGCATCAAATTATTGTTGGAATTCATACTCACATTTTCTCATATTGACATACGCAAAGATCAAGTTTGACACAAAGTTGACTAGATTTAACCACGGTTGACTTAAGTTGACTAGTTTCGAAAAGAATTTTAAAATAATTAAACGAAATTATTTAATTAAATGGAGTACTTACTTCTAATTATTTCAACAAACTTATTTAATTAAATCAGAAGTCATTCTTAATTAATTAAATGAAGTTATTTAATTAAATAAGAAAACTGTCTCTAATTAATTAAAGATTATTTAATTAAACAAAAAAACTAATTATGAGAGCATATCTCATTTTATTAAATTAAATATCTCAATAAAATCTCTCTTCAGTTCAAAAAGGGAAATTTTTAGTTCACTGTTGATAAAAAATGAGTCAAATCAGTTAACTCCTTTTTCTACTCAAATTGAATAAGTTAACTCCTTATTTTACTCAAATTAAATCTGTTAACTCTCTTTAAGTTGGAAATCTCCTTTTGTGACTGAACTTCACCTTTAATTCTGACCGTTGATTGAAATCGATCTCAACCGTTGATGAATTCTAGGAAAGTCTATTTAAGAGACCTTCATTTCTTCATTTTGAAAGGTTGAATGAGAATTTGCATCGAATTGTTGCTGGAATTCATACTCACATTTGCTCATATTCACATACGCAAAGATCAAGTTTGACCAAAAGTTGACCAAATTTAACCACGGTTGACTTGAGTTGACTAGTTTCGAAAACAATTTTGAAATAACTAAATGAAATTATTTAATTAAATGGAGTACTTACTTGTAATTAATCAAACAAAGTTATTTAATGAAATGAGAAGCCATTGTTAATTAATTAAATGAAGTTATTTAATTAAATAAGAAAAGTGTCTCTAATTAATTAAAGATTATTTAATTAAATAGAAAAACTAATTATCAGAGCATATCTCATTTTATTAAATTAAATATCTCAACAAAATCTCTCTTCAGTTCAAAAAGTGAAATTTTTAGTTCACTATTAATAAAAAATGAGTTAAATCAGTCAACTCCTTTTTCTACTCAAATTGAATAAGTTAACTCCTTATTTTACTCAAATTAAATCTGTTAACTCCCTTTTAATTTGGAAATCTCCATTTATGACTGAACTTCACCTTTAATTCTGATCGTTGATTGAAATCGATCTGAACCGTTGACGAATTCAAAGAAAGTCTATTTAAGAGACCCTCATCTCTTCATTTTAAAAGGTTGAATGAGAATTTGCATCAAATTGTTACTGGAATTCATACTCACATTTGCTCATATTCACATGCACAAAGATCAAGTTTAACCAAAAGTTGACCAGAGTTAACCACGGTTGACTTGAGTTGACTAGTTTAGAATAGAATTTTTAAATAATTAAACAAAATTATATAATTAAATGGAGTACATACTTCTAACTAACTAAACAAAGTTATTGAATTAAATGAGAAGCCATTCCTAATTAATTAAATGAAGTTATTTAATTAAATAAGAAAAGTGTCTCTAATTATATAAACATTATTTAATTAAATTGAAAAAGTAATTATGAGAGCATATCTCATTTTATTAAATTAAATATTCCAACAAAATCTCTGTTCAATTCAAAAAGGGAAATTTCCAGTTCACTATTGATAAAAAATGAGTTAAATCAATTAACTCCTTTTTCTACTCAAACTGAATCAGTTAACTCCTTATTTTACTCAAATTAAATCTGTTAACTCCCTTTAATTTGGAAATCTTCCTTTATGACTGAACTTCACCTTTAATCCTGAGTGTTGATTGAAATCAATCTCAAATGTTGATGAATTCCAAGAAAGTCTATTTAAGAGAGCCTCATCTCTTCATTTTGAAAGGTTGAATGAGAATTTGCATCAAATTGTTGCTAGAATTCATACTCACATTTACTCATATTCACATACGCAAAGATCAAGTTTGACTAAAAGTTGACCAGATTTAACCACGGTTGACTTGAGTTGACTAATTTCGAAAAAAATTTTGAAATAATTAAACGAAATTATTTAATTAAATAGAGTACTTACTTCTAATTAATTAAACAAAGATATTTAATTAAATGAGAAGCCATTCCTAATTAATTAAATGAAGTTATTTAATTAAATAAAAAAAGTGTCTCTAATTAATTAAAGATTATTTAATTAAATAGAAAAAGTAATTATGAGAGCATATTTAATTTTATTGAATTAAATATCTCAAAAA
This sequence comes from Cupressus sempervirens, assembly GCA_028749045.1. Lineage (NCBI taxonomy): Eukaryota > Viridiplantae > Streptophyta > Pinopsida > Cupressales > Cupressaceae > Cupressus > Cupressus sempervirens. Next base: position 674,652,454 of record CM053790.1, on the reverse strand, counting down.
AATCTCTCTTCAATTCAAAAATGGAAATTTCAAGTTCACTATTGATAAAAAAATGAGTTAAATTAGTTAACTCTTTTTTCTAACCAAATTGAATCAGTTAACTCCTTATTTTACTCAAATTAAATCTGTTAACTCCCTTTAATTTGGAAATCTCTCTTTATGACTGAACTTCACCTTTAATCCTGACTGTTGATTGAAATCGATCTCAACTGTTGATGAATTCCAAGAAAGTCTATTTAAGAGACCCTCATCTCTTAATTTTGAAAGGTTGAATGAGAATTTGCATCGAATTGTTGCTGAAATTCATACTCACATTTGCTCATATTCACATACGGAAAGATCAAGTTCGACCAAAAGTTGACCAGATTTAACCACGGTTGACTTGAGTTGACTAGTTTTGAAAAGAATTTTGGAATAATTATACGAAATTATTTAATTAAATGGAGTACTTACTTCTAATTAATTAAACAAAGTTATTTAATTAAATGAGAAGCCATTCCAAATTAATTAAATGAAGTTATTTAAATAAATAAGAAAAGTGTCTCTAATTAATTAAAGATTATTTAATTAAATAGAAAAAATAATTATGAGAGCATATCTCATTTTATTAAATTAAATATCTCTACAAAATCTATCTTTAGTTCAAAAAGGGAAATTTTCAGTTCACTATTGATCAAAAATGAGTTAAATCAGTTAACTCTTTTTTCTAATCAAATTGAATCAGTTAACTCCTTATGTTACTCAAATTAAATCTTTTAACTCCCTTTAATTTGAAAATCTCCCTTTATGACTGAACTTCACGTTTAATCCTAACTGTTGATTGAAATCGATCTCAACCGTTGATGAATTATAGGAAAGTCTATTTAAGAGACCCCCATCTCTTCATTTTGAAAGGTTGAATGAGAATTTGCATCGAATTGTTGCTAGAATTCATACTCACATTTGCTCATATTCACATACGTAAAGATCAAGTTTGACCAAAAGTTGACCAGATTTAACCATGGTTAACTAGAGTTGACTAATTTTGAAACTAATTTTGAAATAATTAAACGAAATTATTTAATTGAATGGAGTACTTACTTTTAATTAATTAAACAAACTTATTTAATTAAATGAGAAGCCATTCCTAAATAATTAAATGAAGTTATTTAATTAAATAAGAAAAGTGTCTCTAATTAATTAAAGATTATTTAATTAAATAGAAAAAGTAATTATGAGAGCATATCTCATTTTATTAAATTAAATATCTCAACAAAATCTCTTTTCAGTTCAAAAAGGGAAATTTCTAGTTCACTATTGATAAAAAATGAGTTAAATCAGTTATCTCCTTTTTCTACTCAAATTTTATCAGTTAACTTCTTATTTTACTCAAAATAAATCTGGTAACTCCCTTTAATTTGGAAATCTCTCTTTATGACTGAACTTCACATTTAATCCTGACCGTTGATTGAAATCAATCTCAACCGTTGATGAATTTCAAGAAAGTCTATTTAAGAGACCCTCATCTTTTCATTTTGAAAGGTTGAATGAGAATTTGCATCGAATTATTGCTGAAATTCATACTCATATTTGCTCATATTCAATATGCAAAGATCAAGTTTGACCAAAAGTTGACCAGATGCATATCTCGTTTTATTAAATTAAATTTCTCAACAAAATCTCTCTTCAGTTCAAAAAGGGATGTAATGCCCCATCAAGGGATCCAAAGAATTTTACTAAGTTTGCCGAATAATTTTTTTTTTTAAACATGAAAGATAAAACTGTTCATAACATTTGCGAAAGCAATAGAAACAATTCAAATGAAAATAAACATATCATATATACATAACATGCTATATTATTTAAAAATCCCTTAACATTGTATCACATCTAAATTAACTATTTATCTAACATCTCATCCTTATGAAATAACAATGTTACATCCAATGTACTTAAACAATATACAGATGTCCTTTTGTAATTATATTTTAGTTTAGCTCAATCATCCACTATACATATCACAGGGTATTCAACATCAAAGTAAATAAAGTACATCATCATCATCTAATATTAATCCATGATGCAATAACATAAATGAAACCACATATCATACATGATACATCATCACAAAAGATATACACATCCATCACAAAAGATAACTATATATCACAAACATAAATAACTAAGTGCACGGTTCCTCCGAACCGTAAATAGCATCATTAGACCATTGTGGATCCTAACCATCACTCCGTGTGTAACATTCCAAAGCACCAAAGAGATCATTGGTATTAACATAGTAGGAATGTCACTCCTAAAACATCCTACTAATATGCAAAGTAAAGCATAATAAATCATCAACTAACATATGCAAAGTAAAGAAAAATCATCAATATAAGAAACATACTAGTAAATACATCCATCATAAGGTATATTATCTATCATAATGCTCTAAGAACATAATGAAGAATAAATACCAACCAAGGATACTCTAGCCACGGTGTCTCAGACGGATCTCAAATGATAAGAGTGAAAACATGCTACCACCTGACCGCGTGGAACCTAAGTGGTCCACTCCCACCGTGCTGAGGAGATAATCTCAAGTCCCAAATAGGATATCAATTCATGAAGCACAAATCTCTATAGGTCCAAGAATCCTAAAGGTATACTAACTCAAAGGTTCCATCACACAAAACCGACATCTAATTCCTAGAGGCACACAAAGACATGTAGGAAACCTACTCTGCAAGCGGGAAAGTGTCATCGCATTTATCACGTACAAGTTACTCTGCCAGTTAGCTAAACTCCACGGGTCCATACTGATCTCATGCAGCCACTAGTATCCTCTCATACTGATGAGGCATACTACGAAATGTACGGTCGCAACCATGTGTTCTCACTACTCCCATCCTAGCTTGTACAATTACTCATGAAATAGGTGAGAACCAAAACAATTATCTTTTTAAGTTAATTTAATCTCCATTTAGTGTGTAAATGTTATCACTTATTAACCAAACTTATAATGAGTTACCTTGGCAGCCACTTAGGGCCCCGGCCCCCATTGCAAGCCACTTCTTGACACTACAAGTAGATTACCTACCCTAAGCTTATGGAATCATAAAATTACCATAGTCCTGTACAAGCGACTGTAAAAAAGATTCAAAAGATAATCCAATAAAAAGAATCATCAAATATCCATGATAAAAGCATCAAATATCCATAATAAGAATCATCAAATCACCAAGGTAAGAATCATCAAATCTCCATGAGCATCTGAAAAAACATCCATAGAAAATCATGACCACAACAGTTCTCTATTGGCAACTTAAAGCATCACTAATAATCAAAAGTATCAATTAGTTTTCAACAACCAAAATATATCTCAAGATAAATGGTTCTCAACAAGCAACCAAGAATATCTCAAAATCATACTGATCGAAGACTCTAAAATGGTTGAGACAAACATGTCACAACATGACATCATCAAAAATTAAATCCACATTTCAGTCCCATCATGGCGACTAAAAAATAATCCAAAGATAACTAATCGATGATTCAAAAATGATTAGCTCAAGTATCTCTTAAACATACATCTGAGCTTCACACATGAAGACTGATGAACAAATACAAATATTTCATAGAGCATACGATCACATAACCATAGTTGGGCTTATAAAGATCAAGACCAAATAAGATCAATATGTCATCACATCTCATAACCTCCGAGCCTCTGGTAACATCCTAGGACTGGTCAACACCAGTCAACCCAAAACCCAAAATAAGAAGCATATAGAATACACGATGCAAACACATGTTTTGGTTTACTAAATTCACATAGTTGAATAATGTGCAGGGGTTTCAAGTTTTTTGTTTGCAAGTATACTTCAAGTGTTTTAAGTTTCATCATTTGACCTACAAGTTCAACCCAATTGTTCCCCGATAGCATTACCCTTCCATTATTAAGAATTACATTCTAAGAATAACTTAAGGATAAACATTCACTAAACTGATCATCATTGACCTTAATTAAATTGCTTTCTTTATTTAACTAAGATCCATATTCTAATTGATTAACTCTCCTTCATAAATCAAGGATCATTATTCATTTATAAAAGAACCAATTATCAAACTAAGAAGAATTATAACTTATTAAAATGATCAATTAAATCAAACAATTAACATAGGTACACCATCCATGACCTATTAACATCTAATACTTTTCAATTCAATAATACTAAGTCTCACAAATTAAAACATCTAAGGTCGTTATTCAAGTCATGAGAGTATGACTTATCAACTTTGATGTAAATACTTCACAACTTTGCTAGAGGAATCGATATTAGTATATCAATTAAAACACTATTACATAACTTGATTATTAATTAAATTTAATTAACTTTAATTAATTTAATTAATAATTACATATCCAAGGCAACATTCCAATTAATATCAGTTGACTAATAACTAACTATAATTTTGTAAGCTAAAAGTCATCTATAATTTAGTACACAAATATTCATATTCATAGTTCAATAATAATAACTTGTTAATATTTAATAACAAGCTATATTAGAAATCTTATCTATAATGACCACATTCGTCATTCTTTCAACAATGTTCCCATTTTATTTTAATAATAACAAGTTATAATAAATCCCCAATACCAAGTATTATTATCTCAAATAAGTTTCCCCTATGTACGATAATTCAATTAATTAATACTCCAAATTATTAACCAATTCAATTTGATTAATATCTTTTACAGTACTTCAATCATTAACTAATCTCTTCTAGATTAACTCTGATTGTATTAATTGATAACTATTTAAACTATTTACATTATTATTTATTAATAGTTTGTTAGTCCCAACAAACATTAATAAATAATAAACTCATCAAAAGTATTATTAATCGATCTAGAGAACTTTACATAAGCTTCATTAGTTAACTTTTAATACCATTAAGGTATATCAATAATTTAGTTAATAATATATAACGTATTAATAATATCATAGTAATTCAAATTATAACAATGTTATAATAATGACTTCATGTCAATTAAATCTTAATCCATTATCATTAAAGTCTCTTTATTTAAAAACGTAATATAAAATTACCATCTCTAAATTATTTAATATATATTAAATAGTATTTAATATACATTACAAAAAGTCCACTATATAAACTATATTAAAATCTCTTTTCTTTTAATTTTCTCTCATTTAAAAATCTATTTACTTAGATTGTTTAATAATTAATTACACTTCTTCTACTATTAACTAATCTTAATTTAATTCGATTTAATTAGATTAGATAATAAACCATATAAAACTAATGCATATTAATAAGATTCTAATAAAAGAAGATTTCAATAATATCTTTAATTCATTTCATGCTTTGATATATTATTTTTGTGAAGTTTAAGCATAAAGAACTCTTGGTTATGGAAAATGGAGAAATATCTGTCTTTGAATAAAACAGTCCCAGTACGACGGTCATATCTCCCATATAAACTGTTGGATCGGGTTGAAATTTAAATATGTTGGAGAGGGCCAAGTTGCGCCAATTCTAACTTGAGCGATTGAATAAATTCGATCACGATAAAAATTTATGAATGACTGAGTTCGGGTCTATCCAAAGGGCAGCGACAGAACAATTTAAAAAATTTCTTCTTAAAAGGTAATTGTTCTCTAAATTTATCCAATAATTTCACTAATGGATTTGGCCATAAATCTTGAAACCATTTTCAAATCTATTTCAATTTGATTCTAATTCGAAGCCAAACTTGTTTTCTCTTTTTTTTAAATCCATGCATATAAAATTCTCAAGTAAATTTAATTGCCCAAATTGAAAATGCATACAATAAAAATATAAAAATTTTCCAGAAGATATATGGAAGACACGAAGAAGACAAGAGTGCATGATGCGGAAATAGCATAAGAAAAATTACAAGAATCTACCCGAATTTTGATGCTAATTCGCTCTTCCTTAAAAAACCCGCAGAGCAAGCTCCCTTCTTCAAAGTTCTTGAGTCCTCCAATGCTCCAATTGCTCTCCACCCTCTCTCTAAGCTTCCATGAATACCTGAATATAAAGAGCTCTCAAGAAACCTTTCAATTGCTTCTTGAAACCGTTGAAAGGTGTCACCAACTAAGCATGGGTCTTTTCCAATTCTTTTTGACGAGTCATAGAATTGTAGACACCTTGTGCTTAATTGATGCACTAACCCCCATGTTGTTGACACATGTTAATTCTCATGCAAGCTTATAACTCTAATTCACTTTTTAAATAATCTCTATTTAAATTTTATAACTTTCATTTTAATTTCTATAACTTTTATTATTATTATTTTATTTATTACTTTATTATTATTTTATAATTATTATTAATTTTAATTTCTAGTTTTCTTTTATTTAATTTCTTTTCTCCAATAATTTTAATTAATTACAATCAAAATATCAAAGATCAGGATATTTTATTAATTTTTTCAAATAAATAATTTATTAATTAAATCTATTTATTAAGATTTAATTAATGGAAAATTCACCATAGACCTCCAAGATAAAATATGAAAACTCATCATAGAACAAATCATACAAAATAAAACTAAAGGGTTAAAAATCACGAAATATGTCATCCGACACATTCGGTGGGTATTCAATTCAGATACTTCTTCTAATTTTCCAATTACGACAAATGGGTCAAAGGGTTGGGATTTGGACTTGAGAATTTATCTCCCCTCTCTTATCATTGAGATAATGTGATAGGGTACGCTCATTCTGGCAATTCAGGAAAGTCGATACCTGGTACCTGCAACCTGCATAAAAACTATGCATGTACAAACACAATATATACTAAATTAAATAGAAAATGATAGGAAGTGGTGCATCATGTAGATCCCGACTAGCAGGTGACTATGACTCCCTTCCTTAACCACATCAGACACACCATACAAAAGCAAACAAACAAGGTAAACACGCACACCATACACATACAATAATAGGGTAAGTATCCATAATAAATCACATATGATAATAAATCATCTTACTAATCATCATTAATAATTGAAATCAATGTAATGATCATCATCAATAATTAAGAACACTAAAAATAATCATTATACATACATGAAATGTAGAGTCTAAATAATCTCATCACATAATAAACTGAATCCATAGCACAATATCTGATAATCTCAAAAGAATGCTACTAATCAATAACATAAAACTAACTCTAAAAGAGTTCAGCAATGATAACAAAATGCAAACTAGGGGCAGGCACTACAAGGGAAATTTTTAGTTCACTATTGATAAAAAATGAGTTAAATCATTTAACTCCTTTTTTACTCAAATTGAATCAGTTAACTCCTTATTTTACTCAAACTAAATCTGTTAACTCCCTTTAATTTGAAAATCTCCCTTTATGACTGAACTTCACCTTTAATCCTGACCGTTTATTGAAATCAATCTCAACTGTTGATGAATTCCAAGAAAGTCTATTTAAGAGACCATCATCTTTTCATTTTGAAAGGTTGAATGAGAATTTACATCGAATTGTTGCTAGAATTCATACTCACATTTCCTTATATTCACATACGCAAAGATCAAGTTTGACCAAAAGTTGACAAAATTTAACCACGGTTGCCTTGAGTTGACTAGTTTCGAAAAGAATTTTGAAATAATTAAACAAAATTATTTAATTAAATGGAGTACTTACTTCTAACTAATTAAACAAAGCTATTTAATTAAATGAGAAGCCATTCCTAATTAATTAATTGAAGTTATTTAATTAAATAAGAAAAGTGTCTCTAATTAATTAAAAATTATTTAATTAAATAGAAAAAGTAATTATGAGAGCATATCTCATTTTATTAAATTAAATATTTTAACAAAATCTCTCTTCAGTTCAAAAAGGGAAATTTTCAATTCACTATTGATAAAAAATGAGTTAAATCAGTTAACTCGTTTTTCTACTCAAATTAAATCAGTTAACCCATTATTTTACTCAAATTAAATCTGTTAAATCCCTTAAATTTGAAAATATCCCTTTATGACTGAACTTCACCTTTAATTATGACTGTTGATTGAAATCGATCTCAACCGTTGATGAATTCCAGGAAAGTCTATTTAAGAGACCCTCATCTCTTCATTTTGAAAGGTTGAATGAGAATTTGCATCGAATTGTTGCTAGAATTCATACTCACATTTGCTCATATTCACATACGCAAACATCAAGTTTGACCAAAAGTTGACCAGATTTAACCATGGTTGACTTGAGTTGACTAGTTTCGAAAAGAATTTTGAAATAATTAAACGAAATTATTTAATTAAATGGAGTACTTATTTCTAATTAATTAAACAATGTTATTTAATTAAATGGGAAGCCATTCCTAATTAATTAAATGAAGTCATTTAATTAAATAAGAAAATTGTCTCTAGTTAATTAAAGATTATTTAATTAAATAAAAAAAGTAATTATGAGAGCATATCTCATTTTATTAAATTAAATATCTCAACAAAATCTCTCTTCAGTTCAAAAAGGAAAATTTTCAGTTCACTATTGATCAAAAATGAGTTAACTCATTTAACACCTTTTTCTACTAAAATTGAATCAGTTAACTCCTTATTTTACTCAAATTAAATCTGTTAACTCCCTTTACTTTGGAAATCTCCCTTTATGACTGAACTTCACCTTTAATCCTGATTGTTACTTGAAATCGATCTCAATCGTTGATGAAATCCAGGAAAGTCTATTTAAGAGACCCTCATCTCTTCATTTTAAAGGTTGAATGAGAAATTGCATCGAATTGTTGCTGGAATTCATACTCACATTTGCTCATATTCACATACGCAAATATCAAGTTTGACCAAAAATTGACTAGATTTAACCACGGTTGACTTGAGTTGACTAGTTTCAAAAAGAATATTGAAATAATTAAAGGAAATTATTTAATTAAATGGAGTACTTACTTCTAATTAACTAAACAAAGTTGTTTAATTAAATAAGAAGCCATTCATAATTAATTAAATGAAGTTATTTAATTAAATAAAAAAAGTGTCGCTAATTAATTAAAGATTATTTAATTAAATACAAAAAGTAATTATGAGAGCATATCTAATTTTATTAAATTAAATATCTCAACAAAATCTCTCTTCAGTTCAAAAAGAGAAATTTTCTGTTCACTACTGATAAAAAATGAGTTAAATGAGTTAACTCTTTTTTCTACTCAAATTGAATGAGTTAACTCCTTATTTTACTCAGATTAAATCTGTTAACTCCCTCTAATTTAGAAATCTCCTTTTATGATTGAACTTCACCTTTAATCCTGACCTATGATCGAAATCGATCTCAACCGTTGATGAATATCAGGAAAGTCTATTTAAGAGACCCTCATCTCTTCATTTTGAAAGGTTGAAAGAGAATTTGCATCAAATTGTTGTTGAAATTCATACTCACATTTGTTGATATTCACATACGCAAAGATCAAGTTTGACCAAAAGTTGACCAGATTTAACCACGGTTGACTTGAGTTGACTAGTTTCGAAAATTGTTTTAAAATAATTAAACGAAATTATTTAATTAAATGGAGTACTTACTTCTAATTAATTAAACAAAGTTTTTAAATTAAACGAGAAGCCATTCCTAATTAATTAAATGAAGTTATTTAATTAAATAAGAAAAGTGTCTCTAATTAATTAAAGATTATTTAATTAAATAGAAAAAGTAATTATGAGAGCATATTTCATTTTATTAAATTAAATATCTCAAGAAAATCTATCTTTAGTTCAAAAAGAGAAATTTTCAGCTCACTTTTGATCAGAAATGAGTTAAATCAATTAACTCCTTTTTCTACTCAAATTGAATCAGTTAACTCTTTATTTTACTCAAATTAAATCTCTTAACTCTCTTTAATTTGGAAATCTCCCATTATGACTGAACTTCACCTTTAATTCTGACTGTTGATTGAAATCGATCTCAACAGTTGATGAATTCTAGGAAAGTCTATTTAAGAGTCCCTCATCTCTTCATTTTGAAAGGTTGAATGAGGATTTGCATCAAATTGTTGCTGGAATTCATACTCACATTTACTCATATTCACATACGCAAAGATCAAGTTTGACCAAGAGTTGATCAATTTTAACCACGGTTGACTTGAGTTGACTAGTTTCGAAAAAAAAATTTGTAATAATTAAACGAAATTATTTAATTAAATTGAGTACTTACTTCTAATTAATTAAACAAAGTTATTTAATTAAATGAGAAGCCATTCCTAATTAATTAAATGATGTTAATTAAATAAGAAAAGTGTCTCTAATTAATTAAATATTATTTAATTAAATAGAAAAAGTAATTATGAGAGCATATCTCATTTTATTAAATTAAAAATCTCTACAAAGTCTCTCTTCAGTTCAAAAAGGGAAATTTCCAGTTCACTATTGATTAAAAATGAGTTAAATGAGTTAACTCATTTTTTTACTCAAATTGAATCAGTTAACTCCTTATTTTACTCAAATTAAATTTGTTAACTCCCTTTAATTTGGAAATATTCCTTTATGACTGAACTTCACCTTTTATCCTAACCGTTGATTGAAATCGATCTCAACCATTGATGAATTAAAGGAAAGTCTATTTAAGAGACCCTCATCTCTTCATTTTGAAAGGGTGAATTATAATTTGCATCGAATTGTTGCTGTAATTCATACTCACATTTGCTCATATTCACATACGCAAAGATCAATTTTGACCAAAAGTTGACAAGATTTAACCACGGTTGACTTGAGTTGACTAGTTTCAAAAATAATTTTGAAATAATTAAATAAAATTATTTAATTAAATGGAGTACTTACTTCTAATTAATTAAACAAAGTAATTTAATTAAATGAGAAGCTATTCCTAATTAATTAAATGAAGTTATTTAATTAAATAAGAAAAGTGTCTCTAATTAATTAATGATTATTTAGTTAAATTGAAAAAGTAATTATGAGAGCATGTCTCATTTTATTAAATTAAATATTTCAACAATATCTCTCTTGAGCTCAAAAAGGAAAATTTCCAGTTCACTATTGATCAAAAATGAGTTAAATCAGTTAACTCCTTTTTCTACTTAAATTGAATTAGTTAACTCCTTATTTTACTTAAATTAAATCTGTTAACTCCCTTTAATTTGGAAATCTCCCTTTATGACTGAACTTCACCTTTAATCCTGACCGTTGATTGAAATCGATCTCAACCGTTTATGAATTCCAGGAAAGTCTATTTAAGAGACCCTCATCTCTTCATTTTGAAAGGTTGAATGAGAATTTGCATCGAATTATTGCTGGAATTCATGCTCACATTTGCTCATATTCACATACGCAAAGATCAACTTTGACCAAAAGTTGACCAAATTTAACCACGATTGACTTGTGCTGACTAGTTTCGAAAAGAATTTTGAAATAATTAAACGAAATTATTTAATTAAATGGAGTACTTACTTCTAATTAATTAAACAAAGTTATTTAATTAAATGAGAAGGCATTCCTAATTAATTAAATGAAGTTATTTAATTAAATAATAAAAGTGTCTCTAATTAATTAAAGATTATTTAATTAAATAGAAAAAGTAATTATGAGAGCATATCTCATTTTATTAAATTAAATATCTCAACAGAATCTCTCTTATAGTGGCTACCCTCATTCACATCTTTTTTGGACATTTTTAATATTATCAGACTATGATAGACTAGTTTTATGTTGATAGATTAGTGGTATTGTTTTGACATTATCAGACATTATGTTATGGATTCAGTGGTTATAAGATGAGATCATTTAGACTTTACATTTCATGCATACATGATGATCATTATATTGTTTTTAGCTATTATTGATGATTAGATAGATGATTTATTATCTTATATGTTTTATTATGGATACTTACCCCATACTTGCATATGTATGGTGTGTGTGTTTTCTTATTGTATGGCGTTTCTGATGTGGTTTAGGAAGGTAGGCGTAGTCACCTGCTTAGTCAGGATCTACACGATTTACCACTTCCTACCATTGTCTGTTTAGCTTAGCATTATATATATTATACGTACATGCATGGTTTTTTTGCAAGTTACAGGTACCGAGTATCGACTTCCCTAAATTGCCAAGATAAGCGTACCTTATTATACTATCTCAATGATAAGAGAAGGGAGACAAATTCTCAAGTTCAAATCCCAAATCTTTAAAACAATTGTCATAGTCAGGTAGGACAGGTATCTATATATTTTACCCATCGAATGTGTCGGATGACATAATTCGTGATTTTTAACCCTTTAGACTGATTTTGAGTGATTTGCTCTATGATGGGTTTTCATATTCTATCTTGGAGGTCTATGGTGAATTATCTATTAATTAAGTCTTAATAAATAGATTTAATTAATAAGTTAATTATTTGAGGAAATTAATATAAAATATCATCTTATTTGATATTTTGATTATAATTAATTAAATGTGAATTATTAAGAAAAAATGAATTAAATAAAAGAAAATTAGAAATTAAAATTAATAATAATTATAAAATAATAATAAAGTCACAAATAAATAATAATAATAAAATTTATAAAGTTAAAATAAAAGTTATAAATATTTAAATAGAAATTATATAAAAAGTAAATTGGAGTTATAAGCTTGCATGGGAATTAACGCACTTCTCTATTTCTCACGTGTCAACGACATAGGGGTTAGTGCATCAATTAAGCACATGGTGTCTACAACCCTATGGCTCATCTTGAAGGTTGAAAAAGACCCATGCTTAGTTGGTGACACCTTCCAGATGTTTCTAGGAGCATTATAGATGTTTCCTGAAAGCTCTTTATATTCAGCCATTCATAGAATCTTAGACACAGCATTGGGAGAGCAATTGGAGCATTGGAGGACTCGAGAATTCTGAAGAAGGGAGGAGCTTGCTCTGCAGATTTTCTGAGGAAGAGCGATTTAGCATCAGAATTCGGGTAGATCCTTGTGATTTTAATTATGCTATTTTCGCATCTCGCATTCCTTGTGTTCTTCATATCTTCCATATGTCTTCTGAGAAGTTTCATATTTATATGCATTCTCAATATGGGTAGATTAATTTTATTGGAGAATTTTATATGCATTCATAATTGTAAATATAATCTTTGTGAAAAAAAAAATATATATATACATGGTTATATATTCAAATCTGCATATATATATATATATATTTATATATTTATATATATGCATATGTATACATTTATTATGGATCTATTATAAAATTTGATTATACATATATATATATATATATATATATACATACATATATATATATACATACATACATATATATATATACATACATATATACATATATATACATATATACATACATATATACATATATATATATACATATATATATATATATACATATATATATACATACATATATATACATATATATATACATATATATATATATACATATATATATATACATATATATATATATACCTATGTATATTTATATATAATGTAATAAATTGCATCGCGATTCATATTGCATGAAACAAGTGTATATTATAATGTCGTGGGCACGATTCGTACCCCGCGCCTGTGGAAGGCAGAGACCTGCCATCACAGGTCTGCGGCAACAAGGGTACTACGTACCCACTATCAATGCAGTGCCTGCGACCGCAGGTACTGCATACCATAGCAAGAGTTTTGGGGGGGTTTAATTGATGTTAATGTTATGCCAAAAAAATGTTATGTTAAAACGTTTATAAAAAATCGATTCACATTGCTATATAATATGTTGTCAATCAAAATTGTTAAATCGATTTTATAAAAACGTATTAATATATTTACATATGTATGTATGTATATATATATTTAAATATATATATTTATGTATGTATGTATGTATGTATGTATATATGTAATATGTAAATAAGTTATTTATAAATTTAAGTTATTATTATTTGATCAATGATTTATATTGAAGATTTATTTTCATAAAGGTGACTATTTAATAACTTTCAACTATTTAATAATTTAATTGTTTTAAATTATTAAATAAGAAATTTATAGTTTGGTGGGGGATGTATCAAACAAATATTATAAATTGGAAAATGGATTTTTTTAGTTCTGTTAAGGAAAACTTATATCCAAAAATAATATGAGTGTTTCTCCATTCATTCTTCAAACTTGGGAACTTAAACTGAGATCTCTACAATTCAAGTTGTAAAACCAAAACATGTGTTTACATTGTGTATTCTTTATGCTATTGTTTTGGGTTTTGGGTTGACTAGTGTTGACCAATATAGGACGTCTACCAGAGGCTTGAGGGTTATGTGATTGTGGTGACATGATGATGTTTTAATCTCAATGTTTATAAACCCAACCATGGTTATATGATGGAATGCTCTATGTATTGGTTGTGATTACTGATTCTTATAGTTGATATTCTTATGTATGAGACACTTGAATTAACTATTATTTTTGTCATCGATCAATTATCCTTGGTTATTTTCTAGTCGCCATGATGGGACTGAAGTGTGGATTTATTCTTGGTGATGTCATGATGTGACATATTTGACTCAACCATTTTTGGAGTCTTCGATCAGTATGATTGAGATATAGATTTTGGTTATTGAGAACCATTGGATATTTGATTATTAGTGATACTTCAGTTGCCCATAGAGAGCTGTTGTGTTCATGATTTTCTATGGATGTTAGCTCATGGAGATTTGATGCTTTTATGCATATTTGATGATTTTATGGTTTATCTTTTTTTATTTTGAGATTTATGAGTCCATGAGCATTAGGGTAGGATATCTACATGTAGTGACAGGAAGTGGCTTGCAATGGAGGTTGGGGCCCTAAGAGGTTGCCAGGGTAACTCATTGTAAGTTGGATTAATAAGTGATAACATTCACACCTAATACTAACTGAATGAACCTAAAAAGATAAGTGTTTTATTGTCGCCCATGCCTTGAGTGCTTGTACAGGCTAGGATGGGAGTAGTGAGATGCATGGTTGCGACTTTGCATGAAGATTTATTTTCATAAAGGTGACTCTTTGATAACTTTCAACTATTTAATAATTTCATTGTTTTAAATTATTAAATAAGGAATTTATAGTTTGGTGGGGGATGTATCAAACAAATATTATAAATTGAAAAATGGATTTTTTTTAGTTCTATTAAGGAAAAACTTATATCCAAAAACAATATGAGTGTTTCTCCATTCATTCTTCAAGCTTGGGAACTTAAACTGAGATCTCTACAATTCAAGTTGTAAAATCAAAACATGTGTTTACATTGTGTATTCTTTATGCTATTGTTTTGGGTTTTTGGTTAACTAGTGTTGACCAGTATAGGACATCTACCAGAGGCTTGGGGGTTATGTGATTGTGGTGACATGATGATTTTTTAATCTCAATCTTTATAAACCCAACCATGGTTATGTGATGGAATGCTCTATGTATTGGTTGTGATTACTGATTGTTATAGTTGAGATTCTTATGTATGAGACACTTGATTTAACTATTATTTTGGTCATCGATCAATTATCCTTGGTTATTTTCTAGTCGCCATGATGGGACTGAAATGTGGATTTATTCTTGGTGATGTCACGATGTGACATGTTTGACTCAACCATTTTTGGAGTATTCGATCAGTATGATTGAGATATATATTTTGGTTATTGAGAACGATTGGATATTTCATTATCAGTGATACTTCAGTTGCCAATAGAGAGTTGTTGTGTTTATGATTTTCTATGGATGTTAGCTCATGGAGATTTGATGCTTTTCTGCATATTTGATGATTTTATGGTTTATCTTTTGTGATTTTGAGATTTATGAGTCCATGAACATTAGGGTAGGATATCTACATGTAGTGACGGGAAGTAGCTTGCAATGGGGGCCAAGGCCCTAAGAGGCTACCAGGGTAACTCATTGTAAGTTGGATTAATAAGTGATAACATTCACACCTAATACTAACTGAATGAACCTAAAAAGATAAGCGTTTTGTTCTCGCCCATACCTTGAGTTCTTGTACAGGCTACGATGGGAGTAGTGAGACGCATGGTTGCGACCTTGCATTCTGTAGTATACCTCGTCAGTATGAGAGGATACTAGTGGCCGCATGAAATTAGTATGGACCCATGGAGTTTAGCTAACTACCAGGATAACTTGTACGTGATAATTGCAATGACACTTTCTCGCTTTCATAATAGGTTCCTACATGTCATTGTGTGCCTCTAGGATTAGATGTCAAATTTTGTGTTTGGAACCTTGAGTTAGTATACTTTTGGGATTTCTGGACTTATAGAGATATGTGTTATGTGATTTTGATAGCCTATTTGGGAGTTGATATTATCTCCTTAGCACGGTGGGAGTGGACCACTTAGGTACCATGCGATTAGGTGGTAGTGTATTTTTCACTCTTATCATTTTGAGATTCATTGAGACATCGTAGCTGATGCATCTTTCATGATGGTGGATATGTATCCTTTTTCATTGATGATTAGCATATGTTAGATGATGTTATCTTATGCTTTTATTTGCATGTTAGATTACTTTCTACATATGATGTTGTATATATTAGGAGTGACATTCCTACTATGTAATATCGATGATCTCTTCGATGATTTGGAATGTTACACACAGAGGGATGGCTAGGATCCACGATGGTCTAATGATGCTATTGACAGTTGGAAGGAATCATGCACTTAGTTTATTATATTTGATCTTTATGATGGATGTATATGTTTTTGTATCATGTGATTATCTCTAATTTGATGTATCATGGATTAGAATAGGATTATGTACCTTACTCTATGTATGTATATTTTTTGAGGTTGTCATACCCTATGACATGAACAGTGGATGATTGAGTATTTGAAATGTAATGTTTAAACATTGGACTTATCATTATTATTTCATGTGGATGTTGTACTAGATGGATTCATGCATGTAATTCAACATTAAGGGATCTTAAAGAATGTAATCTATTATGTATGTTATGATGGACAATGCTATTGCTTCCGTTATTGTGCATGAGTTATATATATGGTATTTATTTTCAAAAAAAAAAATGCTACTAAACTTAGTGAAATTCTAGGTTAATTCTTTGGAACCCTTGGCGGAGCATTACATTTCATATCAGAGCTCGCATTTCTACATTGGGAGCTCTAGGTATTTTGGAACAACTAGAACTTTGAACTATTAAGTGTAACTTTCCAAACTTGATCTAGGTGAATTGAGACAGGACTCAAACTGTTACTTGAATATTTTTCATACTTCAACACTTAGTTTCAAAATTGGAAATTTTACTTAAACCTAAACAAAGAACTGAACTTAGTACCTTGTACTATTGTAGGATGGTATTTGGGACTAGGTCTTCTGTTAGAGGTTGTGGTAGAGGCCGTGGTCGTGGCAGAGCTATCAGTGTCCATGAGTCTACCCATGAGGGATCGGCTCATGTAGAAAGCAGGGAAGAGCACTCTAGTAGGCAGCAGGAAGAGAGCCATAGAGAGGACCAAGCTAAGTCTGAGGAGGTTGGTTTGCGGCAAATGATGCAAACTATTCTAGAATATCTACCTCCTATTCAAGAACAGCCTAAAGTGCATCAGACAGAACAAGAGCATAGACCTAGATCTAGAAGTCCTCGAAAGGAACGTTAGAGGTCCATTGTGTCCACTTAGATGAAGGATCTTTCAAGATCTAAGGTTAAGCCTTTCAATGGGCAAGGTTCTGGTTATGTGGCCGAGCAGTGGCTTATTTCCCTCAATAGGTTTTTTGCCATGCAGGAGTTCGACAACAATGTTAAGGCAAGATATGCGATCACTAATTTAGAGAATTTTGAGGCCACTTAGTGGATGATTGAGGAGAAGAAGTTGGGAATTGATATGAGCAGTGTTACATGGGAGTTATTCCTAGAAATTTTTTGTGAACGATTCCTACCAGAGGAATGGAAACAACAAAGGGCTGATGAATTTCATAATTTTAGACTGTGCACTTTGTCAGTGACCGAGAATGAGCGTAAGTTTTATGAGCTTATGTCTTTTTCAGAGTTCAGTGAAAATTCTGCTCAGTTGACACAACATTTTATTAGGGGTTTGAACAACTATATTATTGGGAGAGTTAAGGTATTTGAGCCAAAAACTCTCAAGGATGCGGTGCATCGAGCTATCCTTGTTGAGCAAAGTGTCAACCTTTGTCAAGGTGGTTTTGTAGGAGTACTAGTGGCATCAGGATCTAAAAGCAACTATAATTCAAGTGGTAACAAGAAGTTTTCTTTCTCCAAGGGGAAACAGTAGTAGCAGTAGTCTCAACAGACACAGTAATAGAAGGGATCGAATTCTCAAGCTCAAGGCGGTGGCAAAGGTGCTAACACCAAGAACAATCGCAATGCTCAACGCAATAAACAGAATCAATCCAATCAGCCAGCTCAGAGTAGCTAGTCTTTTGTGTGTAGAAATAGTTGCCAACAATCAAATGTACCACCTATGGGAAGAGGTTCTGGCAGAAAAATGAAATGCTTTTCATGTGGTTAGATTGGACATTATGCAGGTTAGTGTCCTCAGCGAGCACCTCAATTTTTAGGACCTAGACCTACCATTTCAGAGCCTACAATTGGTGATGCAGGTAGAGCTCATAGAGTTTTTACAGCAGTTGATCAGCATTAGGCAGATCATCAGGGAATAGTGGTTGACACCATAGGTGCTATTAGAGGTATATCTCTTTCAATATTGTTTGATTCAAGAGCTACAGATTCATTTATTTCACCATCTATAGTTTTTAAGTGTAAGCTGAATGCGGTGAAGCAAGATCGTGGTTGGCAAGTGGAACTAGCCTCAGGCATTAAGGTCTCCACAGATTCTTTAGTTCATAAGTGTGGGCTTAGCTTAGGAAGCTTTGATACTGCAGTGTATCTTCGAATCATACCCCTTGGTTCCTATGATGTGGTTTTAGGCATGGACTGGATTGGATCTCATAGAGCCAGTATAGATTGTAGGAAGAAGATTATTATGTGCCAAGATGACCAAGGGAATGATGTGCAGATAGTTGGGATATCGAGGCCTATATCTCTGCAGATGATTTCTGCTATGCAATTGAAGCGAAGTTTTCGAAAGGGATGTCAGATATTTTCTGTTATGGTAAATGATCTTGCTGAAGAAGATCCCATGAGGAAGACTTTAGATCACCTGATTTTGCAAGAGTATGTGGATGTTTTTTCAAGTGAGATTCTAGGCATGCCTCCAAAGAGGGACATTGACTTTAGTATTGATCTGATTCTTGTAGTGGAGCCTATCTCTAAAGCTCCTTATCACATGACAACACAGTAATTGGGTGAGCTACATCTTCAGCTAGAGGAACTTCTGGCCAAAGGGAGCATTCAACCTAGTGTATCACCATGGGGAGCTCCAGTGCTCTTTGTGAAGAAGAAAGACGGTTCTTTGCAACTTTGTATTAACTATAGACAGTTGAATAAGGTGACTATTAAGAACAAGTATCCTTTACCTAGGATTAAAGACTTATTTGATCAGATTAAGGGAGCTACAGTATTCTCCAAGATTGATCTTAAGTCAAGATACCACCAGCTTCGCATTAAGGAAGCAGATATTCGAAAGAATGCTTTTTGAACTCGTTACGGGCATTATGGGTTCACAGTGGTACCTTTTGGATTGACTAATGCTCTATCGGTTTTTATGAGTTTGATGAATGGTGTGTTCTAATCTTATCTGGATAGATTTGTACTCGTGTTTCTTGATGATATATTGATATATTCTAAGACTCAGAAGGAGCATGAGGAACACCTGTGGTTGGTTTTGTAATGTTTAAGGGACAATCAACTTTATGCCAATGCAGCTAAGTGTGAATTCTTCAAAATGGAGATTTAGTATTTAGGGCATGTTATTTTAGGTGATGGTATTTCAGTGGACTTTTGCAGCCTAATCTTATTCCTTCTTGGAAGTGGAATATCATCTCCATGGATTTCATAGTAGTATTACCTATGACAGTTCGACATCATGATGCTATCATGGTCACTGTTGATCGGTTGACTAAGGTGGCGCATTTTTCACCGATTAGGTCTTCCTACACAGCAACTTCTGTAGCTAATGTCTTTATGCATGATATTGTGAGATTACATGGTATTCCTAGAAAGATCATTTCTGATAGGGATCTTGTATTCACATCTGCATTCTGGACATCGCTGCAGCATGAGCTTGGAGCATAGTTAAACTTCAGTTTGGCATATCATCCAGAGACTGATGGTCAGACAGAGAGGGTGAATCATGTTTTGGAGGATATGTTACGGATGTATGTGATGGATAGGCAGACACATTGGAAGGATTACCTCTACTGAGTGGAGTTTGCTTACAACAACGGATATCATAGTTCTATTAGTATGGCACCATTTCAAGCATTATATGGGCATCCTTGTCATACACCATTAAGTTGGGACAGTCTTGAGGATCGCATCCTGTTGGGACCTGAGATGCTTCGTGATATGAAGCAACAGGTAGTGCATATTCGTGAGAATTTGACTACGGCACAAGATAGGTATAAGAAGTATGTCGAGGCTCATAAGATTGATAAGCAGTTTGTTGTGGGTGATAAGATTTTGTTGAGAGTGTGATCGTGAAAGAGTTCGATCTGATATGGAAAGGGTTCTAAGCTAGCACCTCACTTTGTGGGACCATTCAAGATTTTGGAGAGGATTTGCCCAATTGCTTATCGCCTTGCTCTACTGCCCAGCCTAGCTTGCATCCATGATGTTTTCCATGTTTCAGTGCTTCGGCAGTATATTCTTGATATTGTACATGTTCTTGATTGGAATGCGTTGCAGGTAGAGGACGGGCAACTGGCTTTGGAGCCAGTTCATATTCTGGAGCAACGAAGGTTAACCATCGAGTAGGTAATGGTCCAATGGGACCCTACTGATGATTCTTCAACTACTTGGGAGGATGCAGCTAGATTGAGGGAGTTATATCCCTACTTGTTTGTAGGCTTCCAGGAGTAAGCCTAACCCAAGGGGGGGTGGATGTAGTGCCTACCCTCGTTCACATCTTTTTTGGACATTCTTAATATTATGAGACTATGATAGACTAGTTTTATGTTGATAGATTAGTGGTATTGTTTTGACATTATCAGACATTATGTTATGGATTCAGTGGTTATAAGATGAGATCATTTAGACTTTACATTTCATGCATACATGATGATCATTATATTGTTTTCAGTTATTATTGATGATTAGATGGATGGTTTATTATCTTATGTGTTTTATTATGGATACTTACCGCATACTTGCATGTGTATGGTGTGCGTGTTTTCTTATTGTATGGTGTTTCTGATGTGGTTAAGGAAGGGAGTCGTAGTCACCTGTTTAGTCAGGATCTACATGATGCACCACTTCCTGCCATTGTCTGTTTAGCTTAGCATTATATATATATTATATGTACATGCATGATTTTTTTACAGGTTGCAGGTATCGGGTATTGACTTCCCTGAATTGCCAGGATGAGCGTACCCTATTATACTATCTCAATGATAAGAGAAGGGAGATAAATTCTCAAGTCCAAATCCCAAACCCTTAAACTAATTGTCCTAGTGAGGTAGGACAAGTATCTGGATATTTTACTCACCAAATGTGTCGGATGATATAATTCGTGATTTTTAACCCTTTAAACTGATTTTGAGTGATTTTCTCTATGATGGGTTTTCATATTCTATCTTGGAGGTCTATGGTGAATTATCTATTAATTAAGTCTTAATAAATAGATTTAATTAATAAATTAATGATTTGAGGAAATTAATATAAAATATCATGTTATTTGATATTTTGATTATAATTAATTAAATGTGAATTATTGAGGAAAAATGAATTAAATAAAAGAAAATTAGAAATTAAAATTAATAATAATTATAAAATAATAATAAAGTAACAAATAAATAATAATAATAAAAGTTATAGAGTTAAAATGAAAGTTATAAATATTTAAATAGAAATTATATAAAAAGTAAATTAGAGTTATAAGCTTGCATGGGAATTAACACACTTCTCTATTTCTCATGTGTCAACAACACGGGGGTTAGTGCATCAATTAAGCACATGGTGTCTACAACCCTATGGCTCATCCTGAAGGTTGGAAAAGACCCATGCTTAGTTGGTAACACCTTCCAGCTGTTTCTAGAAGCATTCTAGATGTTTCCTAAAAGCTCTTTATATTCAAGCATTCATAGAAGCTTAGACACAGTGTTGGGAGAGCAATTGGAGCATTGGAGGACTTGAGAATTCTGAAGAAGGGAGGAGCTTGTTGTGCAAATTTTTTAAGGAAGACCGATTTAGCATCAGAATCTGGGTAGATTCTTGTGATTTTAATTATGCTATTTTCACATCTCACATTCCCTGTCTTCTTCGTGTCTTCCATATGTCTTCTGAGAAGTTTCATATTTATATGCATTCTCAATATGGGTAGATTAATTTTATTGGAGAATTTTATATGCATTCATAATTGTAGATATAATTTTTGTGAAAAAAAAAAAAAACATACATGGTTATATATTCAGATCTGCATATATATATATATATATATATATATATATATATATATATATATGCATATGTATACATTTATTATGGATCTATTATAAAATTTGATTATATATATATACATACATACATATATACATACATACATACATACATACATACATACATATATATATATATATATATATACTGATATATATATATATATATATACCTATGTATATCTATATATAATGCACCGAATTGAGCGATTGGTAAATCACAATGAAAAATTTAATAAATCGCATCGTGATTCATATCGCATGAAACAAGTGTATATTATAATGCCATGGGCACGATTCATACCCTGCGCCTGTGGAAGGCAGAGACCTGTCGCCACAGGTCTGCGGTGATAGGGGTACTACGTACCCGCTGTCGACGCAGTGCTTGCAACTGCAGGTACTGCGTACCACAGCAAGAGTTTAGGGGGGAGTTTAATTGATGTTAATGTTATCCAAAAAAAATGTTATGCTAAAATGTTTGCAAACAATCGATTCACATTGCTATATAATATGGTGTCAATCGAAATTGTTAAATCGATTTTATGAAAACATATTAATATATTTACATATGTATGTATATATATATATATATGTATATGTAATATGTAAATAATTTATTTATAAACTTAAGTTATTATTATTTGATCAATGATTTATATTGAAGATTTATTTTCATAAAGGTGACTCTTTGATAACTTTCAACTATTTAATAATTTCATTGTTTTAAATTATTAAATAAGGAATTTATAGTTTGGTGGGGGATGTATCAAACAAATATTATAAATTGAAAAATGGATTTTTTTTAGTTCTATTAAGGAAAAGCTTATATCCAAAAACAATATGAGTGTTTCTCCATTCATTCTTCAAGCTTGGGAACTTAAACTGAGATCTCTACAATTCAAGTTGTAAAATCAAAACATGTGTTTACATTGTGTATTCTTTATGCTATTGTTTTGGGTTTTTGGTTAACTAGTGTTGACCAGTATAGGACATCTACCAGAGGCTTGGGGGTTATGTGATTGTGGTGACATGATAATTTTTTAATCTCGATCTTTATAAACCCAACCATGGTTATGTGATGGAATGCTCTATGTATTGATTGTGATTACTGATTGTTATAGTTGAGATTCTTATGTATGAGACACTTGATTTAACTATTATTTTGGTCATCGATCAATTATCCTTGGTTATTTTCTAGTCGCCATGATGGGACTGAAATGTGGATTTATTCTTGGTGATGTCACGATGTGACATGTTTGACTCAACCATTTTTGGAGTATTCGATCAGTATGATTGAGATATATATTTTGGTTATTGAGAACCATTGGATATTTCATTATCAGTGATACTTCAGTTGCCAATAGAGAGTTGTTGTGTTTATGATTTTCTATGGATGTTAGCTCATGGAGATTTGATGCTTTTATGCATATTTGATGATTTTATGGTTTATCTTTTGTGATTTTGAGATTTATGAGTCCATGAACATTAGGGTAGGATATCTACATGTAGTGATGGGAAGTAGCTTGCAATGGGGGCCAAGGCCCTAATAGGCTACCAGGGTAACTCATTGTAAGTTGGATTAATAAGTGATAACATTCACACCTAATACTAACTGAATGAACCTAAAAAGATAAGCGTTTTGTTCTCGCCCATACCTTGAGTTCTTGTACAGGCTACGATGGGAGTAGTGAGACGCATGGTTGCGACCTTGCATTCTGTAGTATGCCTCGTCAGTATGAGAGGATACTAGTGGCCGCATGAAATTAGTATACTTTTAGGATTCTTGGACTTATAGAGATATGCGTTATGTGATTTTGATAGCCTATTTGGGAGTTGAGATTATCTCCTTAGCATGGTGGGAGTGGACCACTTAGGTACCATGCGGTCAGGTGGTAGTGTATTTTCCACTCTTATCATTTTGAGATTCATTGAGACATCGTGGCTGATGCGTCCTTCATGATGGTGGATATGTATCCTTTTTAATTGATGATTAGCATATGTTAGAGGATGTTATCTTATTCTTTTATTTGCATGTTAGATTACTTTCTACATATGATGTTGTATATATTAAGAGTGACATTCCTACTATGTAATACCGATGATCTCTTCGGTGATTTGGAATGTTACGCACGGAGGGATGGCTAGGATCCACGATGGTCCAATGATGCTATTGATAGTTGGGAGGAACTATTCACTTAGTTTATTATGTTTGATCTTTATGATGGATGTATATGTTTTTGTATCATGTGATTATCTCTACTTTTATGTATCATGGATTGGAATAGGATGATGTACCTTATTCTATGTATGTATATGTTTTGAGGTTGTCATACCCTGTGACATGAACAATGGATGATTGAGTATTTGAAATGTAATGTATAAACATTGGACTTATCATTATTATTTCATGTGGATGTTGTACTAGATGGATTCGTTTATGTAATTCAATGTTAAGGGATCTTAAATAATGTAATCTCTTATGTATGTTATGATGGACAATGCTATTGCTTCCGTTATTGTGCATGAGTTATATATACGGTATTTATTTATTTTTTTTAAAAAAATGCTACTAAACTTATTGAAATTTTAGGTTAATTCTTTGGAATCCTTAGCGGGGCATTACATTTGGTATCAGAGCTCGCATTTCTACATTGGGAGCTCTGGGTATTTTGGAACAACTAGAACTTTGAACTATTAAGTGTAACTTTCCAAACTTGATCTAGGTGAATTGAATCAAGTTATTTAATTAAATAAGAAAACTGTCTCTAATTAATTAAAGATTATTTAATTAAATAGAAAAAGTAATTATGAGAGCATATCTTATTTTATTAAATTAAATATCTTAACAAAATCTCTCTTCAATTCAAAAAGGGAAATTTTTCAGTTCACTATTGATCAGAAATGAGTTAAATCAGTTAACTCCTTTTTCTACTCAAATTGAATTAGTTAACTCCTTATTTTACTCAAATTAAATCTGTTAACAACCTTTAATTTGGAAATTGCCCTTTATGACTGAACTTCACTTTTAATCTAAACCGTTGATTGAAATCGATCTCAACCATTGATGAATTTCAGAAAAGTCTATTTAAGAGACCGTCATCTTTTCATTTTGAAAGGTTGAATGAGAATTTGCATTGAATTGTTGCTAGAATTCATACTCACATTTACTCATATTCACATACGCAAAGATCAAGTTTGACCAAAAGTTGACCAGATTTAACCACGGTTGACTTGAGTTGACTAGTTTCGAAAAGAATTTTGAAATAATTAAATGAAATTATTTGATTAAATGGAGTACTTACTTCTAATTAATTAAAAAAAGTTATTTAATCAAATGAGAAGCCATTCATAAACTAATCAAATGAAGTTATTTAATTAAATAAGAAAATTATCTCTAATTAATTAAAGATTATTTAATTAAATAGAAAAAGTAATTATGAGAGCATATCTCATTTTATTAAATTAAATATCTCAAAAAAATCTTTCTTCAGTTCAAAAAGGGAAATTTCCAGTTCATTATTGATCAAAAATGAGTTAAATCAGTTAACTCCTTTTTCTACTCAAATTGAATCAGTTAACTCCTTATTTTACTCAAATTAAATTTGTTAACTCCCTTTAGTTTGGAAATCTCCCTTTATGACTGAACTTCACCTTAAATCCTAACCGTTGACTGAAATCGATCTCAACCGTTGATGAATTCCATGAAAGCGTAATTAAGAAACCCTCATATCTTCATTTTAAAATGTTGAATGAGAATTTGCATCGAATTGTTGCTAAAATTCATACTCACATTTGCTCATATTAACATACGCAAAGATCAAGTTTGACGAAAAGTTGACCAGATTTAACCACGGTTGACTTGAGTTGACTAGTTTTGAAAAAAATTTTGAAATAATTAAATGAAGTACTTACTTCTAATAAATTAAACAAAATAATTTAATTAAATGAGAAGCCATTCCTAATTAATGAAATTAAGTTATTTAATTAAATAAAAAAAGTGTCTCTAATTAATTAAGGATTACTTAATTAAATAGAAAAAGTAATTATGAGAGCATATCTCATTTTATTAAACTAAACATCTCAACAAAATCTCTCTTTAGTTAAAAAAGGGAAATTTTCAGTTCACTATTGATAAAAAATGAGTTACATCAGTTAACTCCTTTTTTTACTCAAATTGAATCAGTTAACTCTTATTTTACTCAAATTAAATTTGTTAACTCCCTTTAATTTAAAAATCTACCTTTATGACTGAACTTCACCTTTAATCCTGACCGTTGATTGAAATCGATCTCAACAGTTGATGAATTCCAAGAAAGTCTATTTAGGAGACCCTCAACTCTTCATTATGAAAGGTTGAATTAGAATTTGATCTGAGTTGTTGCTGGAATTCATACTCACATTTGCTCATATTCACTTAGGCAATGATCAAGTTTGACCGAAAGTTGACGAGATTTAACCACAGTTGAATTGAGTTAACTAGTTTTGAAAAGAATTTTGAAATAATTAAATGAAATTATTTAATTAAATGGAGTACTTACTTCTAATTAATTAAACAAAGTTATTTAATTAAATTAGAAGTCATTCCTAATTAATTAAATGAAGTTATTTAATTAAAGGAGAAAAGTGTCTCTAATTAATTAAACATTATTTAATTAAATAGAAAAAGTAATTATGAGAGCATATCTCATTTTATTAAATTAAATATCTCAACAAAATCTCTCTTCAGTTGAAAAAAAAAAATTCCAATTCACTATTGATCAAAAAAGAGTTAAATTAGTTAACTCCTTTTTCTACACAAATTGAATTAGTTAACTCCTTATTTTACTCAAATTAAATCTGTTAACTCCCTTTAATTTGGAAATCTCCCTTTATGACTGAACTTCACCTTTAATCTTGACTGTTGATTGAAATTGATCTCAACCGTTGATGAATTCCAGGAAAGTCTATTTAAAAGACCCTCATCTCTTCATTTTGAAAGGTTGAATGAGAATTTTCATCGAGTTGCTGCTAGAATTCATACTCACATTCGCTCATATTCACATACGCAAAGATCAGGTTTGACCAAAAGTTGACCAAATTTAACCATGGTTGACTTGACTTGACTAGTTTCAAAAAGAATTTTGAAATAATTAAATGAAATTATTTAATTAAATGTAGTACTTACTTCTAATGAATTAAACAAATATATTTGATTAAATGAGAAGCCATTCCTAATTAATTAAGTGAAGTTATTGAATAAATAAGAAAAGTGTCTCTAATTAATTAAAGATTATTTAATTAAATAGAAAAAGTAATTATGAGAGCATATCTCATTTTATTAAATTAAATATTTCAACAAAATCTCTCTTCAGTTCAAAAAGGAAAATTTTCAGTTCACTATTGATAAAAAAAGAGTTAAATCAGTTAACTCCTTTTTTTACTCAAATTGAATCAGTTAACTCCTTATTTTACTCAAATCAAATCTGTTAACTCCCTTTAATTTGGAAATCTCCCTTTATGACTGAACTTCACCTTTAATTCTGACCATTGATTAAAATCGATCTCAACCGTTGATGAATTCTAGGAAAGTCTATTTAAGAGACCCTCATCTCTTCATTTTGAAAGGTTGAATGAGAATTTGCATCGAGTTGTTGCTAGAATTCATACTCACATTTGCTCATATTCACATTCGCAAAGATCAAGTTTGATCAAAAGTTGACCAAACTTAACTACGGTTGACTTGAGTTGACTAGTTTCGAAAAGAATTTTGAAATAATTAAACAAAATTATTTAATTAAATGGAGTACTTTCTTTTAATTAATTAAACAAAAGTTATTTAATTAAATGAGAAGCAATTCCTAATTAATTAAATGAAGTTATTTAATTAAATAAGAAAAGTGTCTCTCATTAATTAAAGATTATTTAATTAAATAGAAAAAGTAATTAGGAGAGCATATCTCATTTTATTAAATTAAATATTTCAACAAAATCTCTCTTCAGTTCAAAAAGGAAAATTTCCAATTCACTATTGATAAAAAATGAGTTAAATCAGTTAACTCATTTTTCTACTCAAATTGAATTAGTTAATTCCTTATTTTACACAAATTAAATCTGTTAACTCCTTTTAATTTGGAAATCTTCCTTTATGATTGAACTTCACCTTTAATCCTAACCGTTGATTGAAATCGATCTCAACAGTTGATGAATTCCAGGAAAGTCTATTTAAGAGACCCTCATCTCCTCATTTTGAAAGGTTGAATGAGAATTTGCATCGAATTGTTGCTGAAATTCATACTCACATTTAGTCATATTCACATACACAAAGATCAAATTTGACCAAAAGTTGACCAGATTTAACCATAGTTGACTTGAGTTGATTAGTTTCGTAAAAAATTTTGAAATAATTAGACGAAATTATTTAATTAAATGGAGTACTTACTTCTAATTAATTAAACAATGTAATTTAGTTAAATGAGAAGCCATCCCTAATTAATTAAATGAAGTTATTTAATTAAATACTAAAGTGTCTTTAATTAATTAAAGATTATTTAATTAAATAGAAAAAGTAATTATGAGAGCATATCTCATTTTATTAAATTAAATATCTCAACAAAATCCCTCTTTAGTTCAAAAAGGGAAATTTCCAGTTCACTATTGATCAAAAATGAGTTAAATCAGTTAACTCCTTTTTCTACTCAAATTCAATCAGTTAATTCCTTATTTTACTCAAATTAAATCTTTTAACTCCTTTTAATTTGGAAATCTCTCTTTATGACTGAACATCACCTTTAATCCTGACCGTTGATTGAAATCGATCTCAAACATTGATGAATTCGAGCAAAGTCTATTTAAGAGACACTCATCTCTTCATTTTGAAAGGTTGAATGAGAATTTGAATCGAATTGTTGCTGCAATTCATACTCACATTGTTAGGAACCTGTGTGTTCCTTCTGTTTATTTTGTCAGAGTAGTGTTGTTGGACGCATATGCTTTGTAAGTCGTCCCGTGAGTATATTTTATTATTCCACATGCATAGGTAG
Source organism: Cupressus sempervirens (assembly GCA_028749045.1). Taxonomy (NCBI): domain Eukaryota; kingdom Viridiplantae; phylum Streptophyta; class Pinopsida; order Cupressales; family Cupressaceae; genus Cupressus; species Cupressus sempervirens. Next base: position 674,622,867 of record CM053790.1, on the reverse strand, counting down.
TATTACTTTTCTAGATCGTACTCAGTATATAAGAATAGGTTGAGGCCCTTGATGGGCACGGACGAATTTATTGTATTGAGCTTGCTCAAAGGAGGTTACCCCCTCGAAGTGGCCTGCGATCAGTAGATTCATTCTGAGTTCTGCTATCACTTTGTATTCTGTTATTTCGAGCATTCTCACGATATTGCTATAAGGAGGTTCTTCACACACATTTGCTCATATAAATATACGCAAAGATCAAGTTTGACCAAAAGTTGACCAAATTTAACCACGGTTGACTTCAGTTGACTAGTTTCAAAAAGAATTTTGAAATAATTAAATGAAATTATTTACTTAAATGTAGTACTTACTTCTAATTAATTAAACAAAGTTATTTAATTAAATGAGAAGCCATTTCTAATTAATTAAATGAAGTTATTCAATTAAATAAGAAAATTGTCTCTAATTAATTAAAGATTACTTAATTAAATAGAAAAAATAATTATGAGAGCATATCTTATTTTATTAAATTAAATATCTAAACAAAATCTCTCTTCAGTTCAAAAAAGGAAATTTCTAGTTCACTATTGATTAGAAATGAGTATATCTGTTAACTCTTTTTTCTACTCAAATTAAATCAGTTAACTCGTTATTTTACTCAAATTAAATTTGTTAACTCCATTTAATTTTGAAATCTCCCTTTATGACTGAACTTCACCTTTAATCCTGAAGATTGATGGAAATCAATCTCAACCGTTGATGAATTCGAGGAAAGTCTATTTAAGAGACCCTCATCTCTTCATTTTGAAAGGTTGAATGAGAATTTGCATCGAGTTTTTGCTGGAATTCATACTCACATTAGCTCATATTCACATACGCAAAGATCAAGTTTGACCAAAAATTGACCAGATGAACCACGGTTGACTTGAGGTGACTAGTTTCAACATTTTTTTAAAAATAATTAAACGAAATTATTTAATTAAATGGAGTACATACTTCTAATTAATTAAAGATTACTTAATTAAATAGAATAAGTAATTATGAGAGAATATCTCATTTTATTAAATTAAACATCTCAACAAAATCTCTCTTCAGTTCAAAAAGGGAAATTTCCAGTTCACTATTGATCAAAATAAAGTTAAATCAGTTAACTCCTTTTTCTATTCAAATTGAATCAGTTAACTCCGTATTTTACTCAAATTAAATCTGTTAACTCCCTTTAATTTGGAAATCTTCATTTTATGACTAAACTTCACCTTTAATTCTAACCATTTATTCAAATCATTCTCAACCGTTGATGAATTCTAGGAAGGTCTATTTAAGAGACCCTCATCTCTTCATTTTGAAAAGTTGAATGAAAATTTGCATCGAGTTTTTGCTGGAATTCATACTCACATTTGCTGATATTCACATACACAAAGATCAAGTTTGACCAAAAGCTCACTAGATTTAACCACGATTGACATGAGTTGACTAGTTTCGAAAATTTTTTTGACATAATTAATTGAAATTATTTTATTAAATAGAGTACTTACTTCTAATTAATTAAACAAAGTTATTTAATTAAATGAGAAGCCATTCCTAATTAATTAAATGAAGTTATTTAATTATATGAGAAAAGTGTCTCTAATTAATTAAAGATTATTTAATTAAATAAAAAAAGTAATTATGAGAGCATATCTCATTTTATTAAATTAAATATCTCAACAAAATCTCTCTTAAGTTCAAAAAGGCAAATTTCTAGTTCACTATTGATAAAAAATGAGTTAAATGAGTTAACTCCTTTTTCTACTCAAATTGAATCAGTTAACTCTTTATTTTACTCAAATTAAATTTGTTAACTTCCTTTAATTTGGAAATCTCCCTTTATGACTGAACTTCACCTTTAATCCTAATCATTGATTCAAATCGATCTCAACCGTTGATGAATTCTAGGAAGGTCTATTTAAGAGACCCTCATCTCTTCATTTTGAAAAGTCGAATGAGAATTTGCATCGAGTTGTTACTTCAATTCATACTCACATTTGCTCACATTCACATACGCAAAGATCAAGTTTCACCAAAAGTTGACCAGATTTAACCACGGTTGACTTGAGTTGACTAGTTTCGAAAAGAATTTTGAAATAATTAAATGAAATTATTTAATTAAATGGAGTACTTACTTCTAATTAATTAAACAAAGTTATTTAATTAAACGAGAAGCCATTCCTAATTAATTAAATGAAGTTATTTAATTAAATAAGAAAATTGTCTCTAATTAATTAAAGATTATTTAATTAAATAGAAAAATTAATTATGAGAGTATATCTCATTTTATTAAATTAAATATCTCAACAAAATCTCTCTTCTGTTCAAAAAGGGAAATTTTCAGTTCACTATTGATCAAAAATGAATTAAATATGTTAACAACTTTTTCTACTCAAATTGAATCAGTTAACTCTTTATTTTACTCAAATTAAATCTATTAACTCTCTTTAATTTGGAAATGTCACTTTATGACTGAACTTCACCTTTAATCATGACCGTTGATTGAAATCGATCTCAACCGTTGATAAATTTCAATAAACTCTATTTAAGAGACCCTCATCTCTTCATTTTGAAAGGTTAAATGAGAATTTACATCGAGTTGTTGCTGGAATTCATACTCACATTTGCTCATATTCACATACGCAAAAATCAAGTTTGACCAAAAGTTGACCAGATTTAACCACGGTAGATTTGAGTTGACTAGTTTCGGAAAGAATTTTGAAATAATTAAATGAAATTATTTTATTAAATGGTGTACTTACTTGTAATTAATTAAACAAAGTTATTTAGTTAAATGAGAAGCCATTCCTAATTAATTAAATGAAGTTATTTAATTAAATAAGAAAAGTGTCTCTAATTAATTAAAATTATTTAATTAAATAAAAAAAGTAATTATGAGAGCATATCTCATTTTATTAAATTAAATATCTCAACAAAATATCTTTTCAGTTCAAAAAGGGAAATTTCTAGTTCATTATTGATAAAAAATGAGTTAAATTAATTAACTCCTTTTTTTAATTAAATTGAATCAGTTAACTCCTTATTTTACTCAAATTAAATCTGTTGACTCCATTTAATTTGGAAATCTCCATTTATGACTGAACTTTACCTTTAATCCTAACCATTGATGAATTTCGGAAAAGTCTATTTAAGAGACCCTCATATCTTCATTTTGAAAGGTTGAATGAGAATTTGCATCGAATTGTTGCTAGAATTCATACTCACATTTGCTCATATTCACATATACAAAGATTAGGTTTGACCAAAAGTTGACAAGATTTAACCACGGTTGAGTTGAGGTGACTAGTTTCGAAAAGAATTTTTAAATAATTAAATGGAGTACTTACTTCTAATTAATTAAACAAAGTTATTTAATTAAATGAGAAGTCATTCCTAATTAATTAAATAAAGTTATTTAATTAAATAAGAAAAGTGTCTCTAATTAATTAAAGATTATTTAATTAAATAGAAAAAGTAATTACGAGAGCATATCTCATTTTATTAAATTAAATATCTCAACAAAATCTCTCTTCAGTTCAAAAAGGAAAATTTTCAGTTCACTATTGATAAAAAATGAGTTAAATTAGTTAACTCCTTTTTCTACTTGAATTGAATCAGTTAACTCCTTATTTTACGCAAATTAAATCTGTTAACTCCCTTTACCTTGGAAATCTCCCTTTATGATTGAACTTCACCTTTAATCCTGACCGTTGATTGAAATCAATCTCAACCGTTGACGAAATATAGGAAAGTCTATTTAAGAGACCCTCATCTCTTCATTTTGAAAGGTTGAATGAGAATTTGCATCGAATTGTTGTTGAAATTCATACTCACATTTGCTCATATTCACATACGCAAATATCAAGTTTGACCAAAAGTTGACCCGATTTAACCACGTTTGACGTGAGTTGACTAGTTTCAAAAAGAATTTTCAAATAGTTAAACGAAATTATTTAATTAAATGGAGTACTTACTTCTAATTAATTAAACAAAATTATTTAATTAAATGAGAAGCCATTCTTAATTAATTCAATGAAGTTATTTAATTAAATAAGAAAAGTGTCTCTAATTATTTAAATATTATTTAATTAAATAGAAAAAGTAATTACGAGAACATATCTCATTTTATTAAATTAAATGTCTCAACAAAATCTCTCTTCAGTTCAAAAAGGGAAATTCTCAGTTCACTATTGATAAAAAATGAGTTAAATCAGTTAACTCCTTTTTCTACTCGAATTGAATCAGTTAACTCCTTATTTTACTGAAATTAAATATGTTAACTCCCTTTAATTTAGAAATCTCCCTTTATGACTAAACTTCACCTTTAATCTTGACCGTTGATTGAAATCGATCTCAACCATTGATGAATTCTAGAAAAGTCTATTTAAGAGACCCTCAACTCTTCATTTTGAAAGGTTGAATGAGAATTTGCATCGAATTGTTGCTGGAATTCATTGTTACATTTGCTCATATTCATATTCACTTACTTCTAATTAATTAAACAAAGTTATTTAATTAAATGACTAGCCATTCCTAATTAATTAAATGAAGTTATTTAATTAAATAAGAAAAGTGTCTCTAATTAATTAAAGATTATTTAATTAAATAGAAATAGTAATTAAGAGAGCATATCTCATTTTATTAAATTAAATAGCTCAAAAAAATCTCTCTTCGGTTCAAAAAAGGAAATTTCCAGTTCACTAATAATAAAAAATGAGTTAAATCAGTTAACTCATTTTTCTACTCAAATTGAATCAGTTAACTCCTTATTTTACTCAAATTAAATTTGTTAACTCCCTTTAATTTGGAAATCCGCCTTTATGACTGAACTTCACCTTTGATCCTGACCGTTGATTGAAATCGATCTCAACCGTTGATGAATTTCAGGGAAGTGTATTTAAGAGACCCTCATCTCTTCATTTTGACATGTTGAATGACAATTTGCATCGAATTTTTGCTGGAATTCATACTCATATTTTCTCATATTCACATACGCAAAGATCAAGTTTGACCAAAAGTTGACCAGATTTAACCACAGATGACTTGAGTTGACGAGTTTCGAAAAGAATTTTGAAATAATTAAACGAAATTATTTAATTAAATGGAGTACTTACTTCTAAATAATTAAACAAATTTATTTAATTAAATGAGAAGCTATTCCTAATTAATTAAATGAAGTTATTTAATTAACTATGAAAAGTGACTCTAATTAATTAAAGATTATTTAATTAAATAGAAAAAGTAATTATCAGAGCATATCTCATTTTATTAAATTAAATATCTCAACAAAATCTCTCTTTAGTTCAAAAAGGGAAATTTCTAGTTCACTATTGATCAAAAATGAGTTAAACAGTTAATTCCTTTTTCTACTCAAATTGAATCAGTTAACTCTTTATTTTACTCAAATTAAATCTTGTAACTCCCTTTAATTTGGAAATCTCCCTTTATGACTGAACTTCACCTTTAATCCTAACCGTTGATTGAAATTGATCTCAATCATTGATGAATTCCAAGAAAGTCTATTTAAGAGGCCCTCATCTCTTCATTTTGAAAGGTTGAATGAGAATTTGCATCGGATTGTTGTTAAAATTCATACTCACATTTGCTCATATTCACATGCGCAAAGATCAAGTTTGACCAAAAGCTGACTAGATTTAACTATGGTTGACTTGAGTTGACTAGTTTCGAAAAGAATTTTGAAATAATTAAATGAAATTATTTAATTAAATGGAGTACTTACTTCTAATTAATTAAACAAAGTTATTTAATTAAATGAGAAGCCATTCCTAATTAATTAAATTAAGTTATTTAATTAAATAAGAAAAGTGTCTCTAATTAATTAAAAATTATTTAATTAAATAAAAATATTAATTATTAGAGCATATCTCATTTTATTAAATTAAATATCTCAACAAAATCTCTCTTCAGTTCAAAAAGGGAAATTTCTAGTTCACTATTGATCAAAAAAGAGTTAAATCAATTAACTCATTTTTCTACTCAAATTGAATCAGTTAACTCCTTATTTTACTCAAATTAAATCTATTAACTCCCTTTAATTTGGAAATGTCCCTTTATGACTGAACTTCACCTTTAATCCAGACCATTGATTGAAATCGATCTCGACCGTTGATGAATTTCAGAAAAGTCTATTTAAGAGACCCTCATCTCTTCATTTTGAAAGGTTGAATGAGAATTTGCATCGAATTGTTTGCTAGAATTCATACTCACATTTGCTCATATTCACATACTCAAAGATCAAGTTTGACCAAAAGTTGACCAAATTTAACCACGGTTGACTAGTTTCGAAAAGAATTTTGAAATAATTAAACGATTATTTAATTAAATGGAGTACTTACTTCTAATTAATTAAACAAAGTTATTTAATTAAATGAGAAACCATTCCTTATTAATTAAATGAAGTTATTTAATTAAATAAGAAAACTATCTTTAATTAATTAAAGATTATTTAATTAAATAGAAAAAGTAATTACGAGAGCATATCTCATTTTATTAAATTAAATATCTCAACAAAATCTCTCTTCAGTTGAAAAAGGGAAATTTCCAATTCACTATTGATCAAAAATGAGTTAAATGGGTTAACTCCTTTTTCTACTCAAATTGAATCTGTTAACTCCTTATTTTACTCAAATTAAATCTGTTAACTCCTTTTAGTTTGGAAATCTCCTCTTATGACTGAAATTCACCTTTAATCCTGACTGTTGATTGAAATCAATCTCAACCATTGATGAATTTTAGGAAAGTCTATTTAAGAGACCCTCTGTAGTGTTTGCTCCTAGTTTGCATTTTGTTATCATTGTTGAACTCTTTTAGAACTAGTTTTATGTTGTTGGTTAGCAGTATTCTTTTGAGATTATCAGATATTTTTCTATAGATTCAGTTTATTATGTGATGAGATTACTTAGACTCTACATTTCATGTATGTATGATGATTATTTTTAGTGTTCACCGTTATTGATGATGATTATTACATTGCTTTCAGTTATTAATGATGATTAGTAAGATAATTTATTATCATATATGCTTTCTTATGGATACTTATATCATACTTGCATGTGTATGGTGTGCGTGTTTTATTTGCGTGTTTTCTTTTGTATGCATGAGCCTAGGGTAGGTTATCTATGTGTAGTGTCGGGAAGTGGCTTGTAACGGGGATCGGGGCCCTAAGAGGCTACCTGGAGTAACCCATTGTAAGTTTTTTTAATAAGTAAAAACATTTACACTAAATGAGAGAAAATGAACCTAACAAGATAATTGTATGTTCTCTCCCATGCCTTGAGTGCTAGTACAGACTAGGATGGGGTAGAGAGAATGCTTGGTTACGACCTTGTACTCCATAGCATGTCTCATCAGTACGAGAGGATACTAGTGGCCGCAGGGATTAGTAGGGACCCGAGATTCCTAAGGGATTGCTCGGGTAACTTCTACGTGACTTTTGCGATGACACTTTCCTGCTTGCATATTAGGTTTCCTACATGTCTTGTGGTACCTATGGGATTTAGATGTCGATCTTTTTAGGAACCCTTGAGTTAGCATACTTATAGGATTTCTTGGACTTAGAGAGTATTTATGATTATAGGTTTTGTTATCCTATTTGGGACTTGAGACTGTCTCCTCAGCGCAGTGGGAGTGGACCATTTAGGTTCCATATGGTCGGGTGGTAGTGCTTTTACTCTTACCATTGAGATCCGTTCCGTGGTCACCGTGGCTGGAGTTTTTGTGATTGGCATTTACCTTCACTATGTTCTTAGATTATTATGATGGATGGTTATATTTTATGATAGATGTTTTATCATTATGGATGTATGGATGTATCATGTATGGTGAATAGTTTCATATATTTTTACGATACTTTGTATCATGAATTTGAGGATGTTGTATCTTTATTTTTACATATGTATATTCTTTTAAGCCTTTCATACCCTATGACTTGTACAGTGGATGATTGAGCATTCTGAATTAATTTGCCAAGAGGCATTCAGAACAAATGTATAATATGGACATGAGACTTCTGATTATTCTTTCATATGTATGTGATAGTTGTTAGACTTAAAATTTAATTAAATTTAAACGTGACTCAATGTCTTGAGATCTTTAAGAAATGTAACTTACAATGTATGTTTGTCAATGATTATATGTTATTGCTTCCACTACTATGTGTTTGATGTGTATGTTATACATTCTTACTTTTAAAAAAAAATGTTTACAAACTTAGTGAAACTTTAAGTTAATTCTTTTGGATCCCTTGGCGGGGTGTTACATCTGGTATCAAATTATTTTTTAAAAATATATCTTTTTAAAAATAATAACAATTTATATATATAAAATAAAACCTCTTTCTTTCTTCTCATTATTTAATTTTTATTTTTTTTATTTTTTGAAAAGACATAAAAAAAAGTTAAAAGTAATGTTTTCAATTTGCATTACAATGAACGATCAAGTGTAGGAAATATACTCAACTGGGTAGAATGGAAAGATAATGATCAAGTCCAATCCTAGCCATAGCCTAAAATACTTGTTCTGCAAGGAGAACTCGTAACAGACTGTCAACCCTTTTTAAACCCGTGAGTATTTTGTATGTATGTTGTTTTGTGAGTCGTATGTTGTTATATGAGTCCTTGATGTATTTTTCTATTAATTAAGTCTAATTAAAAAGATTAATTAAAAATTTAATTTAATGGAGAATTATATGATATCTTTAATATTTAATTAATTGAGAAATTAATTAAATAAAAGAATTAAATTTGGAAATTAAAGTTCAAAGATAAATTTAGAACAGGATAATATTTATTTAATTTAATAATAATATATTTGGAGTTCATTTTTAAATAAATATTAAATATTATTGTTATTTAAATTAATTAAATATGTTATCAATTAAGTTCTAAAATAAATTAAAAGTTGAAAGATATAAAATTATTAAGAATTCTAGATCGCATGATCTAAGCATGAGTTTAAATATGAGAATTAAATTAAAAGATTAAATAATAGAAATTAATAATGTCAATTTTAATTTTGTGAAGTGCACATGAGATTAAAGTAATAAATTAATTTAAAATATAAGTCAAGTGGTATATTAAATAAATTTATTTAATAATTCATTAATGTGCATTAAAAAGATAAAGCAAAGATTAATACAAGTTAATTTGAGAGTTAACCCAGTTGAGCAAAGAGTCCTCTCGGGTGAATGCACAATTAGTGCCCCGATTTGAGGAGGAGGCTCCTTATCACAACTCTAAATTAGAATAATTATTTAATTTGATTAATTCTTTCATGCATAATTAAATTTTTTTTTAATTAAATTTTTTTTTTATTATATACCAGATATAACACCCCGCTCGGGAATCCAAGAGAAACAAACCTAACATGTTACAATGTTTACTGAACTATTTTTTTTTTTGAAGTTTAAACAACATCAAGATAACATTAATGCGGAAGCAATAAGAACATACATATTAAATACACATTTGCAATTACAGATACAGTTTCAATTCCTCAAGGATTCCTTTACGTTGAGTCACATTTAATAATTTTAAATTAATTAGTTTAAGTTTCAAGTACAATGTCTCAAGATCATAAAGGAATAACAGATACATAATCGCATTAGCAAATGCATAAGTATAACAATACAATGAAAGTACATCCACTGCACATGTCACAGGGTATGTGAGAAAAGATACAATACATCAGAATACGTAATAACATATATACATCATCTGAAAAGAAGTCTCTGAGATAAGAAATAAGAATGATAAAGGTACATCTTCTGCAATGAACATCCAACAGTTGACAATGTGAAGGGGGACCCAAATGGTAAGAAGGCACTACCTCCCGAAAGCGTGGTTACCTAGTCAGGCTTCCACTCCCACCGTGCAGGGAAGATAATGAACGATCCACATACGACTATCAAACATAAAACATTCCTAGGCAAGGAATACCTACTAGCCAAAACTATCTCAAAGGTAACACATACTACTCAAGAAGATAAAATAATCCAAAAGTAAGAACACTCAATCCAATACTGACACCACATAACCAAACATCATACACAAACCAAGTATAAACCAAATACCAAGATAATGAGTATAGTGTGGATTTATGTGCTTAGGAGAGGTTGTCTAGGTACATGATTTTGGGAGTGGCTTGCATAGGGGTCCGGGACCCAAAGTGGTCAGTGCCAGGGTAACCTAATGCAAGTTATGTAATAAGTGATAATCTAGTAGTCAAATTGAATTGGTTAATAATTTGGAGTATTAATTAATTGAATTATTGTACATAGGGAGAACTTATTTGAGATAATAATACTTGGTATTGGAGATTTATTATAACTTGTTATTATTAAAATAAAAATAGGAACATGACGAATGTGGTCATTATAGATTTATTAATAAGATTTCCAATATAGCTTGTTATTAAATATTAACAAGTTATTATTATTGAACTATGAATATGAATATTTGTGTACTAAATTATAGATGGATTTTAACTTACAAAATTATAGTTAGTTATTAGTCAACTAATATTAATTAGAATGTTGCCTTGGATATGTAAATATTAATTAAATTAATTAGAGTTAATTAGATTTAATTAATTAGAGTTAATTAGATTTAATTAATAATCAAGTTATGTAATAGTGTTTTAATTGATATGCTAATATCGATTCCTTTAGCAAAGTTGTGAAGTATTTACATCAAAGTTGATAAGTCGTACTCTCATGACTTGAATAACGACCTTAGATGTTTTAATGGTGAAACGTAGTAATACTGAATTGAAAACTATTAAATGACAAAATTCATGGAATCACGTACCTATGTTAATTGGTAAATTAAATTGATCATTTTAATTAAGTTATAATCTTCTTAATCGAAGATTGATAATTGGTTCTTTTATGAATGAATAATGATCCTTTGATTATGTTGAAATGTAGAAGTAACATTAAGGAAGAGTTGATTAATTAGTACTATAGATCTTACCAAGTAAAGCAAATGATTTAATGAGTAAATATTTATCCTTAACTTATTCTTAGAATTTAATTTTTAATAATGGAAGGATAATACTAGCGGAGAACAATTGGGTTGACTTGTAGGTCAAATAATGAAACTCAAAACACTTGAAGTATACTTGCAAACAAAAAACTGAAAACCCCTACACATTATTCAACTATGCTTAGTAAACCAAAACATGTGTTTGCATCGTGTATTCTATATGCTTCTTGTTTTGGATTTTGGGTTGACTAGTGTTGACCAGTCTTAGTTGTTACCAAAGGCTCGGGGGTTATGAGATATGATGGCATGTTATGAGATATGATGGCATGTTGATCTTATTTGGTCTCGATCTTTATAAGCTCAACCATGGTAATGTGATCGTATGCTCTATGAAATATTTGTATTTACTGATTGTTATTGTTCATCAGTCTTCATGTGTGAAGCTGAGAGGTATGTGTATGAGACACTTAAGCTAATCATTTTTGAGTCATCGATCAGTTATCCTTAGATTATTTTCTAGTCGCCATGATGAGACTGAAATATGGATTTATTTCTTGATGATGTCATGTTGTGACATGCTTGACTCAACCATTTTGGAGCCTTCGATCAGTATGATTTTGAGATATTCTTGGTTGCTTGTTGAGAACCATTTATCTTGAGATATATTTTGGTTATTGAGAACCAATTGATACTTATGATTATCAGTGATGCCTTCAGTTGCCAATAGAGAAATGTTGTGGTCATGATTTTTTATGGATGCTTTTTCAGATGCTCATGGAGATTTGATGACTCTTATCTTGGAGATTTGATGATTCTTATTATGGATATTTGATGCTTTTATGCATATTTGATGATTTTATTATGGATTATCTTTTATGATTTTTAGATTTATGATTCCATGAGCTTAGGGTAGGTAATCTACTTGTAGTGTCGGGAAGTGGCTTACAATGGGGGTCAAGGCCTTAAGTGGCTGCTAGGGTAACTCATTGTAAGTTTGGTTAATACGTGATAACATTTACACACTAAATGGAAATTAGATGAACTTAAAAAGATAATTGTTGATGTTCTCGCCCATGCCTTGAGTGCTTGTACAGGCTAGGATGGGAGTAGTGAGAATGCATGGTTGCGACTGTGAATTCTGTAGTATGCCTCGTCAGTATGAGAGGATACTAGTGGCCGCATGAGATCAGTATGGACCTGTGAAGTTTAGCTAATTTCCAGGGTAACTTGTATGTGATAATTGCGATGACACTTTCTCGCTTGCAGAGTAGGTTTCCTACATGTCTTTGTGTGCCTCTAGAAATTAGATGTCAATTTTGTGTGCGTCGAAACCTTTGAGTTAGTATACTTTTAAGATTCCTGGACATATAGAGATTTCTGCTTCATGAATTGATATCCTGTTTGGGACTTGAGATTATCTCCTCAGCATGGTGGGAGTGGACCACTTAGGTTCCACGTGGTCAGGTGGTAATGTATTTTTACTCTTATCATTTGAGATCCGTCCGAGACACCGTGGCTAGAGTATCCTTGGTTGGTAATTATTTTTCATTATGTTCTTGGAGCATTATGATAGATAATATACCTTATGATGGATGTATTTACTAGTATGTTTTTTATATTGATGATTTGTTTTACTTTGTATATGTTAGTTGATGATTTATTATGCTTTACTTTGCATGTTAGTAGGATGTTTTAGGAGTGACATTCCTACTATGTTAATATCGATGATCTCTTCGGTGCTTTGGTATATTATGCATGGAGGGATGGCTAGGATCCACGATGGTCTAATGATGCTAGTTATGGTTGGGAGGAAATGTGCACTTAGTTATTTATGTTTGTGATAAATGGTTATCTTTTGTGATGAACGTTTATATCTTTTGTGATGATGTATCATGTATGATATGTGGTTTCATTTATGTTATTGCATCATGGATTAATATTAGATGATGATGATGATGTAATTTATTTACTTGGATGTTTATTCTTTTAAGCTATTCATACCCTGTGATATGTACAGTGGATGATTGAGCTAAACTAAAATATAATTACAAAAGGACACTTGTATATTGTTTAAGTACATTGGATGTATCATTGTTATTTCATAAGGATGGGATGTTAGATGAATTGTTAATTTAGATGTGATACAATGTTAAGGGATCTTTAAAGAATGTAGCCTGTTATGTATATATGTCATGTTTATTTTCATTTGAATTGTTGCTATTGCTTCCACAAATGTTAGAAATGGTTTTATCTTTCATGTTTAAAAAAAAAAAAAAATTGTTTGGCAAACTTCGTAATATTCTTCGGATCCCTTGGCGGGGCATTACACCCTCATCTCTTCATTTTGAAAGGTTGAATGAGAATTTGCATCGAATTGTTGCTGGAATTCATACTCACATTTTCTCACATTCACATATGCAAAGATCAAGTTTGACCAAAAGTTAACCAGATTTAACCACGGTTGACTTGAATTAACTAATTTCAAATTTTTTTTTGAAATAATTAAACGAAATTATTTAATTAAATGGAGTACTTGCTTCTAATTAATTAAAAAAAGTTATTTAATTAAATGAGAAGCCATTCATAATTAATTAAATGAAGTTATTTAATTAAATAAGAAAAGTATCTCTAATTAATTAAAGATTATTTAATTAAATAGAAAACGTAATTATGAGAGCATATCTCATTTTATTAAATTAAATATCTCAAAAAAATCTCTCTTCAGTTCAAAAAGGGAAATTTTTAGTTCACTATTGATCAAAAATGAGTTAAATCAGTTAACTCATTTTTCTACTCAAATTGAATCGGTTAACTCCTTATTTTACTAAAATTAAATCTATTAACTCTCTTTAATTTGAAAATCTCCCTTTATGACTGAACTTCACCTTTAATCCTGACCGTTGATTGAAATCGATCTCAACCGTTGATGAATTCCAAGAAAATCTATTTAAGAGACCCTCATCTCTTCATTTTTCAAAGTAGAATGATAATTTGCATCGAATTGTTGCTGGAATTCATACTCACATTTGCTCATATTCACATATGCAAAGATCAAGTTTCACCAAAAGTTGACCAGATTTAATCACGGTTGACTTGAGTTGACTAGTTTCGAAAAGAATTTTGAAATAATTAGATGAAATTATTTAATTAAATCGAGTACTTACTTCTAATTTAATTAAACAAAGTTATTTAATTAAATGAGAAGCCATTCCTAATTAATTAAGTGAAGTTATTTAATTAAATAAGAAAAGTGTCTCTAATTAATTAAAGATTACTTAATTAAATAGAAAAAGTAATTATGAGAGGATATCTCATTTTATTAAATTAAATATCTCAACAAAATCTCTCTTCAGTTCAAAAAAGGAATTTTTTAGTTCACTATTGATCAAAAACGAGTTAAATCAGTTAACTCCTATTTCTACTCAAATTGAATCAGTTAACTCCTTATTTTAACGAAATTAAATCTGTTAACTCCCTTTAATTTGAAAATCTCTCATTATGACTGAACTTCACCTTTAATCCTGACCGTTGATTGAAATCGATGTCAACCGTTGATGAATTCCAAGAAAATTTATTTAAGAGACCCTCATCTCTTCATTTTGAAAGTTTGAATGAGAATTTGCATCGAGTTGTTGCTAGAATTCCTACTCACATTTGCTCATATTCACATACGCAAAGATCAAGTTTGACCAAAAGTTGACCAGATTTAACCACGGTTGACTTGAGTTGACTAGTTTCAAAAATAATTTTGAAATAATTAAACGAAATTATTTAATTAAATGAAGTACTTACTTTTAATTAATTAAACAAAGTTATTTAATTAAATGAGAAGCCATTCCTAATTAATTAAATAAAGTTATTTAACTAAATCAGAAAAGTGTCTCTAATTAATTAAAGATTACTTAATTAAATAGAAAAAGTAATTATCAGAGCATATCTTATTTTATTAAATTAAATATCTCAACAAAATCTCTCTTTAGTTCAAAAAGGGAAATTTTCAGTTCACTATTGATCAAAAATGAGTCAAATCAGTTAACTCCTTTTTCTACTCAAATTGGATCAGTTAACTCTTTATTTTACTCAAATTAAATCTGTTAACTCCCTTTAATCTGGAAATCTTCCTTTTTGACTGAACTTCACCTTTAATCCTGAACGCTCATCGTAATCGATCTCAACCGTTGATGAATTTTAGGAAAGTATATTTAAGAGACCCTCATCTCTTCATTTTGAAAGGTTGAATGTGAATTTGCATCGAATTGTTATTGAAATTCATGCTCACATTTGCTCATATTCACATACGCAAAGATCAAGTTTGACAAAAAGTTGACCAGATTTAACCATGGTTGACTTGAGTTGACTAGTTTCGAAAAGAATTTTGAAATAATTAAACGAAATTATTTAATTAAATGGAGTACTTACTTCTAATTAATTAAAAAAAGTTATTTAATTAAATGAGAAGCCATTCCTAATTAATTAAATGAAGTTATTTAATTAAATAAGAAAAGTGTCTCTAATTAATTAAAGATTATTTAATTAAATAGAAAAAGTAATTATGAGAGCATATCTCATTATATTAATTTAAATATTTCAACAAAATCTCTCTTTTGTTCAAAAAGGGAAATTTCCAGTTCACTATTGATCAAAAATGAGTTAAATCAGTTAACTCCTTTTTCTACTCAAATTGAATCGGTTAACTCCTTATTTTCCTCAAATTAAATTTGTTAACTCTCTTTAATTTGGAAATCTCCCTTTATGACTGAACTTCACCTTTAATCCTGACCGTTGATTGAAATCGATCTCAACTGTTGATGAATTCCACGAAAGTCTATTTAAGAGACCCTCATCTCTTCATTTTTCAAAGTTGAATGAGAATTTGCATCAAATTGTTACTAGAATTCATACTCACATTTGCTCATATTCACATACGCAAAGATCAAGTTTGACCAAAAGTTGACCAGATTTAACCACGATTGACTGGAGTTGACTAGTTTCGAAAAGAATTTTGAAATAATTAAATAAAATTATTTAATTAAATGAAGTACTTACTTCTAATTAATTAAACAAAGTTATTTAATTAAATGAGAAGCCATTGTTAATTAATTAAATGAAGTTATTTAATTAAATAAGAAAAGTGTCTCTAATTAATTAAAGATTATTTAATTAAATAAAAAAAGTAATTATGAGAGCATATCTCATTTTATTAAATTAAATATCTCAACAAAATCTCTTTTTAGTTCAAAAAGGAAAATTTTGAGTTCAGTATTGATAAAAAATGAGTTAAATCAGTTAACTCCTTTTTCTACTCAAATTGAATCAGTTAACTCCTTATTTTACTCAAATTAAATCTGTTAAGTCCCTTTAATTTGGAAATCTTCCTTTATGACTGAACTTCACCTTTAATCCTGACCATTGATTGAAATCGATCTAAACCATTGATGAATTCCAGGAAAGTGTATTTAAGAGACCCTCATCTCTTCATTTTGAAAGGTTGAATGAGAATTTGCATCGAATTGTTGCTGAAATTCGTACGCACATTTGCTCATATTCACATAAGCAAAGATTAAGTTTGACAAAAATTTGACCAAATTTAACCACGGTTGACTTGAGTTGACTAGTTTCGAAAAGAATTTTGAAATAATTAAATGAAATTATTTAATTAAATGAAGTACTTACTTCTAATTAATTAAACAAAGTTATTTAATTAAATGAGAAGCCATTCCTAATTAGTTAAATAAAGTTATTTAATTAAGTAAGAAAAGTGTCTCTAATTAATTAAAGATTATTTAATTAAATAGAAAAGGTAATTATGAGAGCATATCTCATTTTATTAAATTAAATATCTCAACAAAATCTCTCTTCAGTTCAAAAAGGGAAATTTCCAGTTCACTATTGATCAAAAATGAGTTAAATTTGTTAACTCCTTTTCTTACTCAAATTGAATCAGTTACCTCCTTATTTTACTCAAATTAAATCTATTAACTCCCGTTAATTTGTGTAGTGCATTCCCCTGGTTCACATTTTGTTATCGTTGCTGAACTCTTTTATAACTAGTTTTATATTGTTAGTTAGGAACATTCTTTTGAGTTTATCAGATATTGTGTTATGGATTCAGTTTATTATGTGATGAGATTATTTAGACTCTAGATTTCATGTATATATGATGATTATTTTTAGTGTTCACTATTATTGATGATGATTATTACATTGCTTTCAATTATTAATGATGATTAGTAAGATGATTTTTAATCATATGTGCTTTCTTATGGATACTTACCCCATACTTGCATGTGTATGGTGTGCTTGTTTGCATTGCGTGTTTGCTTTTGTATAGCATGTTTGATGTGGTTAAGGAAGGGAAGATAAATTCTCAAGTCCAAATCCCAACCCTTTGAGTCATTTGTCTTAAATTGAAAAATTAGGAGAAGTATCTGAGTTGAATACCCACCGAATGTGTCAGATGACATATTTCGTGATTTTTAACCCTTTAGATTTATTTTGTATAATTTGTTCTATGATGGATTTTCATATTTTATTTTGGAGGCCTATGGTGAATTTTTCATTAATTAAGTCTTAGTAAATAGATTTAATTAATAAATTATTTATTTGAGAAAATTAATAAAATATCATGATCTTTGATATTTTGATTGTAATTAATTAAATGTGAATTATTGGAAAAAAGGAATTAAATAAAAAAAACTAGAAATTAAAATTAATAATAATTATAAAATAATAATAAAGTAATAAATAAAATAATAATAATAAAAGTTATCAAAATTAAAATGAAAGTTATAAAATTTAAATAGAGATTATTTAAAAAGTAAATTGGAGTTATAAGCTTGCATGAGAATTAACATGTGTCAACAATACGGGGGTTAGTGCATCGATTAAGCATAAGGCGTCTACAATTCTATGACTCATCAAAAAGGTTGAAAAAGGCCCATGCTTAGTTGGTGACACCTTTCAGTGGTTTCAAGAAGCATTCCAAAGGTTTCTTGAGAGCTCTTGATATTCAGGCATTCATAGAAGCTTAAATGAAAAGCTTAATGGAAACTACAAGCTTAATGGAAGCCACGAGCTACAAGCTAAAATAGAAGCTTCAAAGCTTCATGCATGGGAGAAGATTCATATGCTCATATATTTTCTACTTGCTTCTATGCTCCTTCTAGCACTTCTAATCACTTGGAGGATTCAATCAGCTTGGATTCTTGGAAGAATTGCAAATGATGGAGAAGGAAGAGATTTTATATGGACTTCTAAGCATGACAAAGTAGAATCAGTATCCAGGTGCACTCGTGATATTCTCATATTCCCTTTGCTCTCTTTCTCTTCCCGTCCTCATCATATCTGTTTTATGTGTCTGAATATTCTCTGTGATTGAATCTATTATTTGAAATTGGAATTTAGATATTTTATTTGGATGAGAAGAAAACAATAGAAAAACTCTCGTTCCAAATGAGAAAGAAATTAGATTTTAATCGTGTTTGGGTTCGAATTTATATTAAATTAGAAAGACAAGATTTGGAATTAAAATAAAAATTTTATGGTGAAAATTCGAATGATTAGATGTAATCTTTCTATCAATTATATTTTTAGATGCATATGAACAAACACTTTTATGGTTAAATTTAGAGAACAATTATTTTAAGAGAAAATTCTTAATTCATCACAGATTGTCCTATCGCTGCTCCTTGGATAGACCCAAACTCAGTTATTCATAACTTTTTATCGAGATCAAATTTATTCGATTGCTTCAGTCAGAATTGGTGCAACTTGGCCCTCTCCAACATATTTAAATTCCAGCCTAATCCAACGGTTCATTAGGGAGATATGACCATCGTACTGAGACTATTTTATTCAAAGATAGATATTTTTCTATTTCAGATAACCAAGAGTTCTTTATGCTTAAACTTCATAAAAATTAATATATATCAAAGCATGGAATGAATTAAGATATTATTGCAATTTTCCCTTATTAAAATCTTATGAATACGCATTAGTTTTATATGGTTTAATATCTAATCTAATCTAATCAAATTTAATTAAGATTAGTTAATAGTAGAAGAAGTGTAATTAATTATTAGTCAATCTAGGTAAATGGATGAGAGAAAATTAAAAGAAAGAGAGATTTTAATATAGTGTATATAGTGGACTTTTTATAATGTATATTGAATACTATTTAATATATATGAAACACTTTTATAATTGTTTATTGAAGATGATAATGTTAAGAATTTGGAGATTATTCATGTTAAAATCTATAATGAGTCTTATTGGTTTGTGATAGGGATCTCTTTCAAATAATTTTTATATAGACAAAATATCATTAGAACAATTAGAAAATGGAGTCTAATGGTTGATTTTAATATTAATTAAATAATTGTAAGAAGATAATTTATATTTTGTTGATTTAAATTTAGAAATTCTAAATGATATTAGATTAAGATTGAATTATTATATTATTGGTTAATACGTTTGAATACCTTAATGGTATTAAGAGTTAGCTAATGAAGTTCTATGTAAAAGTTCTCTAGATTTATTATTTATAGTTGTGATAAGTTTATTATTTATTAATGTTTGTTGGGTCTAACAAACTATTAATAAATAATAGTATAAATAGTTTAAATAGTTATCAATAAATACGAAAAGAGTTACTCTAAAGGAGATTAGTTAATAATTGAAGTACTGTAAAAGATATTAATCAAATTGAATCGGTTGATAATTTGGAAGATTATCAGTTAATTGAATCAACATACATAGGAAAAATTTATTGAGATAATAATACTTGGTATTGAGAATTTATTATAACTTGTTATTATTAGAATATAAATGAGAACATTGTTGCAGAGTGATGTATGTGATCATTAAAGATTTAATAACAAAATTTCTAATATAGCTTGTCATTAAATATTAACAAGTTATTATTATTGAATTATTGATATGATCATTTGAGTATTGAATTATAGTTGACTTTTAACTTACAGAATTATAGTTAGTTATTAGTCAATTGATGTTAATTGGAACGTTGCTATAGTTATACAATTATTAATTAAATCAATTAATGAGAGTTAATTAGATTTAATTAATAATTAAGTTATGTAATAGAGATTTAATTGATATAAATTTTTTAACAAGATTGTAGATTATCTATATCAAAGTTGATAAGTCTTATGACTTGAATTATGACTTTAGATATTATATGGTTGTCATTGATGATAATGATTAAATTAAAAGAATCAAACTTTAGTAATACTTAATTAAGTTTCTAATTGAAAACTAATAAGATGTTAATAGGTCATGGATGGTGTACCTATGTTAATGGATTGAGATAAATAAAGTTATGATCTCTTATTTGAAGAATGATAATTGGTCCTCTTATAATATAACGAATAATTATCTTAAAAAAGTTATAGTAACATCAATTAGAATATGGATCATGATTAAATAAAAATGACAATTTAATTAAAGGTCAATGATGATCAGTTTAGTGAACAATTATCCTTAAGTTGCTCTTAGGAAGTAATTCTTAATAATGAAAGGATAATGCTATCGGAGAACAATTGGGTTGACTTGTAGGTCAAATGATGATAACTTTAAACACTTGAAAGTATACTTGCAAACAAAAAATTGAAAACCCCTACACATTATTCAACTATATGAATTTAGTAATCCAAAACATGTGTTTGCATCATGTATTCTATATGCTTCTTATTTTGGATTTTGGGTTGACTAGTGTTGACCAGTCTTCGGATGTTACCAGAGGCTCGGAAGTTATGAGATATGATGGCATGTTGATCTTATTTGGTCTCGATCTTTATAAGCTCAACCATGGTAATGTGATCGTATGCTCTATAAAATGTTTGTATTTACTGATTGTTATTGTTCATCAATCTTCATGTGTGAAGCTAAGAGGTATGTGTATGAGATACTTGAGCTAATCATTTTTGAGTCATGGATCAGCTATCCTTGGATTATTTTCTAGTCGCCATGATGAGACTGAAATGTGGATTTATTTCTTCATGATGTCATGTTGTGACATGTTTGACTCAACCATTTTTGGAGTCTTCAATCAGTATGATTTTGAGATATTCTTGGTTGCTTGTTGAGAACCATTTATCTTGAGATATATTTTGGTTATTGAGAACCAATTGATACTTATGATTATCAGTGATGTCTTCAGTTGCCAATAGAGAACTATTGTGGTTATGATTTTCTATGGATGTTTTTCAGATGCTCATGAAGATTTGATGATTCTTATTATGGATATTTGATGCTTTTATGCATATTTGATGATTTTATTATGGATTATCTTTTATGATTTTGAGATTTATGATTCCATGAGCTTAGGGTAGGTAATCTACTTGTAGTGTCGGGAACTGGCTTGCAATGGGGGCCGGGGCCCTAAGTGGTTGTCAGGGTAACTCATTTTAAGTTTGGTTAATAAGTGATAAAATTTACACATTAAATGAGGATTAAATGAACCTAAAAAGATAATTGTTTTAATGTTCTCATACCATGCCTTGAGTACTTGTATAGGCTAGGATGAGAGTAGTGAGAATGCATGGTTGCGACTGTGCATTCCGTAGTATGCCTCGTTAGTATGAGAGGATACTAGTGGCCACATGAGATTAGTATGGACCCATGGAGTTTAGCTAACTGCCAAGGTAACTTGTACGTGATAATTGCGATGACATTTTTCCGCTTGTAGAGTAGGTTTCCTACATGTCTTTATGTGCCTCTGGGAATTAGATGTCGATTTTGTGTGTGATTGGAACCTTTGAGTTAGTATACTTTTAGGATTCCTGGACTTAGAGAGTACTTTGGTTGTAATTGATATCTTGTTTGGGACTTGAGATTATATCCTCAGCATAGTGGGAGTGGACCACTTAGGTTCCACGTTGTCGGGTGGTAGCATATTTTTACTCTTATCATTTGAGATCCGTCTAAGACACCGTGGCTGGAGTATCCTTGGTTGGTATTTATTCTTCATTATGTTCTTGGAGCATTATGATAGATAATATACCTTATGATGGATGTATTTACTAGTATGTTTCTTATATTGATGATTTGCTTTACTTTGCATATGTTAGTTGAAGATTTATTATGCTTTACTTTGCATGTTAGTAGGATGTTTTAGGAGTGACATTCCTACTATGTTAATACTGATGATATCTTTAGTGCTTTGGTATGTTACATACGAAGGGATGGCTAGGATCCACGATCGTCTAATGATGCTATTTATGGTTGGGAGGAATCGTGCAATTAGTTATTTATGTTTGTGATATATGATTATCTTTGGTGATGGATGTTTATATCTTTTGTGATGATGTATCATGTATGATATGTGGTTTCATTTATGTTATTGCATCATGAATTAATATTAGATGATGATAATGTACTTTATTTACTTGGATGTTTATTCTTGTAAGCTTTTCATATTCTGTGATATGTACAGTGGATGATTGAGCTAAACTAAAATATAATTACAAACGGACACTTGTATATAGTTTAAGTACATTGGATTTATCACTGTTATTTCATAAGGATAGTATGTTAGATGAATAGTTAATTTAGATGTGATACAACGTTAAGGGATCTTTAAAGAATGTAGCCTATTATGTATATATGTTATGTTTATTTTCATTTGAATTGTTGCTATTGCTTTCAAAAATGTTATGAATGGTTTTATCTTTCATGTTTTTAAAAAAAAATTATTTGGCAAACTTAGTAAAATTCTTTGGATCCCTTGGCGAGGCATTACATTTGGTATCAGAGCCCGAGTTTTAACATTGGGAGCTCTGGGTATATTGGAATGCTACTAGTTGAATAAAATGAAAACTTAAAACTATCATGTGTATCTTTTTCAAACTGAAAACTTGAAACTAAGTGAACTAAAATAGAACTTAAAATAGTTACTTGCATATTTTTTTTATATTTCAACACTTAGCTTTCAAATATAAAAATTTTACTGAAAATCTAAACGAAAGTAAAACTAAAAATTGAAACTCATTCTAGCTGCAAAACATGTATCTTTTATCTATGTTGTAAGGTAGTAAAACTCTGTTTATCTTTGCAATCATTAAGTTGCTCTTGTTTAGAATGAATTAAGGGATGTATTTTAGTAGTTATTAAAAGAATGAATGTTGGATCGATATGGTTTTCAGTTTACCATTAAACCAGAATCATATTGCTCTAAGGGTGTTGTAATATCCTCAATGGAAACATGTTTTCCTACAGAGGGAAAGGGTTCAATTGGACCCGCATAGTGAGTATCTTAGTTTTTCATTCTTGTAGGCTTTCAGGAGTAAGCCTAATCTCGAGGGGGGTGGACGTAGTGCCTGCCCCTAGTTCATATTTTGTTATCATTGCTGAACTCTTTTAGATCTAGTTTTATGTTGTTGGTTAGCAACATTCTTTTGAGATTATCAGATATTGTGCTATGGATTCAGTTTATTATGTGATGAGATTACTTAGATTCTATATTTCATGTATGTATGATAATTATTTTTAGTGTTCACAATTATTGATAATGATTATTACATTGCTTTCAATTATTTATAATGATTAGTAAGATGATTTATTATCATATGTGCTTTATTATGGATACTTACCCCATCCTTGCATGTGTATGGTGTGCGTATTTGCTTTTGTATGGCGTGTCTGATGTGGTTAAGGAAGGGAGTCGTAGTCACGTGCTAGTCGAGATCTACACGATGCACCACTTCTTACCATCGTCGTATTAGTTTAGTATATATTATATTTGTACATGCATGGTTTTTATATAGGTTGCAGGTACCGAGTATCGACATCTCTGAATTGCCAGGATAAGCGTACCCTATCACATTATCTCAATGATAAGAGAGGGGAGATAAATTCTCAAGTCCAAATCTCAACCCTTTGAGCCATTTGTCCTAAATTGGAAAATTAAGACAAGTATCTAAGTTGAATACCCACCGAATATGTCGGATGACATATTTTGTAATTTTTAACCCTTTAGATTTATTTTGTATGATTTGTTCTATGATGAATTTTCATATTTTGTCTTGGAGGTCTATGGTGAGATTTTCATTAATTAAGTCTCAGTAAATAGATTTAATTAATAAATTATTTATTTGAGAAACTTAATAAAATATCATGATCTTTGATATTTTGATTGTAATTAATTAAATGTGAATTATTAGGGAAAATGAATTAAATAAAAGAAAACTAGAAATTAAAATTAATAATAATTATAAAATAATAATAATAAAAGTTATAAAAATTAAAATGAAAGTTCTAAAATTTAAATAGAGATTATTTAAAAAGTAAATTGAAGTTATAAGCTTGCATGGGAATTAACATGTGTCAACAACATGGGGGTTAGTGCATCAATTAAACACAAGGTGTCTACAATTCTATGACTCATTAAAAAGGTTGGAAAAGACCCATTCTTAGTTGGTGACACCTTTCAGCGGTTTCAAAAAGCATTCCAAAGGTTTCTTGAGAGCTCTTAATATTCAGGCATTCATAGAAGCTTAAATGAAAAGTTTAATGGAAGTTATAAGCTTAATGGAAGCCACGAGATACAAGCTAAAATAGAAGCTTCAAAGCTTACATGCATGAGAGAAGATTCATATGCTCATATATTTTCTACTTGCTTCTATGCTCCTTCTAGCACTTCTAATCACTTAAAGGATTCGATCAGCTTGGATTCTTGGAAGAATTGTGAATGATGGAGAAGGAAGAGATTTTCTATGGACTTCTGAGGCATGACAAAGTAGAATCAGTGTCCAGGTGCACTCGTGATATTTTCATATTCCCTTTGCACTCTTTCTCTTCCTATCTTCATCATATCTGTTTTATGTGTCTAAATACTCTCTGTGATTGAATCTACTATTTGAAATTAGAATCTAGATATTTTATTTGGATGAGAAGAAAATAATATAAAAACCCTCGTTACAAATGAGAAAAAAATTAGATTTTAATCGAGTTTGGGTTCGAATTTATATTAAATTAGAAAGACAAAATTTGGAATTAAAATAAAAAATTTATGGTAAAAATTCGAATGATTAGATGTAATCTGTCTATCAATTATATTTTTAGATGCATATGAACAAACCCTTTTATGGTTAAATTTAGAAAACAATTATTTTAAGAGAAAATTCTTAATTCATTATAGATTGTCCTGTCGCTGTCCCTTGCATAGACCCAAACTCAGTTATTCATAACTTTTTATCGAGATCGAATTTATTCGATCACTCTAGTCAGAATTGGCGCAACTTGGCCCTCTCCAACATATTTAAATTTCAGCCCGATCCAACTGTTCATTAGGGAGATATGACCGTCGTACTGAGACTATTTTATTCAAGGACAGATATTTCTCCATTTTCCATAACCAAGAGTTTTTTATACTTAAACTTCACAAAATTAATGTATATCAAAGCATGAAATGAATTAAGATATTATTATAATCTTCCCTTATTAGAATCTTATTAATATGCATTAGTTTTATATGATTTATTATCTAATCTAATTAAATCAAATTTAATTAAGATTAGTTAATAGTAAAAGAAGTGTAATTAATTATTAGTCAATCTAGGTAAATGGATGAGAGAAAATTAAAAGAAAGAGAGATTTTAATATAGTGTATATAGTGGACATTTTATAATGTATATTGAATACTATTTAATATATATTAAACAATTTTAGAGTTGTTTATTGAAGATGATAATGTTAAGAATTTGGAGATTATTCATGTTAAAATCTACAATGAATCTTATTGGTTTGTGATAGGGATCTCTTTCAAACAACTTTTATATAGACAAAATATTATTAGAACAATTAGAAAATGGAGTCTAATGGTTGATTTTAATATTGATTAAATAATTGTAAGATGATAATTTATATTTTGTTGATTTAAATTTAGAAACTCTAAATGATATTGGATTAAGATTGAATTATTATGTTATTGGTTAATACGTTTGAATACCATAATGGTATTAAGAGTTAGCTAATGAAGTTCTATGTAAAAGTTCTCTAGATTGATCATTTATAGTTGTGATAAATTTATTATTTATTAATGTTTGTTGAGTCTAGCAAACTATTAATAAATAATAGTATAAATAGTTTAAATAGTTATCAATAAATACGAATAGAGTTACTCTAAAGGAGATTAGTTAATGATTGAAGTAGTGTAAAAGATATTAATCAAATTGAACTGGTTAATAATTTGGAAGATTATCAGTTAACTGAATCAACGTACATAAGAAAAACTTATTGAGATAATAATACTTGGTATTGAGCATTTATTATAACTTGTTATTATTAAAATATAAATGAGAACATTGTTGCAGAGTGATGTATGTGATCACTAAAGATTTAATAATAAAATTTCCAATATAGCTTGTCATTAAATATTAACAAGTTATTATTATTGAATTATTAATATGATCATTTGAGTATTGAATTATAGTTGACTTTTAACTTACAGAATTCTAATTAGTTATTAGTCAACTGATGTTAATTAGAACGTTGCTATGGTTATAAAATTATTAATTAAATCAATTAACGAGAGTTAATTAGATTTAATTAATAATTAAGTTATGTAATAGAGATTTAATTGATATAATTCTTTTAACGAGATTGTAGATTATCTATATCAAGGTTGATAAGTCTTATGACTTGAATTATGACTTTAGATATTATATGGTTTTTATTGATGACAACAATTAAATTAAAAGAATCAAATTTTAGTAATACTTAATTTTTTAATTGAAAACTAATAAGATATTAATAGGTCATGGATGGTGTACCTATATTAATGGATTGAGATAAATAAAGTTATGATCTCTTATTCGAAGAATGATAATTGATCCTCTTATAATATAACGAATAATGATCCTATAAAAGTTATAGTAACATCAATTAGAATATGGATCATGGTTAAATAAAAAAAACAATTTAATTAAAAGTCAATGATGATCAGTTTAGTGAATAATTATCCTTAAGTTGCTCTTAGGAAGTAATTCTTAATAATGGAAGGATAATGCTATTGGGGAACAATTGGGTTGACTTGTAGATCAAATGATGATAACTTTAAACACTTGAAAGTATACTTGCAAACAAAAAACTGAAAACCTCTACACATTATTCAACTATGTGAATTTAGTAATCCAAAACATGTGTTTGCATTGTGTATTCTATATGCTTCTTGTTTTGAGTTTTGGGTTGACTAGTGTTGACTAGTCCTAGGATGTTACCAGAGGCTCAGAGGTTATGAGATATGATTGCATGTTGATCTTATTTGGTCTCGATCTTTATAAGCCCAACCATGGTAATGTGATTGTATGCTTTATGAAATGTTTGTATTTACTGATTATTATTGTTCATCAGTCTTCATGTGTGAAGTTGAAAGGTATGTGTATGAGACACTTGAGCTAATCATTTTTGAGTCATCGATTAGTTATCCTTGGATTATTTTTTAGTCACCATGATGGGACTGAAATGTGGATTTATTTTTTCATGATGTCATGCTATGACATGTTTGACTCAACCATTTTTGTAGTCTTCGATCAGTATAATTTTGAGATATTCTTGGTTGCTTGTTGAGAACTATTTATCTTGAGATATATTTTGGTTATTGAGAACCAATTGATACTTATGATTATCAGTGATGTCTTTAGTTGCCAATAGAGAACTGTTGTGGTCATGATTTTCTATGGATATTTTTCAGATGCTCATGGAGATTTGATGATTTTTATCTTGGAGATTTGATGATTTTTGTTATGGATATTTGATGCTTTTATGCATATTTGATGATTTTATTATGGATTATCTTTTATTATTTTGAGGTTTATGATTCCATGAGCTTAGGGTAGGCAATCTACTTGTAGTGTTGGGAAGTGGCTTGCAATGGGGGTCAGGGCCCTAAGTGGCTGCCAGGGTAACTCATTGTAAGTTTGGTTAATAAGTGATAACATTTACACACTAAGTGAGGAATAAATGAACCTAAAAATATGATTGTTTTGATGTTATCGCCCATGACTTGAGTGCTTGTATAGGCTAGGATGGGAGTAGTGAAAACGCATGGTTGCGACCGTGCATTCCGTAGTATGCCTCGTCAGTATGAAAGGATACTATTGACCGCATGAGATCAGTATGGACCTGTGGAGTTTAGCTAACTGCTAGGGTAACTTGTATGTGATAATTGCGATGACACTTTCCCACTTGCAGAGTCAGTTTCCTACATGTCTTTATGTGCCTCTAGGAATTAGTGTCGGTTTGTGTGTGATTGGAACCTTTGAGTTAGTATACTTTTAGGATTCCTAGACTTAGAGAGTACTTTGGTTGTGATTGATATCCTGTTTGAGACTTGAGATTATCTCCTCAGCACGGTGGGAGTGGACCACTTAGGTTCCACGCAGTCAGGTGGTAGTGTATTTGCTCATATTCACATAGGCAAAGATAAAGTTTGATCAAAAGTTGACCAGATTTAACCATGGTTGACTTGAGTTGACTAGTTTCGTAAAAAATTTTGAAATAATTAAATGAAATTATTTAATTAAATAGAGTACTTACTTCTAATTAACTAAACAAAGTTATTTGATTAAATGAGAAGCCATCCCTAATTAATTAAATGAAGTTATTTAATTAAATGAGAAGAGTCTCTCTAATTAATTAAAGATTACTTAATTAAATAGAAAAAATAATTATAAGAGCATATCTCATTTTATTAAATTAAATGTCTCAACAAAATCTCTCTTCAGTTCAAAAAGGGAAATTTCCAGTTCACTATTGATAAAAAATGAGTTAAATCAGTTAACTCATTTTTTTACTCAAATTGAATCATTTAACTCCTTATTTTAGTCAAATTAAATATGTTAACTCCCTTTAATTTGGAATTCTCCCTTTATGACTGAACTTCACCTTTAATCCTGACCGCTGATTGAAATCGATCTCAACCATTGATGAATTCCAAGAAAGTTTGTTTAAAAGACCCTCATCTCTTCATTTTGAAAGGTTGAATGAGAATTTGCATCGTATTGTTGCTAGGATTCATATTCACATTTGCTTATATTCACATACGCAAAGATCAAGTTTGACCAAAAGTTGACCAGATTTAACCACAGTTGACTTGAGTTGACTAGTTCGAATTGAATTTTAAAATAATTAAATGAAATTATTTAATTAAATGGAGTACTTACTTCTAATTAATTAAAAAAAGTTATTTAATTAAATGAGAAGTCATTCCTAATTAATTAAATGAAGTTATTTAATTAAATAAGAAAAGTGTTTATAATTAATTAAAGATTACTTAATTAAATAAAAAAAAGTAATTGTGAGAGCATATCTCATTTTATTAAATTAAATATCTCAACAAAATCTCTCTTCAGTTCAAAAACGGAAATTTTCAATTCACTATTGATAAAAAATGAGTCAAATCAGTTTACTCATTTTTTTACACAAATTGAATTAGTTAACTCCTTATTTTACTCAATTTAAATCTGTTAACTCCCTTTAATTTAGAAATCTCCCTTTATGACTGAACTTCACATTTAATCCTGATCGTTGATTGAAATCGATCTCAACCGTTGATGAATTCCAGGAAAGTCTATTTAAGAGACCCTCATCTCTTTATTTTGAAAGGTTGAATGAGAATTTGCATCGAATTGTTGTAGGAATTCATACTCACATTTTCTCATATTGACATACGCAAAGATCAAGTTTGACCAAAAGTTGACCAGATTTAACCACGGTTGACTTGAGTTGACTAGTTTCAAAAAGAATTTTGAAAAAATTAAACGAAATTATTTAATTAAATGGAGTCCTTACTTTTAATTAATTAAACAAAGTTATTTAATTAAATGAGAAGCCATTCCTAATTAATTAAATGAAGTTATTTAATTAAATAAGAAAAGTGTCTCTAACTAATTAAAGATTGCTTAATTAAATAGAAAAAGTAATTATGAAAGCATATCTCATTTTATTAAATTAAATATCTCAACAAAATTTCTCTTCAGTTCAAAAAGGAAAATTTCCAGTTCACTATTGATCAAAAATGAGTTAAATCAGTTAACTACTTTTTCTACTCAAATTGAATCAATTAACTCCCTTATTTTACTTAAATTAAATTTGTTAACTCCCTTTAATTTGGAAATCTCTCTTTATGACTGAACTTTACCTTTAATCCTGACCGCTGATTGAAATCAATCTCAACCGTTGATGAATTTCGGGAATGTCTATTTAAGAGACCCTCATCTATTCATTTTGAAAGGTTGAATGAGAATTTGCATCGAATTGTTACTAGAATTCATACCGACATTTGCTCATTCACATACGCAAAGATCAAGTTTGACCAAAAGTTGACTAGATTTAAGTACGGTTGGCTTGAATTGACTAGTTTCAAAAAGAATTTTGAAATAATTAAACAAAATTATTTAATTAAATTGAGTACTTACTTCTAATTAATTAAACCAAATTATTTAATTAAATGAGAAGCCATTCCTAATTAATTAAATGAAGTAATTTAATTAAATAAGAAAAGTGTCTCTAATTAATTAAAGATTATTTAATTAAATAGAAAAAGTAATTATGAGAGCATATCTCATTTTATTAAATTAAATATCTCAACAAAATCTCTCTTCAGTTCAAAAAGGGAAATTTCCAGATCAGTATTGATTAAAAATGAGTTAAATCAGTTAACTCTTTTTTCTACTCAAATTGAATCAGTTAACTCCTTATTTTACTCAAATTAAATCTGTTAACTCCCTTTAATTTGAAAATCTCTTTTTATGACTGAACTTCACCTTTAATCCTGACCGTTGATTGAAATCGATCTCAACCGTTGATGAATTCCAGGAAAGTCAATTTAAGAGACCCTCATCTCTTCATTTTGAAAGGTTGAATGAGAATTTGCATCAAATTGTTGCTAAAATTCATACTCACATTTGCTCATATTCACATACGCAAAGATCAAGTTTGACCAAAAGTTGACCAAATTTAACCACAGTTGACTTGAGTTGAATAGTTTCGAAAAGAATTTTTAAATAATTAAAAGAAATTATTTAATTAAATGGAGTGTTTACTTCTAATTAATTAAATAAAGTTATTTAATTAAATGAGAAGCCATTCCTAATTAATTAAATGAAGTTATTTAATTAAATAAGAAAATTGTCTCTAATTAATTAAAGATGATATAATTAAATAGAAAAAGTAATTACAAGAGCATATCTCATTTTATTAAATTAAATATCTCAACAAAATCTCTATTAAGTTCAAAAATGAAAATTTCCAGTTCACTATTGATAAAAAAAAAAGTTAAATCAGTTAACTCTTTTTTCTACTCAAATTGAATCAGTTAACTCTTTATTTTACTCAAATTAAATTCATTAACTCCTTTTAATTTGGAAATCTCCCTTTATGACTTAACTTCACCTTTAATCCTGACCGTTGATTAAAATTGATCTCATCCATTGATGAATTCTAGGAAAGTCTATTTAAGAGTCCCTCATCTCTTCATTTTGAAAGGTTGAATGAGAATTTGCATCGAATTGTTGCTGGAATTCATACTCACATTTGCTCATATTCACATATGCAAAGATCAAGTTTGATAAAAATTTGACCAGACTTAACCACGATTGACTTGAGTTGACTAGTTTCGAAAAAAATTTTGAAATAATTAAAAAAAATTATTTAATTAAATGGAGTACCTACTTCTAATTAATAAGACAATGTTATTTAATTAATTGAGAAACCATTCCTAACTAATTAAATGAAATTATTTAATTAAATAAGAAAAGTATCACTAATTAATTAAAGATTAATTAATTAAATAGAAAAAGTAATTACGAGAGCATATCTCATTTTATTAAATTAAATATCTCAACAAAATCTCTCTTCAGTTCAAAAAAGAAAATTTTCAGTTCATTGTTGATAAAAAATGAGTTAAATTAGTTAACTCTTTTTTCTACTCAAATTGAATCAGTTAACTCCTTATTTTACTCAAATTAAATTTGTTAACTCCCTTTAATTTGGAAATCTCTCTTTATGACTGAACTTCACCTTTATTTGTGACCGTTGATTGAAATTGATCTCAACTGTTGATGAATTCTAGGAAAGTCTATTTAAGAGACTCTCATCTCTTCATTTTGAAAGGTCGAATGAGAATTTGCATCGAATTGTTGCTAGAATTCGTACTCACATTTGCTCATATTCACATACGCAAAGATCAAGTTTGACCAAAAGTTGACCAGATTTAACCTCGATTAACTTGAGTTGACTAGTTTCGAAAAGAATTTTGAAATAATTAAACGAAATTATTTAATTAAATGGAGTATTTACTTCTAATTAATTAAACAAAGTTATTTAATTAAATGAGAAGCCATTCCTAATTAATTAAAGATTACTTAATTAAGTAGAAAAAGTAATTACGAGAGCATATCTCATTTTATTAAATTAAATATCTCAACAAAATCCCTCTTCAGTTCAAAAAGGGAAATTTTTAGTTCACTATTGATCAAAGATGATTTAAATCAGTTAACTCCTTTTTCTACTCAAATTGAATCAGTTAATTCCTTATTTTACTCAAATTAAATCTATTAACTGCCTTTAATTTGGAAATCTCCCTTTATGACTGAACTTCACCTTTAATCCTGACCGTTTATTGAAATCGTTCTCAACCGTTGATGAATTCCAAGAAAGTCTATTTAAGAGACCCTCATCCCTTCATTTTGAAATGTTGACTTGAGTTGACTAGTTTTGAAAAGAATTTTCAAATAATTAAACGAAATTATTTAATTAAATGCAGTACTTACTTCTAATTAATTAAACAAATTTATTTAATTAAATGAGAAGCCATTCCTAATTACTTAAATGAAGTTATTTAATTAAATAAGAAAATTGTGTCTTATTAAGTAAAGATTATTTAATTAAATAGAAAAAGTAATTACGAGAGCATATCTCATTTTATTTAATTAAATATCTCAACAATATCTGTCTTCAATTCAAAAAGAGAAATTTCCAGTTCACTATTGATCAAAAATGAGTTAAATGAGTTAACTCATTTTTCCACTCAAATTGAATCAGTTTGTAAGGACCCTCCTCGTATGTACTTATCAAATTTGAACCCTCTATTAAAACCATTATAGGAGATTTGAAATAGATATGAATTAATGCTTATATTGTGACTGTCGTAATGAAATCTAGAGTAGTTGATATATCCATGTTTTAATACTTAGTGATTGGAGAACTATTTCATCACCTTAGCTGTTTAAAACATTAATTGTTACTATTAGTGATGTGAGCTATTTTCACCTAATAATGAGGTCACTGATTTTGGTACCTTGATGATTAAGTGATATGCTTTCAGATAGTTCATTTTGCCTTATCAATCATGTTTATGATGTTTAATTATATGTATGCCTAACAATGATTATTCTAGTATTTTAATCTGAATTAATGAATAAAGTTACGTTGATTACATAATTTATAATGATTAAAGGTGTGTAGAAATAAAAAAGAGTTGCTTAAATGAAAGATTCATGTTTTGATTTGTGATGCCTCGCCCCGACCCATCGTAGCATCGATGATACATTGTTATTTTGATACTCATGCTTTGTTATGTCAGAACATTATTGGATACACTGAACATTTTATACTATTTTATGATGTGTGATGCTTTACTTCAGTTACTTGATTTTTTCATTTAATGCTTATAAATATGTATAATTATGAAGAAAACGTATGCAACACTAACACTTTTGGTTATGCAAGTCGAAGGGTTAGAAATATGAGTAGAATTAGATAAACAACTATTTATTAAGGAATGGATGCTTTAATTCATATAATTCCTCTAATATGTAATTCACATTATGCATGTGGTTTTTGGACCTACTGATGTTTGCAATGAGTGTGCAGGAAAATTAGCCGAGATAACTCAATGGAAAAATGGAGCTAAATTACTTGTTAATTTTGTGCTAACCTTGTATTGTAATTATTTAAAGGTTGTAATTTGATCTTACTATTCTCCTAACTTTTAATTGTTCCTAATAAGTCTTCAAAGGCTTAGAAACATTAAATTTAAGTACCCCTATGGGTAAGGGTATGGGTGGGGGTATTTTCCAACCCTTTAGCCTCCTAGGTTGACTCTTAGGGTCACTCAAAAACCCTATTTTAGGTTGACTTCGAAAATGGGTTGTTATTTACTTGGATTGGTGAAACCAAACCTCTATCTTGAGTTACTTGAAGCTTAGTGGAGTTAAGGACCATACTTAGAAGCATTTTATGGAGAGTTTATTTTTTGTCACCCAATCCTCTAGTTTTGGAGGAAGTCTTGAAGATTGAAGGAAGAAAGGGAAGCTCTTCTCAAACCACCATTGCCATAACTCTTTTATGAATGTAGGAGCTCTTCACTCCATGAATGGTTCTTTATGTGTGTTCATGTTTTGAATCTTGCTTGAATCATGTTGGAGACATTGTACAGTTATGCATTTCTTGCTTGTGTGTTGGGGGTGGATTTGGGAGGGATTTTATCTTGTTTTCTCTTGATGTTATTCATATGCCTTCTTGATGTTTTGATTGTTTTTGAGAGGCTTTCAAGGGGATGTTCTTGGCAACACTCACCCTTGGATAGTGAAGAAGTGGTCATGCTTGGGGAAAGGGCGTTAGTTGGACCTTAATAGTGTAGAGTATCCTCTCATGGAGAGAGGAGGGAGAAAGGGTAG
This sequence comes from Cupressus sempervirens, assembly GCA_028749045.1. Taxonomy (NCBI): domain Eukaryota; kingdom Viridiplantae; phylum Streptophyta; class Pinopsida; order Cupressales; family Cupressaceae; genus Cupressus; species Cupressus sempervirens. The sequence goes on along the minus strand of CM053790.1, from coordinate 674,588,162 downwards.
GGTGTATGGGCCCCTACTTGTCATCCCGTACCTTGTTGTTATTGAGAATTCTTGAATGTGGAAAAGAATGAGAAATCCTTATGGATATAGCCTCGAAAGGGCCTTGTGAAAGAATGGAAGTTCTTGTAGTTTTAGCCCCGAAAGGGCTAAGTGAAGGTATGGTGATTGACTTCTCCTATTGAGAACATCCACCTTTCCCCTATATTGGTTCATTGTTGGACCTATTGTGCAACTGGGTGGGAATGCATGTTTTATTTGCTTATCTCCTTGTGTTGTTATCTCCATGTTGGTTCTTGTCTCTTTCATGTTTTCCCTTGATGCAATGAAGACATTTGATAAAAGTTCTCTTGTGAAAGCCTTGAAGAAAACTCAACGAATTGTAATAGTATGTAAAATGTTTTTGAATTTTGATGTATTGGCAAAGACATTGGGTTTTCTTACTGGTTCTTTCCCGATGGAGCCTTGAACCAGGTTGATTAATAGAAAAGAAAAGATTGAGTAATACTCTTGCATGGAGCCTTTTTATATTTCAGTTCTTCGCAACTATTTAATTGAAAATGGATAAAATGATGATGTTTCACTCTTATTACGGTATTCGTATGATTGAAATCATATTTTTTTGATTGAAATTAATTAGATAAACATAGTGATATGTATCAATTTATGAAATTTAAGATTAAAATATAATTGTGTGTTTTAGCCCCGTATTTTTGGGCATGACATTTTGGTATCAGAGCCCCAGGTTTCATAACACTTGGGCAATAATGGGTCTATGAAGAGAGTCAACATTTAAAAATACATGAACTAAACCTCCTCTCGCATTTTTGTATGTGATTGGAAATAAAAATAAATAAAAATAAAAATCCTATCTTGTTGTATTAGCAAGACATTTAAAATCTATGTTATAATTCAAAAATATATATAGACTTTCAAAAGAAGCAAGAGAAAAGTCTCAAAAAAAAATATACATTCAAAATAAGCACCTACAGGATGCTGTATTTTGTATGGGAAAAATTTTAATCTCCTTTACAATAGAGCATATTCTTAGAGATTCTTTTAATATCTTATGGACTTTCTTTTAAACATAAATTATAAGATTTAATGAAATTAAATATATATATGATAAGTCAAATGACCTAGACTCCAACCACTTAACTTTATACTTAATAAAACCTCTTTACCTTGGGCGCAACATGCATTTATGATGCTGACATTCCTTTGAAAAGTGGTGTTTGAACCCTCCAATAAGAGATCAAATAAAATCTTATTTATTTAGAAACTCACACCCACGACCATGTCCTGGGGACAAAACAGCCTTGACAGGTCTTGGACCATGTGCCCATGTGGAGACCTTGCTAAAGTCTCCATAAGAAGCCGCCCAAGGAGAATGGTGAGGCTTACTTTTTTTTAGAAAAATTTGGCTTGTTTGGAGGAGAAGCCTTTGATGCTGTTCAAACTTGCCCATGCATACTTTTTTTTTTAGGTTTTGAGCCACGTGACACCTTGCTTGGTCGGCTGGGGTTAGAAAGGTGGGTGACTTTATGAAATCATCTGCCCTTGTTTCATGTAACAAATTCCTTGTCAGGTGTACCATATTGGAGGAGACTGTTTGGGGCAACACGTAGGCAAGCTCAAAATAGTGCATTTATTCCTTGGACAGAAGGTGGTAGCTTGGACCAATGTACCTTGACCTTCAGGAGGCAGCCATCCTTAGCTTACATGTGTAATGCAACATATGCCAGTTACAAAGCCAACTAGTATCCACAATCAATAAGATGACAGGACACACTTTCACAGAGGAGATGGAGCAGATAATCAGTACCTTTCTAAATTTCTTGGCATACCACCAATGCATCACACGAGCCGTGCACATGCCGAGGGGTAATTGGACAATTGCGATCCAAATTGGAAGGCTATTCGGCCGATTTTGACAGAGGTTCGAAGCTCGAAACCACAACTGCTGAAACTTTGGTCAAGTGTCTTTACAATGAAGGATTTATGCTATTAGAGGTAGAAGCCAAGGAGTATGTAAAGATCCTTCGCCTTCTGTGGGAGTTTGAAGATTAGTGTTACATTGCTCCAAGGAGAGTATTCTTCAATATTTGTTTACATTTTGAAGAGATTCACACTGTCGATTATAATAATGCAAGTAATTTTTTAGAATATCTGACAATGTAGTTTATTATAGGAGCTTTAAGAGTAAGGTAAAATTAACAAGTCTTTAAGCAAATTATAATATATTATATCCATTCTAGGTCTGGAGCTTGAAATAACTTCGGATATCTTTACCATGTTTAAGTTTACCTGCCGGCTTTTAATTTACATATTTATGTAAAAACTACACATTCTCGCTCATTTCTAATTTTATGCGACTTTAAGTTCACCGTTGATGAGATCTTTGTCAAAGCTTTGCTCCTATTATTTTTGCAACTCTTCATTTGAACTGCCAGTTTCTCTTTAGCAAAAGAAATTGAAGTTGTGTGCTATTTTTAAAGCACCTCCTAAAGCCTTGTGAAGAAAATCTTACTAGTTGTGGCTGAAGCATTTAAATGTGTTCGCTTTTACCCTTACTGTGAAGGCGGCGGGACGCTCTGACATGTTTAAAGCACAATTTGAAATGTAAGGTTAGTAGTGATAGAGATGGGGAAGTATTTTTCTAAATGAATAATATGCAATATTATATGTAAACATTGAGTATAATCATCAGCGGTCTGGTGGAAGATGGGGTTACAGGAAACTAGAGTTTCCTAGCGACTAAGATTTGAAGTATCAGAGGAGAATTGTTAAGAAGAAAGAGGAACTCTGTTAAGTTTGAAGTTTCAGAGGAACCTGTGTCTTTATGAGGCTTATAGCCCTAGTTACTTGTCAGTTTCTATTCTTAAATTCTTTAGAAAACTATACAGAAATAGGAGTTATATCAGTGGACCATCATGAGGTATCATCCGTTGAGCTGTATACTAAACTGCTAATCCACAACAATAGTGATATGCATCAAAAGCAACACATAAAATATGAACAAACTCGTGAGGAAGCAAGACGGTGTCATGTCATCAATGCCAAATCACCACATGGGATACGCACATTAGTAAAAGCCATCAAAGATTTATAATATAGGGAGTTCTTCTGCCACAAAAGAACTTCAAACAAAGAGTCTTTCACGCGTTGATTTCAGAGGAAGCAAGTTCGGGTTTGAACCAACACTCATCCCCCACAAATTTCTCGTGCCTGCGTCCTTGCTCTGGCGTACCCTAACATGGGACAGACCATCATCCTATCAAGCACGCATACTATCAAGTATTAACAGATCTATATTCATGCATGCATGTTGATCGGTATTTCTTTAGACAAGTATCTATTTCCAGATCGATACGTATTAAAGATTGATTAGTATTGGTAGATTGCTACAGTCAGATCAATATTGGAAAATTTGAAATCAGACGTTTGGCAACCAATGAATACAATTAAATACTCTTGTTGTCGGGTTTCATCTCCGAGTTGGAAGGTTTCCTATGGTAGGTACGATGCAATTTTTGTTGTGTGAATTACTTCACACCTGCATTTCCTTAATCTGATCATAAAACTAACAAGAGGTCCGTTGGAGAAGGCCTTCAAGAATGAGATAGGGTAGATTTCAATTTAAGGCATTGCTCAATTCATTTATTGCAACGAGATTCCTTTCACACAGTTAGAATCACCAAAGTAGTGACAATAATGAAGAATTAAAAACTGGTATCGGACATCATGGGTACTTTAAATCTGCCAAGCCACATCTATACATCCGAATATCTTTGGTAATTGCTTTAGATGATACTCAAATCTGGCCGATATGATGGCTGCATGAATAGACTGTGAACTTACCTAAGATATTAATGCGGTGTCATCATTGTTACAAATTGCGGTCAATTCAAGCCAAAACTAGGTAACCTGTATCTCAATTGTTGTGCATATAACTTAAATTGTGACCGCTCACATAGGGAAAAGTTATTTTGTTCATCATTTGTTCGAATTAGTGCACTTTTTTAATAAATGCATCCTGACTCACTCACATTGTATGTATCAGCTTTGAATTAGCCCTAAGTAAGATAGTACGGGTTAGTAAGTAAGAAAGTCAGTTAGTTATTTTATTCATTAAAAGTGTATTAAATGTCAGGAAGTAGTTAGTTTTATTGTTAAGTAGTTAGTAAATTCTAAATGTTAGATGTTAGTTGTTATATATATATATATATATATATTTTTTATTATTATTATTTTTAATGATAGAATTAGTTGTTATTTAATTTATTTGGTGACGTTAAGATGATAATAAATTCAAGTTAGAGATAGATTAGTTGTCAATATTAATAGTATTCAGGTTATCTATAATTTGTTATGGCTTAGTTTAACATCTGGTTATATCTTATAGTGTTAATTATTAATGTTTGTTTTTAATTTGATTACAGAGTAGGATTAGAGATGGATTAGATATAAACTTTACTCTATTATTCTCAAATTAGGATGTTTTTATGTTAGAATTTTGTTGTTAGAATTAGTATATTATTATTATTTTAATATTAATACTTTATCAAGTTAAGGGTGATAATATTTCAGTAGCAACTATGTTGTTTTTTTTTGTAAGTTTGGTTTTATTTAACTAATATTAATTGCTGTTAGATTTTGATTAGTGTTAGTTGAAAAGGGTATTTAGTATATTTTAGTTAGAATGATTTAATGTTAGATTATAATTAAGATTAAGATAGTTTGTTTGTTATTATGGATTAATACTTAGCTAGTTGTATTAGTAATGTATAATGATATTATAAGATTTGTATTATGAAGCTAGAAAGTTAGTTTTATTTTTGGGTTAAGATATTTTATTTAGTAGTGTTAGTAAGGATTCCATGGGGTTTTGTGTTAGGGTAAAGAGAGTTAGATTTAAATAAGCAAGCTAAATTAGATGTTAATTGTTGATGTCAGAATTTAATAAAGGATATTTATTGGTGGATGTTAGTATTCTAGTATGTTTTTAGTTAGTATTTATTTTGGTGTAGGATATCAGAGTTTGAGCGACATGGTCTTTAGACCACCACCCAATTTGATTCAGGAACCCTGCAATGTATTTGGAGGACCTAAGATTCCTCATTTTCCTCAGTGACCTTGGTATGGCCGCATTATGTCAGTGATGTAAATTTTGTAAGTAATTGGATTTATTTCCTTAATTGTTGATTTTAGATATTGGTATTTCAATGTTCTTTCCTCTTTTCAACAGTGTGAGGTGGGGCTGTTTAGCCAACTGCATTATTGATGATTCTATTTTTCCTCTTGGTTCTCTTTATTTCTTGATTTAAAATTTTACTATTGTGGCCACTCTTTATTTCGTTGATTTCAAACTTATGCGTTGGATCTCTCATCCTTGATGTTGAATTTAAATTGTGAGGCACTTTCTTTTAAATTTTGTTGGCAAAGTGACATATGCTGGTCCTACCAGAGGGATACCTGACAATCAAGCAGGTATATAACACTAGGGTTTGGGGTCTTAGTGAGAGTAGTCATGCCCACCCTCTCCCAAGACTTCAAGATTAGTAGCAGTGAATTTTGTTGACTGTTATGAGTTAATAGAATGGACTTCTAGTTGGTAAGGGGGCATGTGTAGCGATGGACTTGTTAAGTATCCTATCAAGTATTAGTGCATCATGGAAACTCTATAGAAAATTGATTAACCTTATATAAAGGGAAAAGTTGCTTAATATGAAACCTCATTGAGGGAGTCCTGTACGACTATTACCCTAATGAGTGGGTACGTGTGTTTCAGAACATCTTATGATATTGTTATGGCTAGAGACTCTATAGGTATATTTATTTTAGATTAGAAAGTTGTTTTTATGTGGCCTATATGTTTTAAGAAGTATTTGACCCTGGAAACAAAAAATAAATAAATATAAAAAAAAATGTAACCATGTCAGAGTTATGAAGTAAACTTGATTTTTTTAAAGTAATGGTAATCAGGCAATGTGTAATCTCCCCTGAGTATGTATGTGAATTATTAATCATTACTTTTTTATAAGAGTAAATTTTGGAACAAGTCTAGACAAGGTCTACCATACAATGAAACATTCTAGTTGTGTGACTTCCAGGAGGAAGTCAAAGGCTAGTGGGGGAGGATGTAAGGACCCTCCTCGTATGTACTTATCAAATTTGAACCCTATATTAAAACCATTATAGGAGATTGGAAATAGATATGAAGTAATGCTTATATTGTGACTGTTGTAATGAAATCTAGAGTAGTTGATATATCCATGTTCTAATACTTAGTGATTGAAGAACTATTTCATCACCTTGACTGTTTAAAACATTAATTGTTACTATTAGTGATGTGAGGTATTTTCACCTAATAATGAGGTCACTAATTTTGGTACCTTGATGATTAAGTGGTATGCTTTCAGATAGTTCATTTTGCCTTATCAATGATATTTATGATGTTTAATTATATGCATGCCTAACGATGATTATTCTAGTATTTTAATCTGAATTAATGAATAAAGTTACGTTGATTACATAATTTATAATGATTAAAGGTGTGTAGAAATAAAAAGGGTTGCTTAAATGAAAGATTCATGTTTTGATTTGTGAGGCCTCGCCCTAACCCATCGTAGCATCGATGATACATTGCTATTTTGATACTCATGCTTTGTTATGTCAGAACATTATTGGATATACTGAACATTTTATGCTATTTTACGATGTGTGATGCTTTACTTCAGTTACTTGATTTTGTCATTTAATGCTTATAAATATGTATAATGATGAAGAAAATTTATGCAACACTAACACTTTTGGTTATGCAAGTCGAAGGGTTAGAAATATGAGTAGAATTAGATAAACAACTATTTATTAAGGAATGGATGCTTTAATTCATATAATTCCTCTAATATGTAATTCACATTATGCATGTGGTTTTTGGACCTACTGATGTTTGCAATGAGTGTGCAGGAAAATTAGCCGAGATAACTCAATGGAAAAATGGAGCTAAATTACTTGTTAATTTTGTGCTAACCTTGTATTGTAATTATTTAAAGGTTGTAATTTGATCTTACTATTCTCCTAACTTTTAATTATTCCTAATAAGTATTTAAAGGCTTAGAAACATTAAATTTAAGTACCCCTATGGGTAAGGCTATGGGTGGGGGTATTTTCCAACCCTTTAGCCTCCTAGGTTGACTCTTAGGGTCACTCAAAAACTCTATTTTAGGTTGACTTCGAAAATGGGTTGTTCTTTACTTGGGTTGGTGAAACCAAACCTCCATCTTGAGTTACTTGAAGCTTATTGGAGTTAAGGACCATACTTAGAGGCATTTTTTGGAGAGTTTAGTTTTTGTCACCCAATCCTCTAGTTTTGGAGGAAGTCTTGAAGATTGAAGGAAGAAAGGGAAGCTCTTCTCAAACCACCATTGCCATAACTCTTTTATGAAGGTAGGATTTCTTCACTCCATGAATGGTTCTTTATGTGTGTTCATGTTTTGAATCTTGCTTGAATCATGTTGGAGACATTGTACAATTATGCATTTCTTTCTTGTGTGTTGGGGGTGGATTTGGGAGGGATTTTATCTTCTTTTCGTTTGATGTTATTCATATGCCTTCTTGATGTTTTGATAGTTTTTGAGAGGATTTCATGGGGATGTTCTTGGCAACACTCACCCTTGGATAGGGAAGAAGTGGCCATTCTTGGGAAAAGGGCATTAGTTGGACCTGAATAGTGTAGAGTCTCCTCTCATGGAGAGAGGAGGGAGAAAGAGTAGGGTGTATAGGCCCCTACTTGTCATCCCATACCTTGTTGTTATTGAGAATTCTTGAATGTGAAAAAGAATAAAAAATCCTTGTGGATATAGCCTCGAAAGGGCCTTGTGAAAGAATGAAAGTTCTTGTAGTTTTAGCCCCAAAAGGGCTAAGTGAAGGTATGGTGATTGACTTCTCCTATTGAGAAAATCCACCTTTCCCCTATATTGGTTCATTGTTGGACCTATTGTGCAACTGGGTGGGAATGCATGTTTTATTTTCTTATCTCCTTGTGTTGTTATCTCCATGTTGATTCTTGTCTCTTTCATGTTTTCCCTTGATGCAATGAAGACATTTGATAAAAGTTCTCTTGTGAAAGCCTTGAGGAAAACTCAACGAATTGTAATAGTATCTAAAATGTATTTGAATTTTGATGTATTGGCAAAGACATCGGGTTTTCTTACTGGTTCTTTCCCGATGGAGCCTTGAACCAGGTTGGTTAATAGAAGAGAAAAGATTTAGTAATACTCTTGCATGGAGCCTTTTTATATTCCAGTTCTTTGCACCTATTTAATTAAAAATGGATAAAATGATGATGTTTCATTCTTCTTACGGTATTCGTATGATTGTAATCATATTCGTTTGATTGAAATTAGTTAGATAAACATAGTGATATGTATCAATTTATGAAATTTAAGATTAAAATATAATTGTGTTTTAGCCCCGTATTTTTGGGCATGACACAATTAACTCCTTATTTTACTCAAATTAAATTTGTTAACTCCCTTTAATTTGGAAATCTCCCTTTATGACTAAACTTCACCTTTAAATCCTGACCGTTGATTGAAATTGATCTCAACTGTTGATGAATTCGAGGAAAGTCTATGTAAGAGACCCTCATCTCTTCATTTTGAAAGGTTCAATGAGAATTTGCATCGAATTGTTGCTGGAATTCATACTCACATTTGCTCATATTCACATACGCAAAGTTCAAGTTTGACCAAAAGTTGAAAAGATTTAACCACGGTTGACTTGAGTTCACTAGTTCCGAAAAGAATTTTGAAATAATTAAATGAAATTATTTAATTAAATGGAGTACTTACTTCTAATTAATTTTAAAAAGTTATTTAATTAAATGAGAAGCCATTCCTAATGAATTAAATGAAGTTATTTAATTAAGTAAGAAAAGTGTCTCTAATTAATTAAAGATTATTTAATTAAATAAAAAAAGTAATTATGAGAGAAAATCTCATTTTATTAAATTAAATATCTCAACAAAATCTCTCTTTAGTTCAGAAAGGGAAATTTCCAGTTCACTATTGATCAAAAATGAGTTAAATCAATTAACTCCTTTTTCTACTCAAACTAAATCAGTTAGCTCCGTATTTTACTCAAATTAAATCTGTTAACTCCCTTTAATTTGGAAGTCTCACTTTATGACTGAACTTCACCTTTAATCCTGACTAATGATTCAAATCGATTTCAACCGTTGATGAATTCCAAGAAATTTTATTTAACAGACCCTCATCTCTTCGTTTTGAAATGTTGAATGAAAATTTGGATCGAATTGTTGTTGGAATTCATACTCACATTTGCTCATAGTCACATACGCAAATATCAAGTTTGACCAAAAGTTGACGAGATTTAACCATGGTTGACTTGAGTTGACTAGTTTTGAAAAGAATTTTGAAATAATTAAACAAAATTATTTAATTAAATAGAGTACTTACTTCTAATTAATTAAACAAAGTTATTTAATTAAATGAGAAGCCATTCCTAATTAATTAAATGAAGTTATTTAATTAAATAAGAAAAGTGTCTCTAATTAAATAAAGATTATTTAATTAAATAAAAAAAGTAATTATGAGAGAAAATCTCATTTTATTAAATTAAATATCTCAACAAAATCTCTCTTCAGTTCAAAAAGGGAAATTTCTAGTTCACTATTGATAAAAAATGAGTTAAATCAGTTAACTCCTTTTTCTACTAAAATTGAATCAGTTAACTCCTTATTTTACTCAAATTAAATCTGTTAACTCCATTTGATTTGGAAATCTCCCTTTATGATTGAACTTGACCTTTAAATCCTGACCGTTGTTTGAAATCGATCTCAATCGTTGATGAATTCTATGAAAACCTATTTAAGAGACCCTCATCTCTTCATTTTGAAAGGTTGAATGCGAATTTGCATTGAATTGTTGCTGGAATTCATACTCACATTTGCTCATATTCACATACACAAAGATCAAGTTTGACCAAAAGTTGACTAGATTTAACCACGGTTGACTTGAGTTGACTAGTTTCGAAAAGAATTTTGAAATAATTAAACAAAATTATTTAATTAAATGGAGTACTTACTTCTAATTAATTAAAAAAAGTTATTTAATTAAATGAGAAGACATTCCTAATTAATTAAATGAAGTTATTTAATTAAATAGGAAAAGTGTCTCTAATTAATTAAAGATTATTTAATTAAATAGAAAAAGTAATTATGAGAGCATATCTCATTTTATTAAACTAAATATCTCAAAAAAGTCTCTCTTCAGTTCAAAAAGGGAAATTTCTAGTTCACTATTGATAAAAAATGAGTTAAATCAGTTAACTTCTTTTTCTACTCAAATTGAATCAGTTAACTCGTTATTTTACTAAAATTAAATCTGTTAACTCCCTTTAATTTTGAAATCTCCCTTCATGATTGAACTTCACCTTTAATCCTGACCGTTGATTGAAATCGATCTCAACCGTTCATGAATTCCAGGAAAGTCTATTTAAGAGACCCTCATCTCTTCATTTTGAAAAGTTGAATGAGAATTTGCTGTCATGCCCAAACTAAGAGGGCAAAAACTCACAAATATTTTTTTTTTAAATTCATAATTAAAAAGCTCTAAGTTGAATAAGGTTGTGATCACAGCTAAAATAAAGGTACTCTACATTATGTCTTAGGATAATAACATGAGGATGATTACATCGTTAAGATATTAAAACGTTGTTCTAAGATTTATAATGGTAACTTATGTTCTTACATGTCTAATACAACATCATAGTTAAAATTGTTTAAATTAAAATTGTAGATGACTACGAGATTGTTAGGTCAATTATCTAAGCAATTAAAATCTAGTTAAAAATTTGTTTTAATTAGCCAATAACTCTTAAATTAAGCTACTTTGCTAAACACATTTAAAACTTAATCGATTAACACTTAACTATATAACCATTTAATTACGAAAGCATACATAAAAAAAACACTACCAAACTAACATAATTAATACTAATTCAAATTTTAATCGACATAATATGTAGACTGATCTCAACTAATAATTATTTAAATAACATTAACCAACTCTTATTAATCTAAAACTAATTGAAAATTATCTAGCATTAGATATAAAACAACTAAATTAATCTAAGAACAAAACTAACTAAATTACAACTATAATTTGCAACTAAATTATATTACAATACAAAATTATTTAAAAAAAAAAAAAAAAACTAATTTAAAACAATATACAAAAGAAAACTGAACTAACTTAATTTTAAAACTAAATAAAATTTACTAACCTACACTTAAACCCCTAACACCTACTCTAACTCCCTAGCCCCACTAGCCCTTGGGCAAGTGCTTCCCAAGCACTGTCCTTGGGACAATGCTCTGCCCGAGGGCACACATGGAAAAGCCGCCCCCCTCCTAAAAACCTGCGGCCCAAAAACAAAAGGGGAAGTCAAAAGTTGCAATAGCAACTTAATAAAAACTGAGCGCCATTTTTCATGGGGGTGGAGGATGGGACATGGGGTGATGTCATCCCATGTGATGACCTACCCCAAAATTAAAATATTAATATTTCTCCCTCCAAAACTGACATCTACCAAACATTAATTTCATAAAGTTTTGCAAATAGCTAGGATGGATAATTATAACAGTTATTACATAAAGTTTAGTTTATAGGAATAGGATATTTTCTTTTTCAATTACTTTTAATATTTTGAACATTATTACCCATATTTCCTTAATAATTTGTTTTATTTCTAATTTTGAAAAGGAAGAATATTTTGGAGAATATTCTCTATTGCAAGGAGGCATTTAAATCTCCTCCCATACAAAAGGCAAAGAGTTTTACTCTCTTGCAACACACATTTTTTTGATGAAATTTTCTAAGTGTAAACTTCAAGCCATGTATATTTGCTTTTCAAAGCTTTAAATATTGGTACAATAGTTTAAAGTATATTAACATCATATTTAACATGAACTCCTATGTAACTTGCAATGCAATAAAACAACCATAGACGTTAATTCCTTTCCTAAACGTAGTTATCTTTTGAACATATAAGGAACATATAAAGAACTTTAAAATTTGCTCAATCCAACTAAATCTACATCCATGATATAATTTTCATTTCAACATAAAGAAAAACCTTGACATTTTTACCAATTTAAACATCATCAATTCCATCCAATTTTAAAATTCATCCATCTAAATTTAAAATTTACAATTAAATCACATGACAAGCAATTATACTCAACACCAATTTTATTGGCCAACCTGATTCAAAGGCTCAGCTGGGAAAGAATCGAGAAGAAAACCCGGCTTCATTGCCAATACAACAAGGTTTAAAATACAATTTACAATAGGATCTCAATCCTAATTTTCAACAATTTAATCAAATTTTCTTCATGACCCTAATCAAGGGATTTATAATGTTTTCTACAACTCATTTCTAGAACCATGGAGGAAACAAAATCTGATCAGGTGACCAAAAGCATGAACAAGAACAATTCAAAACATGCATATTTATACAAGGTTTTCACAATAAGATCTACAATAAGTCAACACTAGGGAAAGGTGGATTCTTTCAACTAGGAGAAGTCGAGCACAGCACCAAATCAGATACCCAATCGGGGCTATTAACCAAGAACTTCCATTCTTCCATTTAAAAATGCCATACCCATACAAGGTTTGTGCTGATGGGTAGGGGCCCATAGCACCCTACCCTTTCCCAAAATTGGTCACTGCTGCCCTCTCCAAGGTTGAGTAATACCAAAACACCCATGCAAGGAAAATCTCAAAATTGCAAACATAAACATGAAAGAAAAACAACCAAAATAACATGGTTTTCAAATCTGCCCAACATACCCACAAACATACAAACATTGAAACAACAAGGTAGCATAAGCATGAAACAAGAATAAAAACTGAACAAGGGAGATGAGAAATCCAACCTTCATAAGGAGGTAATGGCAATGAACAAGTTTGAGTAGAGTTTCCTTTTCCTTGCTTCAATCTTCAAGAACTCCTCTCTAAATGTAGAGATTGGGTGACAACCTCCACAAGTCCAAGAAGGGCCTCTAAATAGGCCTCCAACTCAACCACCCAAGGGCTCAATAACTACCCCACCCACTCGCAATTCTAGAAACTCCTAACTCAACCTGCACTATGATTAAACCCTAAGTGGAGATGAGGTGAAGTAACTTAAGATAACCATGGTCAATTTTTGCACAAAAGAAAAAAGAGACTTTTTGAGTGACCTCAAAAGTAAAAAAAAGGGGCTTAGGGTTTGGAAAAGACCCCTAACCCATACCCATACCCTTTGGGTAGAAAAATTTCATGTTTTAAGCCGTAGGAAAAAGGTTTATAGCCAAACAAAATCTAGCAATAAAATAGGACCAACTAACAACTCTAACAAAATAGATTAAGCACTAATCCAGATTAAGGGTGACTAAACTTGATTAAGAACCCAAGTAGCAAACTGACACTAACTTAAACCAACTTAGGTCCATGGGTTACACAACTAATCCTAACTAGCACGCTAAAGAGCACAACCAATTCACAAGTGTCAAGCAACACTAAAGAACATAGTTACAAATATTATCATTTACTGAATACAAAAATAAAATACATACATCTCACAGTATAATACTTTAATTACAAACAACAAGGTTTCAAAAATAAAGCACATAGAGATCAGTTATGTTCCTCCGTAGGGTTTCTCGGCTAAATATCTGCACACTCATTGCACACATCAGTAGTCCCGTAGAATCACATGTACATAATTGTATACGTATCAAAAATTCACATAAATTAAAACATACATCAATAAGGGTTTCTTCATCCTGCTTAATTCTTAATCATTTAAAATCTCTTAGATCAGAGTCTCAATCCTACATTTACTGATTTCATCAACATACATATACATGAAACATTAAATGATAATCATCAAATATATCTGAAAGTAACATCACACAAAATGAACTAATAAAGTATGTTCTAAGCATCAGATAATGCCTCGACACCTCGAGCCATGCATATCAAAATAATAGTAATGTATCACTATGCTACGATGGGTCGGGGCGAGGCCTCACATTTGCATCAAATTGTTGTTGGCATTCATACTCACATTTGCTCATATTCACATACGCAAAGATCAAGTTTGACCAAAAGTTGACCAAATTTAACCACAGTTGACTTGAGTTGACTAGTTTCGAAAAGAATTTTGAAATACTTAAACGAAATTATTTAATTAAATAGAGTACTTACTTCTAATTAATTAAACAAAGTTAATTAAATGAGAAGCCATTCCTAATTAATTAAATGAAGTTATTTAATTAAATAAGAAAAGTTTCTCTAATTAATTAAAGATTATTTAATTAAATAGAAAAAGTAATTATGAGAGCATATCTCATTTTATTAAATTAAATATCTTAACAAAATCTCTCTTCAACTCAAAAAGGGAAATTTTCAGTTCACTATTTATCAAAAATGAGTTAAATCAGTTAACTCCTTTTTCTATTCAAATTGAATCAGTTAACTCCTTATTTTACTCAAATTAAATCTGTTAACTCCCTTTAATTTGGAAATCTCCCTTTATGACTGAACTTCACCTTTAATCCTGACCGTTGATTGAAATCGATCTCAATCATTGATGAATTTCAGAAAAAGTCTATTTAACAGACCGTCATCTCTTCATTTTGAAAGGTTAAATGAGAATTTGCATCGAATTGTTGCCAGCATTCATACTCACATTTCCTCATATTCACATACGCAAAGATCAAATTTTATCAAAAATTGACCAGATTTAACCACGGTTGACTTGAGTTGACTAGTTTCGAAAAGAATTTTGAAATAATTAAACAAAATTATTTAATTAAATGGAGTACTAACTTCTAATTAATTAAAAAAAGTTATTTAATTAAATGAGAAGTCACTCCTAATTAATTAAATGAAGTTATTTAATTAAATAAGAAAAGTGTCTCTAATTAATTAAAGATTATTTAATTAAATAGAAAAAGTAATTATGAGAGCATATCTCATTTTATTAAATTAAATATCTCAACAAAATCTCTCTTCAGTTCAAAAAGGGAAATTTAAAGTTCACTATTGATAAAAAATGAGTTAAATCAGTTAACTCATTTTTCTACTCAAATTGAATCAGTTAACTACTTATTTTGCTCAAATTAAATCTGTTAACTCCCTTTAATTTGGAAATCTCCTTTTATGACTGAACTTTACCTTTAATCCTGACCGTTGATTGAAATCGATCTCAATCATTGATGAATTTCAGAAAAGTCTATTTAACAGACCCTCATCTCTTCATTTTGAAAGGTTGAATGAGAATTTGCATCGAATTGTTGCTGGAATTCATACTCATATTTGCTTATATTCACATATGCAAAGATCAAGTTTGACCAAAAGTTGAGCAGATTTAACCACAATTAACTTGAGTTGACTAGTTTCTTAAAGAATTTTGAAATAATTAAAGGAAATTATTTAATTAAATAGAGTACTTACTTCTAACTAATTAAACACAGTGATTTAATTAAATGAGAAACCATTCCTAATTAATTAAATGAAGTTATTTAATTAAATAAGAAATGTGTCTCTAATTAATTAAAGATTATTTAATTAAATAGAAAAAGTAATTATGAGACCATATCTCATTTTATTAAATTAAATATCTCAGCAAAATCTCTCTTCAATTCAAAAAGGGAAAATTTCAGTTCACTATTGATCAAAAATGAGTTAAATCAATTAACACATTTTTCTACTCAAATTGAATAAGTTAACTCCTAATTTTAATCAAATTAAATCTGTTAATTCTCTTTAATTTGGAAATTTTCCTTTATGAGTGAACTTGACTTTTAATCCTGATAGGTGATTCAAATCGATCTCAACCATTGATGAATTTCAAGAAAGTCTAATTAAGAGACCCTCATCTCTTCATTTTGAAAGCTTGAATGAGAATTTGCATCGAATTGTTGCTGGAATTCATACTCACATTTGCTCATATTCACATACACAAAGATCAAGTTTGACCAATAGTTGACCAGATTTAACCACGGTTGACTTGAGTTGACTAGTTTCGAAAAGAATTTTGAAATAATTAAACAAAATTATTTAATTAAATAGAGTACCTACTTCTAATTAATTAAACAAAGTTATTTAATTAAATGAGAAACCATTCCTAATTAATTAAATGAAGTTATTTAGTTAAATAAGAAAAGTGTTTCTAATTAATTAAAGATTATTTAATTAAATAGAAAAAGTAATTATGAGAGCATATCTCATTTTATTAACTTAAATATGTCAACAAAATCCTCTTCAGTTGAAAAAGAGAAATTTCCAGTTCACTATTGATAAAAAAATGAGTTAAATCAGTTAACTTCTTTTTCTACTTAAATTGAATCGGTTCACTCCTTATTTTACTCAAATTAAATCTGTTAACTCCATTTAATTTGAAAATCTCCCTTTATGATTGAAGTTCGCCTTTAATCCTGATCAGTGATTGAAATCGATCCCAAACGTTGATGAATTCTAGGAAAGTCTATTTGAGAGACCCTCATCTCTTCATTTTGAAAGTTTGAATGAGAATTTGCATCGAAATGTTGGTGGAATTCATACTCACATTTGCTCATATTCACATATGCAAAGATCAGGTTTGACCAAACATTGACCAAATTTAACCACGGTTGACTTGAGTTGACTAGTTTCGAAAAAAATTTGAAATTATTAAACAAAATTATTTAATTAAATGGAGTACTTACTTCTAATTAATTAAACAAAGTTATTTAATTAAATGAGAAGCCATTCCTAATTAATTAAATGAAGTTATTTAATTAAATAAGAAAAGTGTCTCTAATTAATTAAAGATTATTTAATTAAATAGAAAAAGTAATTATGAGAGCATATGTCATTTTATTAAATTAAATATCTCAACAAAATCTCTCTTCAGTTCAAAAAGGGAAAATTTCAGTTCACTATTGATCAAAAATGAGTCAAATCAGGTAACTCCTTTTTTTACTCAAATTGAATTAGTTAACTCCTTATTTTACTCAAATTAAATCTGTTAACTCCCTTTAATTGGGAAATCTCCCTTTATGACTGAAGTTGACCTTTAATTCTAACTGTTGATTGAAATCAATCTAACCTATTGATGAATTCTACGAACGTCTATTTAAGAGACCCTAATCTCTTCACTTTGCAAGGTTGAATAAGAATTCGCACCGAATTTTTGCTAGAATTCATACTCACATTCGCTTATATTCACATATGCAAAGATCAAATTTGACCAAAAGTTGACCAGATTTAAGCACAATTGACTAGTTTCGAAAAGAATTATGAAATAATTAAATAAAATTATTTAATTAAATGGAGTACTTAATTCTAATTAATTAAATAAATTTATTTAATTAAATGAGAAGCCATTCCTAATTAATTAAATGAAGTTATTTAATTAAATAAGAAAAGTGTCTCTAATTAATTAAAGGTTATTTAATTAAACAGAAAAAGTAATTATGAGAGCATATCTAATTTTATTAAATTAAATATCTCAACAAAATCTCTCTTCAATTCAAAAAGGGAAATTTCCAGTTCAGTATTGATAAAAAATGAGTTAAAACAGTTAACTCCTTTTTCTACTCAAATTGAATCAGTTAACTCCTTATTTTACTCAAATTAAATTTGTTAACTCCCTTTAATTTGGAAATCTCCCTTTATATCTGAACTTCATCTTTAATCCCGACCGTTGATTGAAATTGATCTGAACCTTTGATGAATTCTATGAAAGTCTATTTAAGAGACCCTCATCTCTTCATTTTGAAAGGTTGAATGAGAATTTGCATTGAATTGTTGTTAGAATTCATACTCACATTTGTTCATATTCACATACGCAAAGATCAAGTTTGACCAAAAGTTGACCAGATTTAACCACAGTTGACTTGAGTTGACTTGAGTTGATTAAAAAAAATTATTTAATTAAATGGAGTACTTACTTCTAATTAATTAAACAAACTTATTTAATTAAATGAGGAGTCATTCCTAATTAATTAAATGAAGTTCTTTAATTAAATGAGAAAAGTGTCTCTAATTAATTAAAGATTACTTAATTAAATAGAAAAAGTAATTATGAGAGCATATCTCATTTTATTAAATTAAATATCTCAACAAAATCGCTCTTTAGTTCAAAAAGGGAAATTTTCAGTTCACTATTGATAAAAAATAAGTTAAATCAGTTAACTCCTTTTTCTACTCAAATTGAATCAGTTAACTCCTTATTTTACTCAAATTAAATCTGTTAACTCCCTTTAATTTGGAAATCTCCCTTTATCACTAAACTTCACCTTTAATCTTGACCGCTGATTGAAATCGATCTCAAATGTTGATGAATTCCATGGAAGTCTATTTAAGAGACCCTCATCTCTTCATTTTGAAATGTTGAATGAGAATTTGCATTGAAATATTGCTGGAATTCATACTAATGTTTCGTCATATTCACATATGCAAAGATCAAGTTTGACCAAAAGTTGACCAAATTTAACCACGGTTGACTTGAGTTGACTAGTTTCGAAAAGAATTTTGAAATAATTAAACAAAATTATTTAATTAAATGGAGTACTTACTTCTAATGAATTAAACGAAGTTATTTAATTAAATGAGAAGCCATTCTTAATTAATTAAATGAATTTATTTTATTAAATAAGAAAAGTGTCTCTAATTAATTAAAGATTATTTAATTAAATAGAAAAGGTAATTATGAGAGCATATCTCATTTTATTAAATTAAATATCTCAACAAAATCTCTCTTCAGTTCAAAAAGTGAAATTTCCAGTTCACTATTGATAAAAAATGAGTTAAATCAGTTAACTCCTTTTTCTATTCAAATTGAATCAGTTAACTCCTTATTTTACTCAAATTCAATTTGTTAACTCCCTTTAATTTGGAAATCTCCCTTTATGACTGAACTTCACCTTTAATCCTGACCGTTGATTAAAATCGATCTCAACCGTTGATAAATTTCAAGAAAGTCTATTTAAGAGACGCTAATCCCTTCATTTTGAAAGGTTGAATGAGAATTTGCATCGAATTGTTGTTGGAATTCATACTCACATTTGCTCATATTCACATACAGAAAGATCAAGTTTGACCAAAAGTTGACTAGATTTAACCACGGTTGACTTGAGTTGACTAGTTTCGAAGAGAATTTTGAAATAATTAAACAAAATTATTTAATTAAATGGAGTACTTACTTCTAATTAATTAAACAAAGTTATTTAATTAAATGAGAAGCCATTCCTAACTAATTAAATGAAGTTATTTAATTAAATAAGAAAAGTGTCTCTAATTACTTAAAGATTATTTAATTAAATAGAAAAAATAATTATGAGCGCATATCTCATTTTATTAAATTAAATATCTCAACAAAATCTCTCTTCAGTTTAAAAAGGGAAATTTCCAGTTCATTATTGATAAAAAATGAGTTAAATCAATAAACTATTTTTTCTACTCAAATTGAATCAGTTAACTCCTTATTTTACTCAAATTAAATTTCTTAACTCCTGTTAATTTGAAAATCTCCCTTTATGACTGAACTTCAGCTTTAATCCTGATCGTTGATTGAAATCGATCTCAACCATTGATGAATTTAAGGAAAGTCTATTTAAGAGACCCTCATCTCTTCATTTTGAAAAGTTGAATGAGAATTTGCATAGAATTGTTGTTGGAATTCATACTCACATTTGCTCATATTCACATATGCAAAGATCAAGTTTGACCAAAAGTTAACCAGATTTAACCACGGTTGACTTGAGTTGACTAGTTTCAAAAAGAATTTTGAAATAATTAAACAAAATTATTTAATTAAATACAGTACTTACTTCCAATTAATTAAACAAAGTTATTTAATTAAATGAGAAGCCATTCCTAACTAATTAAATAAAGTTATTTAATTAAATAAGAAAATTGTCTCTAATTAATTAAAGATTATTTAATTAAATAGGAAAAGTAATTATGAGAGCATATCTCATTTTATTAAATTAAATATTTCAACAAAATCTCTCTTCAGTTCAAAAAGGGAAAATTTCAGTTGACTATTGATAAAAAATGAGTTAAATCAATTAACTCCTTTTTCTACTCAAATTGAATTAGTTAACTTCTTATTTTACTCAAATTAAATCTGTTAACTCCCTTTAATTTGGAAATCTCTCTTTATGACTGAACTTCACCTTTATTCCTCACCGTTGATTGAAATTGATCTCAACCGTTGATGAATTCTAAGAAAATCTATTTAAGAGACCCTCATCTCTTCATTTTGAAAGGTTGAATGAGAATTTGCATTGAATTGTTGCTGCAATTCATACTCACATTTGCTCATATTTACATACGCAAATATCAAGTTTGACCAAAAGTTGACCAGATTTAACCACGATTGACTTGAGTTGACTAGTTTCGTAAAGAATTTTGAAATAATTAAACAAAATTATTTAATTAAATGGAGTACTTACTTCTAATTAATTAAGAAAAGTTATTTAATTAAATGAGAAGCCATTCCTAACTAATTAAATGAAGTTATTTAATTAAATAAGAAAAGTGCCTCTAATTAATTAAAGATTATTTAATTAAATAAAAAAAGTAATTATGAGAGCATTTCTCATTTTATTAAATTAAATATTTCAACAAAATCTTTCTTCAGTGCAAAAAGGAAATTTTTTAGTTCAATATTGATAAAAAATGAGTTAAATCAGTTGACTCCTTTTCCTACTCAAATTGAATTAGTTAACTCCTTATTTTACTAAAATTAAATTTGTTAACTCCCTTTAATTTGGAAATCTCCCTTTATGACTGAACTTCACCTTTAATCCTGACCGTTGATTGAAATCGATCTCAACCGTTGATGAATTTCAGAAAAGTCTACTTACGAGACCCTAATCTCTTCATTTTGAAAGGTTGAATGAGAATTTGCATCGAATTATTGCTAGAATTCATACTCACATTTGCTCATATTCACATACGCAAAGATCAAGTTTGACCAAAAGTTCACCAAATTTAACCACAGTTGACTTGAGTTGAGTAGTTTCGAAAAAATTTTTGAAATAATTAAATGAAATTATTTAATTAAATGGAGTACTTACTTCTAATTAATTAAACAAAGTTATTTAATTAAATGCGAAGCCATTCCTAATTAATTCATTAAAGTTATTTAATTAAATAAGAAAAGTGCCTCTAATTAATTAAAGATTATTTAATTAAATAGAAAAAGTAATTATGAGAGCATATCTGTAAGGTCCCATCCAAGTAAGGACTAGTATGATTGTTAATTTGTCTACAATATAATTTGATTAGTAGTAAATATTAATTTTCTCATTAGAAGAACATTATAAGACTTATGCAATAATATGATTAGGGAGGATGCTTATGTGACTTGCTATGATTAGTATTGTTTAAAAAAGATTGACTTATCATTCGTAAGAATCTAAATATTAGTAGCAAATGTGTATGTGATACTTTGTATAGAAGAATTCTACTTATTTAATTAATGTGCAAAGTTAGACTCAACTTATGATCAACTGTGGATTTTGTTCATACAATTGACAATAATTATAAATAGAAATGGTCGGACCTCTTTACATATGATACGATAGTTTAGATAGTTTATGAGACTGGTAGCATTAGAACTAATTCACACTATGATGAATTGTGTAATTTATGTAAACATCTTGATTAGCTAACGTGAGTTACCTTATGGATAAATAATTTATATTATTCATCTTATCTCATCATGATAATTAGATAGTTTTAGTAATTGAAATTATGGCCAATTGAATTGAATAGATATTGTGTTGTGGTAAATACATTCTACATAAGGTGACTATGAAAATGGAAATCAAGTTTGCATTATGTGATTATTGTTTTGAAGTAAATTATGTATCATTTTAATTCAAAATAAAAAAGTATAGAAATGAATAGAATATAGATAACACAATGAATACTAGTGATACTTGTTATGTTATTCTAAGAGATATTATGATTTGAATCCTATAATTAGTGAGAGTAAGTACTTATGCTTGATAAATTTGATTAATGTATGTGCAAGGTGTAAGGTTTTTTGATACATATGCTATGAATTATTAATGTGGTTATTATTCTTGAAAAGTTTGTAATTAGAGACATTAAAGTAAAAAGAATGATACTCATTTGTAAATGAATTTCATATGCAAATGATTTTGAAGAAATGATGTTGGAATATGATATTGATCTAATGGGTTGATCTATGGTTAATTCAAGGATATGTATTAATGTTTATAGTCTTATATTTATATGTTTGAGTTACTGATGTTAAATTTGAATTTGTACAGCGGATGATTATGAAGGCCTAATCGAATGATTATGAAGACCTTTGAGAAAACTATGCTAACTCTTGTACAACAATCAAAGTCGACCTCAATGCAAACTTTTTGTAAAATCGGATATGAACTAAAGTTGGACTTTAGAGGGGTTAAAATGGATCCTAGAGTGCATTCTGGGTTAAAATAACCTAACCCACTTATACTACCTAAGGTTGGGCATTAGTTGATGGTCAAATCATGGTTAAAATTTACATTATGACACCTCAAAAGGGCCCCACTTCAAATGTGACGAAAATGAATAGTGGGAAACAATGGGTTATGACACATTGATAAGAAAGCCATGTGCCTTCATTAAAGAGGGAGGAAGACTTTGGAGGAGGGACTTTTTCACCATTGTTGGAGATGAAAAGGGGAAGATATATGCAGAAGAGGGGAGAATGACAGAAATATGGAGAGGAAGAAGAAGATGGAGGAAGAGGAGGAATGATTCTTGGTTGAAGATGAAGATCCATCTAAAGGGAGAGCAATTGAAAAGATAAGTAACTTATATACATTTAGAGTAGTTCTTACTTATTGAGATGAAATATTGTTAGAAAATTTATGACATAGTGTTTAAAGAGAACTCTTAGGATTGCATCCATGATCTCTTGGTTGAAACGAGTTCTCTTGCCCAGGGGTATGGCTAGGGCACAAGCAGCCTCATGATGCCATTATGGTAGGGTGGAAAAGGGAACTTGTGTGAATGGTTTTGATAATTATTGTTGTATCTTACAAAGAAATGAAAATAAAAATTATAAAAGCTAAGCCTTGCTACTTGATTTAAGATTGTGTATATGATTCAATGCAAAAGAGAAGTTTGTGATCTTACATTTGTGATGTATGAAAGGTTTCCTATTTGAATACAAGAAAACCAAGAAAATAAAAGAAATAGTTCTATGTCTTGTTAAGATGTATATTTGAAAGACTATTAAATGGAAATTTAATGCTCTTTTGAGTTCAAATCAATTAGTTAATCAAAGTTTCAATTTCCTTATAGTGTGGATCTGAAATTTGTAGTTGAAAATAGTTATCTTAATCATGTCTTCCTTTAAAGAAATTTATTTCTTATTTTTGGGTAGGAAAATATGGGCATGACATTTGGTATCAGAGCATGGTTGCAACATTGGGACATTGTTTGGGACCATTATAGACATGGGAAAATATAAGGAAATTTCTTCATGACTTAGTACCATAAGAAAAAGTCTATTAAAATACCATTATGATAGAAAAAGTCAGTTTATTAGGTTCATGTTTGATCATGTTTTAATTGCATTTTATAGATTCAGAGATTTCTAAAGGATTCATTTTGTCTTTGAATACTAGTTGTTTAAAATATGCATACTGAAGTTTATACCTCTTTGTGATGATCATGGAAAACATTCTTGTCATTAAATTGGAGGATTAAGAAAACTCAATGAACACAATCCTTTAGTTTTACTTTATAGATCATATATTAGCTTGCATGTACTTGATCAAATATCACCCTTCCACCTTAGAACCATCCAAGGGAAGTATGAGAACAATATAGCCAACAAGATCACCTACTTACCTAAGACCTGGGAGTGCAAATTAGCTTGCTGGAAAATGTATGAGAAGAAGAAAAAAACCACGCCACTCTTATTACAGTCCATTAAAATATTCAGTTTGATTATAATAATAATACTACAATTTTGTATTCTAATATAACTAATGATAATAAAAAGAAAATGATAATATGTTAGGTACTCATTATTATGAAGAATGGACATGGTATAGGACTTGTACCTTGGTCAGACATTAAAAACAAAAAAATATATATATAAATCATTAACACCATCAAAGAAACTTGAAAAAAAAAAACACAGTTTTCTAGAATCAATGAAGAGGCGACCATGTTGGAGCAAAAGTCTAATGCAATAAATAAGCACTAAATCTTAATCAAATTTCTAGCGCCCAAAATCATCCAAGTCTATTAATGAAGGAGATAGAAGTCTTGTCAACTACCCATCCATTCCTTATAACAACAAATCTCAGCTTACGTGGGCAGCAAGATGGAATGGGCAACCTTTTTAAGGGGAAAGTACTTAGCTTAAACAAACAATTTAAAATTATGGGCTCTTCCATGCCCTTTTTGCCACCTAAGTCATGTTTAGCAAAAATACAAAGTACGGTCAATAATGCTATAGACTCTTCAACTCTCATGCCTAGGAGGAATTTACCCACGTAATGAGCAAGCAACATAATTAATTACAACTTGGACATGCGCTGATTTTCTAGAAGGAGGTTAGTGGGGTCTTGGTAAACCATATTTATGAATATGGTGGGGTCACTTGTGGTGACACAAGATATGAAAATTATAGTTATCTATTGTAAAGCTAGTGAGAGAGGAGGTAGGAATGGGGTTAGCATTTAGGGATTTTGTGGATTAAGTAATTATTTGGTAATATCTATTCATTTTGGTCATTTTTATATATGATTTTGGTAGTAGATTCAATATCTTCAAATACAATAGTATAGAACTAAAACATAATATCAAAAAAAAATAAAAATTAATTATCAGCATAGTAGTAATAAAAAAAAATTTAAAAAAAGTATGTAAGTAAATGATATAAAAGAGTATTGAAAATCCGAGTTATTCTTAAAATATCTCAACACATATAATAAAATTATTAGTTTATTAGTATACTTTGATTGTAAATATCATTGGTATTGTTATTTAAAAAAAAAGAAAAGAAACAAAGATTGATTGTTCATGTAATCATATGTCTAGATTAGAGAAAATAGAGAATGATTAATAGGAATAAAGTTCAGTAATAAATGTCTATAGTAGAGGGCATACAAACAAAATTTACAAACTTGCAAAATGAAAGTATGGGTATTATTATGCCACAAAAAGGATAAGCATGGCTCTCTGCTCAAATCTGCAACCCTAATGGATGAATATGCTTTATGCATATTTACACAACCAACATGAGTAAATATGCATCAAGTATACACACACACCATGAATCTTTCATCAAAGCTTCATTTTCAACCTGCAACAAAATCTAGAATAACAAAATTTTGAAAAATAGAGATGAAAAGAATGCTAAATCTCTTTCATTGAGCTCTTGAATCCAAACCTGAAACACAAATAAACAAGAGCAAGAAACAATAATGAATAAGAACAACATGCATTAGGGTTAGAATATGAAAGGAGAAGAAGAGAAAATAAAAGAAACAAGATTGAAATGAAAATAATGAAAGAGTAGATTTAGGTTTCTTTCTATAAAATTTTTTGGAGAACCCTAACTAGGTTGTGATTATTTTATTTATTTCCTTGTTGACTTTTAGTTTTCTTTTGGAAAGTGAATTTAAATTTCAGATTTAAAATAAAAAGAAAGTGTTTTCATTTTAAATGTTGAAGTGGGCTTTTAATAAATCAATAAAAGATTTCTTTCTAATTTCAATATTAGCAAGTGAGTAAAGTAGTGAGCTTTTAATCTAAATAGATTTCTTTCTAAGCTCAATATTTAAATGATGTAAAGTGAATTTATTGACTTACTATGAGGGAAATATGATTTCTCTCTTTTAGTAAATAGTAGAATTTATAAAGTGCTTTAAATTTAATAAATGCAAGTTCTGTTTCTAAACAACATTTTAGAAATTGTATTTTAAATTTAGTATTATTATAATATTAATTAATAAATTAAGGAGAGTAATTTATTAGAATATTTCATTACTATCTTTAGTATTTCTTAAATTTAAGAGTGAGCTTAAAAAGGAGGATTGTTAGATTAAATATTTGTCTCGATTTAATTAATAGAAGTAATAATGTTGTTTTAAAAGATTCATTATGATGTGAAGGAAATAATTAATAGTTTATATTCAATAATGTAATGGAATCAATTAATCCATTTAGATATTAAGTCATTAAAATGAAAATAACATTGGGGATACAAAAAAAATTATTTATATATTATTTCACTTTATTAAAGTTAGTCTAAAATCTATAAATGAAAATTTATTGCTATGTTGTAAAACAAAGTGAAGGGGGGCAATAAGTTTATACTTAATGGCATCTCATATTGGTTTTAAAGATATACATTTCATATTATGTCGAATGCAAATATTTTGCTTAGATGTTAAAGTTTGTTTGAATTTTAAGATATTGAATGTCATATAATTAGTCAAGCATGAATTTTCTTAAATTGTTTTCTTTGAAATAAAATCTTGGGATTAATGTTAATCTTATACCACAAAAGGGTAGTTTAAAAATAACATTGTTATATTCAAGCAACTACTGAATATAAGATTTCACATTTAACCGACGAGATTATCAAAATTAGTAGATATCATGAGAACTCTAGTTCAAATGCTAAAAGTCTAAACTATGAGAGACAAATCAAATTTTTATGTTTTTACAAAGAAACATAATCTCAAGGAGTATAATTAAATTAGTATTCGCACATTTAGAAGATAAATAAAGTTTTGTGATGTTTACTTGTGATAGATATAAGAGGGTACTAGACCAAAGGGTCAAGACTATAGAAAACCGACATCATTTTTAATAGTCATTCATAGTTTTTAAATTTTGAAGGATGTAATAAGAAACTTCTTATAGGAATTAGATTGCTAAATGTACTTAAAACCTTTAGTAAGGCCTTAGTATGAGGATAATCAATACCTATAGAGGAATTGGAATATAAGTTATATATCGTTTTCACTCTCAAATCTAAAATTAGTGATATACCATGTCATTTGGTTAATTTTCTCCTTTTTTTTTTCCTTGCTTAGGTGTGTATTCAAAAATTGAATGTTTATGTATACCATCTTATATTAGTGATTGAAAATGTTGATTATGAAAGTTCCCAATAGATGCTCCTTGCTTAATTTAAGGTATGTATTGTAAGAGAAGAAAATTTATATGTATGTGGATAGCTTGTATGTTACAGTAATGACAATGTGAGCTATTTTGTTCAATAATAAACTAGTGGATGGAATAATGAGTAGAGTAGAGATCCAATGAAAAATGAAATTGTGCAATGATGTACATGGGCTAATATGTTCTTGTGTTGATAAGATTTTTTTTATGTTGTGGGAATATCTTATGTGGCTATAAATATTGTTTGATGTCCTCATCTAGGGAAGATTAGATGAGCATTGTGGTTAATGCTAATATTACATGTGGTTATGTAGATGCAAGCGTATGGGTTCATGAAGCAATATAATATATCATACCTTCCTTTATATATGTTAGTAACCTATGTGAAGCCATGACTCATGACATCTTGTGATTCCTCATCCATGTGATTAAACCAGTGTTGCCATTTGTGTTGAAGTATTGTATAAAACCAACAATTGTCATGTGTGCCCATGTAAATTAAAAACAAATGTTCTTGGAAATTATGTTTGTACATAAGTATGTGGAAGTCATACCTTGTATGAGTTATTGCTTGGTTGTAACCCTACTAAATACCACCTTTAAGGATGTTTACAAAGGATAATGTTGTTACCTATTCCCATAGTTGAAAACAAAATACCAGTACTCAGAATAAGACTCCTTAGACATATTTGTGTATATTCTCCTATGAGATCCAACATGTGGAAGGAGGATTTCCCATGTTGTGATAGATACCATTTCTGCACATGTTCCGACATAATGCAATGGGTAATGATGCCGTGTTGCTGATGGTAGCGAGCCAAGCTCGAGAACATGATGCCACGTATATAGTTATGTGAAGGCGCTATTGTTTTTGTATGTTTCAGTTCCCACTTGATGCAAAGCATATAGGAGATGCTTGCATTCTTGTGGAGGGGTACCCATGGATGCTCGATCATGTGTACGCGGAAGTGCATATGGGTGGACCCTAGCCATGTATACCTTTGGCTACGACGATGCTTACATGAGATCACTATGTGGAGTGTGTCCTGCACGTGCTTTCTTTATGATGAACAATGCCATGCGACATACGACTAGAGTGGGTGTTCTCCACCTAGTGTATGGTCATGCCAGGTGAGTTGACGTGCTTAGTCTGTACCACTTGATGTAAGGTGTTGCCGAGGTGAACACCCCATGCCATGTGGTTAGTGCACCTAGAGTGCCCACATGAAAGGCTACTGCGCTAGCCAGACGTTCCCTCCTTCCTCGTGAGGTGGCTAGATATAGTCACATAGTGATGTAATGTGCACTTTATGATTTATTTTATTGTGTAGACCAACAAGTTTATTTACTTTCTCTTTGATAGTCTAGCCACAACCTTAATCTTCTTTTTTTTTTTACTTAGCTTATTGTTGCAATACATTGAAATTTTCTTGTTTTATTGTTGTTGAAATATATGATTTAACTTCTTTCATTGGAAATTTTTTTGTGTGGCTAGACTAGTTTCCTTGGTGTTTGTGGATGTTGGTCTTGTGTTGTAATGTGATTCCTCATCAAGGACGATGGAGATGAACTTGATGAGTGTATACGAGGAAGCAGACACAGGGAACCCTTGAGGATGGGGGTATGTGAGGCTGTTATGCAACTATTATCCACTACCTTCCTATGTGTGTGGTGTGTATTCATTGGAGGCTAACCACATTACATAAACAAGGGATATGACACGTGGTTTCGTATGGATGACCTCTTATGTGATGGGTCTATTTACCATCGAGCCACCAAGTGAGGCTTGGATCACAGATTAATAATTTTGGACTATGGATGTGGGTTCAGACAGTTATATGGTATAGTGCACTTCAGACCCAGATGAGATTAACATTTTGCCTCTTGACCATTCATGAACCTTGTGATGTGTTTATCCCAGTGATGTGGCTTGTGTATGAGTGTATAGGATGTCAATGGGTGTGAAGGCTTCACTCACCCTTGGGAGGGAAGAGATGCCTTGGGTGAAGGGCTTAGTTGGGCTCAACATTGAAGTTGAGAGATTCTCCTCCTTGGAGAGCCCACCTTCACCCATTGTTTCATGATTCCAATGGTGAATCATTGTGTTAAGCCTTGGAAGGGAGTTTATGTGTTGTTACTATATGTTGTATGCCTTGTTGGTGCTTGAGTGTAACTCCTTTGAGCCTTGTTTCCCTAATTGAGTGTTTCAATTTTGTTTAATATATCATGTTTTATGTATGCTCATACAATTATAAATTGCTAAATGTTGGAAAGATCACTTACATGAGTAGGAATTGATAGATAGAACAAAAAAAAAAAAAAAACCCACTGGTGACTTCCAGGAGGAAGTCAAAGACTAGTGGAGGGGAATGTAAGGTCCCATCCAAGTAAGGACTAGTATGATTGTTAATTTGTCTACAATATAATTTGATTAGTAGTAAATATTAATTTTCTCATTAGAAGAACATTATAAGACTTATGAAATAATATGATTAGGGAGAATCCTTATGTGACTTGCTATGATTAGTATTGTTTAAAAAAGATTGACTTATCATTCGTAACCATCTAAATATTAGATGCAAATGTGTATGTGATACTTTGTATAGAAGAATTCTACTTATTTAATTAATGTGCAAAGTTAGACTCAACTTATGATCAACTGTGGATTTTGTTCATACAATTGACAATAATTATAAATAGAAATGGTCGGACCTCTTTACATATGATACGATAGTTTAGATAGTTTATGAGACTGGTAGCATTAGAACTAATTCACACTATGATGAATTGTGTAATTTATGTTAACATCTTGATTAGCTAATGTGAGTTACCTTATGGATAAATAATTTATATTATTCATCTTATGTCATCATGATAATTAGATAGTTTTAGTAATTGAAATTATGGCCAATTGAATTGAATAGATATTGTGTTGTGGTAAATACATTCTACATAAGGTGACTATGAAAATGGAAATCAAGTTTGCGTTATGTGATTATTATTTTGAAGTAAATTATGTATCATTTTAATTCAAAATAAAGAAGTATAGAAATGAATAGAATATAGATAACACAATGAGTACTAGTGATACTTGTTATGTTATTCTAAGAGATATTATGATTTGAATCCTATAATTAGTGAGAGTAAGTACTTATGCTTGATAAATTTGATTAATGTATGTGTAAGGTGTAAGGTGTTTTGATACATATGCTATGAATTATTAATGTGGTTATTATTCTTGAAAAGTTTGTAATTAGAGAAATTAAAGTAAAAAGAATGATACTTATTTGTAAATGAATTTCATATGCAAATGATTCTGAAGAAATGATGTTGGAATATGATATTGATCTAATGGGTTGATCTATGGTTAATTCAAGGATATGTATTAATGTTTACAGTCTTATATTTATATGTCTGAGTTACTGATGTTAAATTTGAATTTGTACAGCGGATGATTATGAAGGCCTAATCGAATGATTATGAAGATCTTTGAGAAAACTATGCCAACTCTTGTACAACAATCAAAGTCGACCTCAATGCAAACTTTTTGTAAAATCGGATATGAACTAAAGTTGGACTTTAGAGGGGTTAAAATGGATCCTAGAGTGCATTCTAGGTTAAAATAACCTAACCCACTTATACTACCTAAGGTTGGGCGTTAGTTGAGGGTCAAATCATGGTTAAAATTTACATTATGACACCTCAAAAGGGCCCCACTTCAAATGTGACGAAAATGAATAGTGGGAAACAATGGGTTATGACACATTGATAAGAAAGCCATGTGCCTTCATTAAAGAGGGAGGAAGACTTTGGAGGAGGGACTTTTTCACCATTGTTGGAGATGAAAAGGGGAAGATATATGCAGAAGAGGAGGGGAGAATGACAAAAATATGGAGAGGAAGAAGAAGATGGAGGAAGAGGAGGAATGATTCTTGGTTGAAGATGAAGATCCATCTAAAGGGAGAGCTCTTGAAAAGATAAGTAACTTATATACATTTAGAGCAGTTCTTACTTATTGAGATGAAATATTGTTAGAAAATTTATGACATAGTGTTTAAAGAGAACTCTTAGGATTGCATCCATGATCTCTTGGTTGAAATGAGTTCTCTTGCCCGGGGGTATGGCTAGGGCACAAGCAGCCTCATGATGCCATTATGGTAGGGTGGAAAAGAGCACTTGTGTGAATGGTTTTGATAATTATTGTTGTATCTTGCAAAGAAATGAAAATGAAACTTATAAAAGCTAAGCCTTGCTACTTGATTTAAGATTGTGTATATGATTCAATGCAAAAGAGAAGTTTGTGATCTTACATTTGTGATGTATGAAAGGTTTCCTATTTGAATACAAGAAAACCAAGAAAATAAAATAAATAGTTCAATGTCTTATTAAGATGCATATTTGAAAGAATGTTAAATGGAAATCTAATGCTCTTTTGAGTTTAAATCAATTAGTTAATCAAAGTTTCAATTTCCCTATAGTGTGGATCTAAAATTTGTAGTTTAAAATAGTTATCTTAATCATGTCTTCCTTTAAAGAAATTTATTTCTTATTTTTGGGTAGGAAAATATGGGCATGACAATATCTCATTTTATTAAATTAAATATCTCAACAAAATGTCTCTTTAGTTCAAAAAGGGAAATTTTCAGTTCACTATTGATAAAAAATAAGTTAAATCAATTAACTCCTTTTTATACACAAATTGAATTAGTTAACTCTTTATTTTACTCAAATTAAATCTGTTAACTCCCTTTCATTTGGAAATCTCTCTTTATGACTGAAATTCACCTTTAATCCTGACCGTTGAATAAAATCAATCTCAAACATTGATGAATTCCAAGAAAGTCTATTTAAGAGACCCTCATCTCTTCATTTTGAAAGGTTGAATGAGAATTTGCATCGAATTGTTGCTAGAATTCATAATCACATTTGCTCATATTCAAATACTCAAATATCAAGTTTGACCAAAAGTTGACCAGATTTAACCTCAGTTGACTTGAGTTGACTAGTTTGAAAAAGAATTTTGAAATAATTAAACAAAAATTTTTAATTAAATGAAGTACTTACTTCTAATTAATTAAACAAAGTTATTTAATTAAATCAGAAGCCATTCCTAACTAATTAAATGAAGTTATTTAATTAAATAAGAGAAGTGTCAATAATTAATTAAAGATTATTTAATTAAATAGAAAAAGTAATTATGAGAGCATATCTCCTTTAATTAAATTAAATATCTCAACAAAATCTCTCTTCAGTTCAAAAAGGGAAATTTCCAATTCAATTGATCAAAAATGAGTTAAATTAGTTGACTCATTTTTCTACTCAAATTGAATCAGTTAACTCTTTATTTTAATCAAATTAAATCTGTTAACTCCCTTTAATTTGGAAATCTCCCTGTATGACTGAACTTCACCTTTACTTCTGACCGTTGATTGAAATCGATCTGAACCGTTGATGAATTTTAGGAAAGTCTATTTAAGAGACCCTCATCTCTTCAATTTGAAAGGTTGAATGAGAATTTGAATCGAATTGTTGCTGGAATTCATACTCACAGTTGCTCATATTCACATACGTAAAGATCAAGTTTGACGAAAAGTTGACCAGATTTAACCATGGTTGACTTGAGTTGACTAGTTTCGAAAAGAATTTTGAAATAATTAAATGAAATTATTGAATTAAATGAAGTAGTTACTTCTAATTAATTAAACAAAGTTATTTAATTAAATGAGAAGCCATTCCTAATTAATTAAATGAAGTTATTTAATTAAATAAGAAAAGTGACTCTAATTAATTAAAGATTATTTAATTAAATAGAAAAAGTAATAATGAGAGCATATCTTATTTTATTAAATTAAATATCTCAACAAAATCTCTCTTCAGTTCAAAAAGGGAAATTTTCAGTTCACTATTGATAAAAAATGAGTTAAATCAATTAACTCCTTTTTCTACTTAAATTGAATCAGTTAACTCCTTATTTTACTCAAATTAAATCTGTTAACTCCCTTTAATTTGGAAATCTCCCTTTATGACTGAACTTCACTTTTAATCCTGATCGTTAATTGAAATCGATCTCAACCGTTGATAAATTTCTGGAAAGTCTATTTAAGAGACCCTCATCTCTTCATTTTGAAAAGTTGAATGAGAATTTGCATCTAATTGTTGCTAGAATTCATACTCACATTTGTTAATATTCACATACGCAAAGATCAAGTTTGACCAAAATTTGACCAGATTTAACCACGGTTGACTTGAGTTGACTAGTTTCGAAAAGAATTTTGAAATAATTAGACCAAACTATTTAATTAAATGGAGTACTTACTTATAATTAATTTTAAAAAGTTATTTAATTAAATGAGGAGCCATTCCTAATTAATTAAATGAAGTTAAACAATTAAATAAGAAAAGTGTCTCTAATTAATTAAAGATTACTTAATTAAATAGAAAAACTAATTATGAGAGCGTATCTCATTTTATTAAATTAAATATCTCAACAAAATCTCTCTTCAGTTCAAAAAGGGAAATTTCCAGTTCACTATTGATGACAAATGAGTTAAATCAGTTAACTCCTTTTTCTACTCAAATTGAATCAGTTAACTCCTTATTTTACTCAAATTAAATCTGTTAACTCTCGTTAATTTGGAAATCTACCTTTATGACTGAACTTCACCTTTAATTCTAACCGTTGATTGAAATCGATCTCAACTGTTGATGAATTCAAAGAAAGTCTATTTAAGAGACACTCATCTTTTCATTTTGAAAGATTGAATGAGAATTCGCATCGAATTGTTGTTGGAATTCATACTCACATTTGCTCATATTCACATACGCAAAGATCAAGTTTGAGCAAAAGTTGATCAGATTTAACCACGGTTGACTTGAGTTGACTAGTTTCGAAAAGAATTTTGAAATAATTAAACAAAATTATTGAATTAAATAGAGTAGTTACTTTTAATTAATTAAACATAATTATTTAATTAAATTATAAGCCATTCCTAATTAATTAAATGAACTTATTTAATTAAATAAAAAAGGGCCTCTAATTAATTAAAGATTATTTAAATAAATTGAAAAAGTAATTATAAGAGCATATCTGATTTTATTAAATTAAATATCTCAACAAAATCTCTCTTCAGTTCAAAAAGGGAAATTTCCAGTTCACTATTGATCAAAAATGAGTTAAATCAATTAACTCCTTTTTCTACTCAAATTGAATCAGTTAACTCCTTATTTTACTCAAATTTGATCTGTTAACTCCCTTTAATTTGGAAATCTCCCTTTATGACTGAACTTCAATTTTAATCCTGACCGTTGATTGAAATCGATCTCAGCCGTTGATGAATTCCAAGAAAGTCTATTTAAGAGACCCTCATCTCTTCATTTTGAAAGGTTGAATGAGAATTTGCATCGAATTGTTGCTGGAAATCATACTCACATTTGCTCACATTCAATTACGCAAAGATCAAGTTTGACCAAAAGTTGACCAAATTTAACCACGATTGACTTGAGTTGACTAGGTTCAAATTTTTTTTTGAAATAATTAAACGAAATTATTTACTTAAATAGAGTACTTACTTCTAATTAATTAAACAAAGTTATTTAATTAAATGAGAAGCCTTTTCTAATTAATTAAATGAAGTTATTTAATTAAATAAGAGAAATGTCTCTAATTAATTAAAGATTATTTAATTAAATAGAAAAAGTAATTATGAGAGCATATCTCATTTTATTAAATTAAATATGTCAACAAAATCTCTCTTCAGTTCAAAAAAGGGAAATTTTCAGTTCACTATTGATAAAAAATGAGTTAAATCAATTGACTCCTTTTTCTACTCAAGTTGAATCAGTTAACTGCTTATTTTACTCAAATTAAATCTGTTAACTCTCTTTAATTTGGAAATCTCCCTTTATGACTAAACTTCACCTTTAATCCTAACCGTTGATTGAAATCAATCTCAACCGTTAATGAATTAAAGGAAAGTCTATTTAAGAGACCCTCATCTCTTCATTTTGAAAGGTTGAATGAGAATTTGCATCGAATTGTTGCTGGAATTCATACTCACATTTGCTCATATTCGCATACGCAAAGATCAAGTTTGACCAAAAGTTGACCAGATTTAAGCATGGTTTACTTGAGTTGACTAGTTTCGAAAAGAATTTCAAAATAATTAAAAGAAATTATTTAATTAAATGGAGTACTTACTTCTAAATAATTAAAAAGTGTTATTTAATTAAATGAGAAGGCATTCCTAATTAATTAAATGAAGTTATTTAATTAAATAAGAAAAGTGACTCTAATTAATTAAAGATTATTTAATTAAATACAAAAAGTAATTATGAGAGCATATCTCATTTTATTAAATTAAATATCTCAAGAAATTCTCTCTTCAGTTCAAAAAGAGAAATTTTCATCTCACTATTGATCAAAAATGAGTTAAATCAGTTGACTTCTTTTTCTACTCATATTGAATCAGTTAACTCCTTATTTTACTCAAATTAAATTTGTTAACTCCCTTTAATTTAGAAATCTCCCTTTATGACTGAACTTCACCTTTAATCATGACCGTTGATTGAAATCGATCTCAACCATTGATGAATTTCAGGAAAATCTATTTAAGAGACCCTCATCTCTTCATTTTGAAAGGTTGAATGAGAATTTGCATCGAATTGTTGCTGGAATTCATACTCACATTTGCTCATATTCACATACGCTAAGATCAAGTTGGACCAAAATTTGACAAGATTTAACCACGGTTGACTTGAGTTGACTAATTTTGAAAAAAATTTTGAAATAATTAAACGAAATTTTTTAATTAAATGGAGTACTTACTTCTAATTAATTAAACAAAGTTATTTAATTAAGTGAGAAGCCATTCCTAATTAATTAAATGAAGTTATTTAATTAAATAAGAAAAGTGCCTCTATTTAATTAAAGATTATTTAATTAAATATAAAAAGTAATTATGAGAGCATATCTCATTTTATTAAATTAAATATCTCAACAAAATCTCTCTTCAGTTCAAAAAGGGAAATTTCCAGTTCACTATTGATCAAAAATGAGTTAAATCAGTTAACTCCTTTTTTCACTCAAATTGAATCAGTTAGCACCTTATTTGACTCAAATTAAATTTGTTAACTCCCTTTAATTTTTAAATCTTCCTTTATGACTGAACTTCACCTTTAATCTTGACTGTTGATTGAAATCGATCTCAACCATTGATGAATTTTAGGAAAGTCTATTTAAGAGACCCTCATCTCTTCATTTTGACAGGTTGAATGAGAATTTGCATCGAATTGTTGCTAGAATTGATACTCACATTTGCTCATATTCACATATGCAAAGATCAAGTTTGACCAAAAGTTGACCAGATTTAACCATAGTTGACTTGAGTTGACTAGTTTCGACAAGAATTTTGAAATAATTAAATGAAATTATTTAATTAAATGGAGTATTTACTTCTAATTAATTAAAAAAAGTTATTTTAATAAAATGAGAAGCCATTCCTAATTAGTTAAATGAAGTTATTTAATTAAATAAGAAAAGTGCCTCTAATTAATTATAGATTATTTAATTAAATAGAAAAAGTAATTATGAGAGCATATCTCATTTTATTAAATTAAATATCTCAACAAAATCCCTCTTCAGTTCAAAAAGGGAAATTTCCAGTTCACTATTGATGAAAAATGAGTTAAATCAGTTAACTCCTTTTTCTACTCAAATTGAATTTGTTAACTCCTTATTTTACTCAAATTAAATCTGTTAACTCCCTTTAATTTTGAAATCTCCATTTATGACTGAACTTCACCTTTAATCCTGATCGTTGATTGAAATCGATCTCAACCGTTGATGAATTCTAAGAAAGTCTATTTAAGAGACCCTCATCTCTTCATTTTGAAAAGTTGAATGAGAATTTGCATCGAATTGTTGCTGGAATTCATACTCACATTTGCTCATATTCACATATCCAAAGATCAAGTTTGACCAAAAGTTGACCAGATTTAACCACGGTTGACTTGAGTTGACCAGTTTCAAAAGGAATTTTGAAATAATTAAACGAAATTATTTAATTAAATGGAGTACTTACTTCTAATTAATTAAACAAAGTTATTTAATTAAATGAGAAGCCATTCCTAATTAATTAAATGAAGTTATTTAATGTGAGGCCTCGCCCTGACCCTTCATAGCCTTAGTTGTTGCTTTATCCTTTTGTAACTTATGACTCGAGATGTTGAGACATTATCTAATACTTGGAACATATTATATTATTTCATGTTATGTGATATTACTTTCAGATATATTTATGTTTGTCATTTAATATTTTATGTATATGTATGTTGATGAAATCGGTAAATGTATGATTGATACCTTGATTTAGGAGTTTTTTTTTATGGTTAAGAATTAAGTACGATGAAAGAAACCTTGATTGATGTATGGTTCAATTTATGAGAATTTTTGATACGTATAAATGTGATTTTCGGGACTACTGATGTGTGCAATGAGTGTGCAGATATTTTAGTCGAGTAAACCGACGAAGGAACATAACGGATCTCTATGTGCTATTTTTGGAAACCTTGTTGTTCGTAATTCAAGTATTGTACTGTGAGATGTATGTATTTTATTTCTGTGTTCAGTGAATGTTAATGTTGTAATTAAGTTCTTTTAGTATCATTTGACACTCGTAAATTGTTTATGTGCTTCAATGTGTTGTTTAGGGTTAGTTGTTTAAACTTTGGACCCAGGTTGGTTTAGTTGGTGTCAGTTTGCTTTTGGGTTCTTAATCGAGGTTAGTCTTCCCTTAATCTAGATTAGTGTTTAATCTGCATTTTAGAGTTGTTAGTTTGATCCTAATTATTTCTTAGCCTTTGTTTGGCTCTAAACCTATTCCCAAGGCTTCAAAACATGGAATATTTATACCCCAGGGGTATGGGTATGGGGTAGGGGTCTTTTCCAACCCCTAAGCCTCCTTTGTTGACTTTTGAGGCCACACAAAAAGTCTCTTTTTGCCTATGTGCGAAAATTGCAAGTGGTTGCCATGAGTTGTCTCACCACACCTCCACTTAGTGTTTAACCATGGTATGGGTTGAGTTAGGAGTTTCTAGAATTGTAAGTGGGTGGGTGAAATTATTGGTCCTTTTGGGTGGTTGAGTTTGAGGCTTATTTAGAGGCCCTTCTTGGACTTGTGCAGGTGGTTACCAAATCTCTACATTTAGAGAGGAGTTTTGAAGATTGAAGGAAGGAAGTGGAAACTCTACTCAAATTTGTTCATTGCCATTACCTCTTTGTGCAGGTAGGAATTGTGGTCTCCCTTGTTCAGATTTCATTCTTGTTTCATGCTTATGCTACCTTGTTGTTGTTTCAATGTTTGTATGTTTTGTGGGTATGTTGGGAAGCTTTGAAAACCATGTTATTTTTGGATGATTTCCTTTCATGTTCATGTTTTCAATTTTGAGATTTTTCCTATATGGGTGTTTTGGTATTACTCACGCTTGGAGAGGACAGAAGTGACCAATTTTGGGAAAGGTCTGTTTAGTCGGATTCCAATCAGTGTAGAGTCTCTTCTCAGGATGAGAAGAGGGAGAAAGGGTAGGGTGTTATGGGCCCCTACCTGTCAGCACAAACTTTGTATGATTATGGTATGTTGAAATGGAAAAATGGAAGTTCTTGGTATATAGCTCCGATTGGGCATCTGTTGGTGTTGTCCTTGACTTCTCCTGGTTGGAAGAATCCACCTTTCCCTAGTGTTGACTCATTGTGAATCTTATAGTGAAAACCTTGTATGAATATGCATGTTTTTCATGTTTCTTGGTCATGCTTGTTATCACCTGTTCATATTTTGTTTCCTCCACGGTTCATAGAAATGTGTTGCAGAATTGGATATGGAACCCTTGTTGAGGGTCATGAAGGAAATTTCATTTAAGTGTTGTAATGGCAACGAAGCCGGGTTTTCTTCCTGATTCTTTCCTAGCTGAGCCCTTGAATCAGGTTGTTAATAAAATAAGTGATTGAGTAATCCTTGGTTCTCTTGAAGTTTTTGTATTTTATTTCGTCACTTGAATGTATATTAAAGATGAGATGAATCGATGATGTTCAATTATGCAAGATTCAATTTGTAAATGTATGGTATCTCTTTTGAGTTTGATATGATTTAGTTCATAGTTGTTTGTGTTGAAAGTAAATTTGCAAGAACATGTAGGAAAGAATTATGTCAAGATATCCAAACTTAAATTTGAAACACGATAGAGGAAAGAACTCGGTGCGTTTTGATACTCCCTTCAAATGAATAGAGCATTATCTTTTTTTGATCTCTTTATTTTCTCAATTGCCCTAAGATTAGTTAGTCTCTATGTTATTCAAATTTTGCTCCATCAGTTATAGTAGATAGTTAAATGAATATATAGTTTATTTTGTTGAGCATGATACATAATAAGGTGATAAGTTAATATCATTATGAATTAAAACACCAATCCTATAAAACTCCATAGTAAGACTTAAAACTACAAGTAAGTTTTCAAATGCATGTTAAAAAAAAATAAGGCCTGTAGGAGCACATATATCATTCTAGAAATTGTATGGAAAAAAAAAAAAAAAGTTCATACTATTACAGTTTAATATAATAATAGACCCTCAATGATTTAAAAACAATACTTTATAAACATTTAAATATCCTAGCTTCTTATATCCTTTCCTACCATATAAACTTTATTATCATTAATGTTTCCTCACCTCTACTTGGACGTCAGTTGGAAGAAGGTTTCAAAATATTTATATAAAAATGTTTTATTTACTTACTCTTTGTATCATCATAATGATGATGTCACCCCTATTCTTTACCGCACCTTGACTTTGTGCTTGTCTCAGCTCATGAGGAAATGTGAGGCCTTGGGATGAAGTGACAACATATATTTAAAACCTTATTATTTTCCCCATGTCCCATTCCTTCTATCTGAGCGCTCATTGCCTTCTCATTTATGAAAGTTGTTGTTTCTATGTTTAAAGTTTGCTTGGGCGCTATTTCCTTTGTTGGGGCCTGCCATCGTACTGCCCACGTACTTCACCCAAGGTTGGACTGCGCCTTGCAGACCTTGGGCTACGTGGGGCAGCTTTGGTATACGCCCAAGTATGTTGGTAGGGGGTGTAGGGGGGGGGGGGTGGGGGGTGAGGGTTAGGTTAGATGTTAGGTGTAAGTTAGTATTAAGTTTTGTTTTTTTGTTAGTTATTTTTTTTAATATTAGATTAGTGTAAAATATGTTTTAGTAAGTATTTATTTTTATTATTGTCTTTTCATATATTTTTTAATTAAGCAAATTTTAAATGTAAATTAATGTGTTAGTTGATATTAGTAGATAGTTAACTATTTAAAGATTAAGTTAGTTGTTCGTTTTGTTAATTTAAATTATTTTTGTTTTTAGTTAGTAGCATATATTCAATTTTATAGTTACTTTATATATGTTTTTGCTAATTGTTATTTATTTTAATTAGTTAAGTTGTAAACGTAAATTAAGTAAGTTTTAGTTAGCTTTTATTTGTGTTATTGGTGGAATCCATTGTTCAAAATTTTAATATATAATTTTCTTAGTAATGTTAGTTTTTATATTGATGATATATTAGTTAAATATAGTTTAGCTTAGTTTTGTATCAAAAATTAAGATAGAATTCAATTGGAGTTATTTTAGTTTTAAAGCAATTTAGTTGTTTTCCTATTTTAGAAAGTTTTAAATTAATGATTGGTTAATTAATAGACTTTATTAAAATGATAATCAGAATGATTGCTTTAAAATTATAACTAATAATGATTTAGTTTTGCTAAAGTATTGTTAAAAATTGTAGATAACGTTTCATGAAATATTTTTATTATCTTAATTTAAATTCATATGGTCATTATATTAGAAATGTTTTATTTGATTTTTTATAAAATTACGATTGGAATAAAATTAAGTATAGTTTATATAGGTGTATGGGTAGATGTGATATGTCTCTTAATGAGTTCTTGTTTTGATAATTCGAATGAATTTAAGAGAAGTCAGTTTTAATTTATTTAAGTATAGATATTAGATTTAGATAGTTTAGGTTTTTAGATTTGTTTTAATTGTTTAATTTTTTAGGAAGCTTTAAATTTCATAATTAGTTAGAATTTATTTAGTTGTTAGTGGATTAAATTTAAAATTAGTAAGTTTATGATAGTTGATCTTTATGTTAAAATAGTCGGAATGTTTACGTTAATAAATTTTAGATATATATATATATATATATATATATATATATATATATATATATATATATATATATATATATATATTCAATTTTAATTTTAGTTAATTATTTTCTTAGAGTGACTTTCGTATATCAATTAAGATTGTCAATCGATAATTGTCCAAGAGATTTATAGTTGATGTTGATTAGAAACTTTCAATTAATCTAAACTTGAATACATTTACATTATCATCTAAATAATGGTTTCATATTGTTGTAAGTTAATTATATAACGTACCCTTTGATCGATATCAATCTTATAACAAAAAGCTTCAATATCTTAATGATGTAATCGTACTCATGTTTATAATCTTAAGACATAATGGAGAGAACCTTTACTAAAACTTCTATCTCAATCATTTCAAACTTAGAGCAATTTAATTATTATTAAAAAATAAAATTTGTGTGTGTTTTTTATGCCCTCGTAGTTTGGGCATGACATTTAATTAAATAAGAAAAGTGACTCTAATTAATTAAAGATTATTTAATTAAATAGAAAAAGTAATTATGAGAACATATCTCATTTTATTAAATTAAATATCTCAACAAAATCTCTCTTCAGTTCAAAAAGGGAAATTTCCAGTTCACTATTGATCAAAAATGAGTTAAATCAATTAACTCCTTTTTCTACTCAAATTGAATCAGTTAACTCCTTATTTTACTCAAATTAAATCTGTTAACTCCCTTTAATTTAGAAATCTCCCTTTATGAGTGAACTTCACCTTTAATCCTGACCGTTGATTGAAATCGATCTCAATCGTTGATGAATTCCAGGAAAGTCTATTTAAGAGACCCTCATCTCTTCATTTTGAAAGGTTGAATGAGAATTTGCATCGAATTGTTGCTGGAATTCATACTCCCATTTGCTCATATTCACATACACAAAGA
Organism: Cupressus sempervirens; assembly: GCA_028749045.1. Lineage (NCBI taxonomy): Eukaryota > Viridiplantae > Streptophyta > Pinopsida > Cupressales > Cupressaceae > Cupressus > Cupressus sempervirens. The sequence goes on along the minus strand of CM053790.1, from coordinate 674,545,787 downwards.
TCAAGTTTGACCAAAAGTTGACCAGATTTATCCACGGCTGACTTGAGTTGACTAGTTTCGAAAAGAATTTTGAAATAATTAAACGAAATTATTTAATTAAATGGAGTACTTACTTCTAATTAATTAAACAAAGTTATTTAATTAAACGAGAAGCCATTCCTAATTAATTAAATGAAGTTATTTAATTATATAAAAAAGTGCCTCTAATTAATTAAAGATTATTTAATTTAATAGAAAAAGTAATGATTAGAGCATGTCTCATTTTATTAAATTAAATATCTCAAAAAAATCTCACTTCAGTTGAAAAAGGAAAATTTTCAGTTCACTATTGATAAAAAATGAGTTAAATTAGTTAACTCCTTTTTTTACTCAAATTGAATCAGTTAACTCCTTATTTTACTCAAATTAAATCTGTTAACTTCCTTTAATTCGGAAATCTCCCTTTATTACTGAACTTCGCCTTTAATCCTGACCGTTGATTGAAATCGATCTCAACCGTTGATGAATTCTAGGAAAGTCTATTTAAGAGGACCTCATCTCTTCATTTTGAAAGGTTGAATGAGAATTTGTATCGAATTGTTGTTGGAATCCATACTCACATTTTTTCATACTCACATACGCAAAGATAAAGTTTGACCAAAAGTTGACCAAATTTAACCACGGTTGACTTGAGTTGACTAGTTTCGAATTTTCTTTTCAAATAATTAAACGAAATTATTTAATTAAATGAAGTACTTACTTCTAATTAATTAAACAAAGTTATTTAATTAAATGAGAAGCCATTCCTAATTAATTAAATGAAGTTATTTAATTAAATAAGAAAAGTGTCTCTAATTAATTAAAGATTATTTAATTAAAGAGAAAAAGTAATTATGAGAGCATATCTTATTTTATTAAATTAAATATCTCAACAAAATCTCTCTTCAGTTCAAAAAGGGAAATTTTCAGTTCACTATTCATAAAAAATGAGTTAAATGAGTTGACTCCTTTTTCTACTAAAATTTAATTAGTTAACTCCTTATTTTACTCAAATTAAATGTGTTAACTCCCTTTAATTTGGAAATCTCTCTTTATGACTGAACTTCACCTTTAATCCTGACCGTTGATTGAAATCTATCTCAACAGTTGATGAATTTCAGGAAAATCTATTTAAGAGACCCTCATCTCTTCATTTTGAAAGGTTGAATGAGAATTTGCATCGAATTGTTGTTAGAATTCATACTCACATTTGCTCATATTCATATACGCAAAGATCAAGTTTGATCAAAAGTTGACCAAATTTAACCAAGGTTGACTTCAATTGACTACTTTCAAAAAGAATTTTGAAATAATTAAACAAAATTATTTAATTAAATGGAGTACTTACTTCTAATTAATTAAACAAAGTTATTTAATTAAATGAGAAGCCATTCCTAATTAATTAAATAAAGTTTTTTAATTAAATAAAAAAAGTGACTCTAATTAATTAAAGATTATTTAATTAAATAGAAAACGTAATTATAAGAGCATATCTCATTTTATTAAATTAAATATCTCAACAAAATCTCTCTTCAGTTCAAAAAGGGAAATTTCTAGTTCATTATTGATAAAAAATGAGTTAAATAAGTGAACTCCTTTTTTTACTCAAATTGAATCAGTTAACTCCTTATTTTACTCAAATTAAATCTGTTAACTCCCTTTAATTTTGAAATCTTCCTTTATGACTGAACTTCACCTTTAATCCTGACCGTTGATTGAAATTGATCTCAACCGTTGATGAATTCCAGGAAAGTCTATTTAAGAGACCCTCATCTCTTCATTTTGAAAAGTTGAATGAGAATTTGCATCGAATTGTTGCTGGAATTCATATTCACATTTGCTCATATTCACATACGCAAAGATTAAGTTTAACCAAAAGTTGACCAGATTTAACCAGGGTTGACTTGAGTTGACTAGTTTCGAAAAGAATTTTGAAATAATTAAACAAAATTATTTAATTAAATGGAGTAATTACTTCTAATTAATTAAACAAAGTTATTTAATTAAATGAGAAGCCATTCCTAATTAACTAAATGAAGTTATTTAATTAAATAAGAAAAGTGCCTCTAATTAATTAAAGATTATTTAATTAAATAGAAAAAGTAATTATGAGAGCATATCTCATTTTATTAAATTAAATATCTCAACAAAATCTCTCTTCAGTTCAAAAAGGGAAATTTCCAGTTCACTATTGATAAAAAATGAGTTAAATCAGTTAACTCCTTTTTCTACTCAAATAAATCAGTTAACTCCTTATTTTACTCAAATTAAATCTGTTAACACCCTTTAATTTTAAAATCTCCCTTTATGACTGAACTTCACCTTTAATCCTGACCGCTGATTGAAATCGATCTCAACCGTTGATGAATTCCAGGAAAGTCTATTTAAGAGACCCTCATCTCTTCATTTTGAAAAGTTGAATGAGAATTTGCATCGAATTGTTGCTAGAATTCATACTCACATTTGCTCATATTCATATATGCTAAGATCAAGTTTGACCAAAAGTTGACCAGATTTAACTAGGGTTGGCTTGAAATGACTAGTTTCGAAAAGAATTCTAAAATAATTAAAAGAAATTATTTATTTAAATGGAGTACTTACTTCTAATTAATTAAACAAAGTTATTTAATTAAATGAGAAGCCATTCCTAATTAATTAAATGAAGTTATTTAATTAAATAAGAAAGTTGTCTCCAATTAATTAGAGATTATTTAATTAAATAGAAAAAGTAATTATGAGAGCATATCTCATTTTATTAAATTAAATATCTCAACAAAATCTCTCTTCAGTTCAAAAAAGGAAATTTCCAGTTCACTATTGATCAAAAATGATTTAAATCAGTTAACTCATTTTTCGACTCAAAATGAATCAGTTAACTCACAATTTTACTCAAATTAAATTTGTCAACTCCGTTTAATTAGGAAATCTCCCTTTATGACTGAACTTCACCTTTAATCCTGACCGCTGATTGAAATCGATCTCAACCATTGATGAATTCCAAGAAAGTCTATTTAAGAGACCTTCATCACTTCATTCTGAAAGGTTGAATGGTAATTTGTATCAAATTGTTGCTGGAATTCATACTCACATTTGCTCATATTCACATACGCAAAGATCAAGTTTGACCAAAAGCTGACCAGATTTAACTACGGTTAAATAGAAAAAGTAATTATGAGAGCATACCTCATTTTATTAAAGTAAATATCTCAACAAAATCTCTCTTCAGTTGAAAAAGGGAAATTTTCAGTTCACTATTGATAAAAAATGAGTTAAATCAATTAACTATTTTTTGTACTCAAATTGAATTAGTTAATTCCTTATTTTACTCAAATTATATCTGTTAACTCCTTTTAATTTGGGAATCTTCCTTTATGACTGAACTTCACCTTTAATCTTGACCGTTGATTGAAATCGATCTCAACTGTTGATGAATTTCAGGAAAATCTATTTAAGAGACCCTCATCTTTTCATTTTGAAAGGTTGAAGGAGAATTTGCGTCAAATGTTTGCTGGAATTCATACTCACATTTGCTCATATTCACATACGCAAAGATCAAGTTTGACCAAAAGTTGACCAAATTTAACCATGGTTGACTTTAGTTGACTAGTTTCGAAAAGAATTTTGAAATAATTAAATGAAGCTATTTAATTAAATGGAGTACTTACTTCTAATTAATTAAACAAAGTTATTTAATTAAATGAGAGGCCATTCCTAATTAATTAAATGAAGTTATTTAATTAAATAAGAAAAATGTCTCTAATTAATTAAAGATTATTTAATTAAATAGAAAAAGTAATTATGAGAGCATATCTCATTTTATTAAATTAAATATGTCAACAAAATCTATCTTCAATTCAAAAAGGGAAATTTTCAGTTCACTATTGATCAAAAATGAGTTAAATCAGTTAACTCATTTTTCTACTCAAATTGAATTAGTTAACTCCTTATTTTACTCCAATCAAATCTGTTAACTCACTTTAATTTGGAAATCTCCCTTTATGACTAAACTTCACCTTTAATCTTGACCGTTGATTGAAATCGATCTCAACCGTTGATGAATTCCAGGAAAGTCTATTTAAGAGACCCTCATCTCTTCATTTTGAAAGGTTGAATGAGAATTTGCATCGAATATTTGCTGGAATTCATACCGACATTTGCTCATATTCACATACGTAAAGATCAAGTTTGACCAAAAGTTGACCAGATTTAACCACGCTTGACTTGAGTTGACTAGTTTCGAAAAGAATTTTCAAATAATTAATTGAAATTATTTAATTAAATGGAGTACTTACTTCTAATTAATTAAAAAAAGTTATTTAATTAAATGAGAAGCCATTCCTAATTAATAAAATGAAGTGATTTAATTAAGTAAAAAAAGTGTCTCTAATTGATTAAAGATTATTTAATTAAATAGAAAAAGTAATTATGAGAGCATATCTCATTTTATTGAATTAAATATCTCAATAAAATCTCTCTTCAGTTCAGAAAGGGAAATTTCCAACTCACTATTGATAAAAAATGAGTTAAATGAATTAACTCTTTTTTCTACTCAAATTGAATCAGTTAACTCCTTATTTTACTCAAATTAAATCTGTTAACTCCCTTTAATTTGAAAATCTATCTTTATGACTGAACTTCACTTTTAATCCTGACCGTTGATTGAAATTGATCTCAACCGTTGATGAATTCCAGGAAAGTCTATTTAAGAGACCCTCATCTCTTCATTTTGAAAGGTTGAATGAGAATTTGCATCAAATTTTTGCTAGAATTCATACTCACATTTGCTCATATTCACATACGCAAAGATCAAGTTTGACCAAAAGTTGACCAGATTTAACCACGGTTGACTTGAGTTGACTAGTTTCGAATTTTTTATTGAAATAATTAAACAAAATTATTTAATTAAATGGAGTACTTACTTCTAATTAATTAAACAAAGTTATTTAATTAAATGAGAAGCCATTCCTAATTAATTAAATGAAGTTATTTAATAAATAAGAAAATTGTCTCTAATTAATTATAGATTATTTAATTAAATAGAAAAAGTAACTATGAGAGCATATCTCATTTTATTAAATTAAGTATCTCAACAACATCTCTCTTCAGTTCAAAAAAGGAAATTTCTAGTTCACTATTGATCAAAAATGAGTTAAATGTCATGTCCCCTATTCAAATAATTTAAAAAAAAAAAACTTTGTTAAGGCAGGCAGGCTCCAAAAAGGTGAAATTTTGAAAAAAGGGGTTAATCTTTGGAAACCAATGGACTAATAAATAAAAATTATTATTAAATTATATTTTATTAACCCCTCTTGGACGTGAGTTAGGGTTATGCCCTCTTTAAAAGGGGTTTGGAGGCATTTTGGGCTCATTCTACATCTTGATTCTTGCTAATTTTTTTGTTGTTCTTCAGAGGCTGCCAAACCTGTGGAGAAGGAGACCCGGAGCAGGAGTTTGTAGGTTTCCAGGAAGGCTAAGGATGAGAGTTTGAAGCCATTCCATGGGCATTCTCATACAGAGTTTGCCTTTGTGCTGGATAGTGCCGATTTGGGTGTTTTCGGGGTTGTTTTTGGTTTGAGTTTGGGTATTCAATTGAGTGTTTCATATCTGTTTGGTTTGCTGCTGTATTTCAGACATTATGATGTTAAAATAGAGTTGAATATATGTATTGAGTCATGATTAAACTTCTGAGATAGTTTATGAGAGTTTTGTGGTGTTTCCAGGCATTTTTTGTGTTAATTTCGGGAGCCCGATTGAGCATAGTTTTGCCCTACATTTGTGAGCTGTTGTGTAAAGGCTATACAAATTTGGAAATGTCATTTTGTAGGCTATTATGCTACTGATATTTTTGTAAAAATGTCCATTTTTAGATTTATTAATAATTTGTGAAGTTGTGAAGTTTTTGGCACTAATTTGGACATACCCGATTTGGGTTTTATTGGGAAATTGGCAGATCTTTGTAATATTGGTTGTTTGATTTTAAAGTTCTAATTTGAGGTTAGAAATATCATAAAAAATTAGTAAAGGGACATTTCAGTGGTATCAGAGCCGTGATCTTGCTAGCCTGAGGGTTTGTAGAAGTTGTATGTCAGTTTTAACAACTACCCAGATCTTGCATGTCAAGTTTTGATAACTACCCAGATCTTGCATGTCATATTTTATGATTGCATGCAACTAAGTGAAAGAGAAAAAAGATATTTGCAGCGAGAAAAGAATAAAGAAATTTTGATCAAACTCCCAGTTGAAAGCAAAAGTACAAAATCCAAGGAAGAAAAAAGTATGGCTGATCCAGATGAGATTGCAAAGAAATTCTTCCAAGACATCCAAAATACTCAGAAGCAAACAGTGGATGGTTTGGCGAAAACTAGAGAGGCTTTACGAATATTGACAGAAAAATTACAAGGAATTGCATCTATTAATGAGAAAGGGAGCACTTCAGAGGAGCCGAGAAATGGGAGATCCACACCATCTAAATCAACCAAATCTATTTTCTTGCCTGCAGATGAGCCACCAGTACCAAATCCAGCCATTAATCCATTGGAAGAGGTTACAGGTAATTTGATTACATTAAGAGCTACTTACAATGGCTTGGATGATGACTTTCGTAGTTCAGTTCCTTTTAGAGAATATGTGGATATGATGAACGCTTTGATGCCCAAGAAAGAGAACAGGAGGGAGCATGACACAAGTGGAAGAGAGCTCAAAAATAAAATAAGCAAGTTTACAGCACCTACTTTTGATGGAACAAATAAAATTTCAGCTAGAGCATGGCTACAAAAATTACAAACTTTCTTCACACTTAACTCCATGAAAGAGAGTGATGCTATTCAATTTGCAAGTCTACACTTGGAAGATGCAGCTTATGATTGGTGGTATCATGGAATGACTACTCAAGGTCACGATTAGGTAACTACATTTGAAGATTTCAGTCAAAGGGTGATAGATAGATTTGACCTCAAGGATGATGAAGAGTACTTTAAAGAATTGTCAAAGTTGAAGAAAACCAAATCAGTTAAGACAAAAGAGTACTTTAAGGAAATGTTGGCAATCATGCATGCACTTCATAAGTTTAGACAATATTTGGTATGTGGGAGATTCATTGTAAAGACAGACCATAATAACCTCAGGTTCTTCTTGAACCAAAGGGATTTGAATGATCGTCAACAAAAATGGGTAAGAAAATTTTAAGCTTATGATTTTGATATTGAATACATGAAAGGAAAGAATAATGTGGTTGTTGATGCTCTCTCAAGAAAGCCCACTTTGTGTTCCTTATCATCTATCTCTGCTGATTGGAAAGTCTCCATAATTTTAGAGTATGCTAAAGATTCATTTTCCACCAAGATTTTGGATAAGTTAGTGGATGATAACAGGTACAATGTTGTTGATGAATTGATTTATTACAAGAACAGGATCTTCTTAGTGCCAGGGTCAAAAACTAAGGGGAGGATATTGAGGGCCTTTCATGACACACCTTTGGCTGGTCACCAGGGATACTTCAAGACATACAGGCAAATTTGAGAGCGGTTTTCATGGAAGGGTATGAAGGAGGATGTCCTTAAACACATTAAGGAATGTATGGTATGCCAAAAAAGCAAGAGTGAACAAAATTTTCCTGCAAGGTTGTTGCAGCCACTTCCTATTCCCGAACAAAAATGGGAAAGTATTTCCATGGATTTCATCACTGGGTTGCCCAAGGTCCAAGGTAAGGATTGCATATATGTGGTGGTAGATAGAATAACTAAGTATGCACATTTCTTTCCTATCACATATGATTTCAAGGCATCACAAGTGGCCAAATTGTTCTTCAAGGAAATTTTTAGATTACATGGTTTGCCTAGAAACATTGTTAGTGACCGGGACAGTAGATTCCTCAGCTCTATTTGGAAGGAGCTCTTTCATTTGGCAGGAACTGAAATCACTCCCAGTACTAGCTATCACCCTCAAATAGATGGACAAACAGAGATAGTTAATAAATGGATAGAAGGATATTTGAGGAACTATGTTTCAAATCAACAACATGCTTGGGTGAAATGGTTACACCTAGGGGAGTATTGTTACAATACATCTCATTACATGTCTATTGGTATGCCTCCTTTTCGTGCTCTTTATGGTTACAATGCCCTTTCCTTTGTTGATCTAATACTTTTTGATAGCAGAGTACCCGCAGCAAGTGATTTCATCAAGCAAAGCCAAGACATAATAAGGTCTCTCAAGGATAATCTACAACATGCACAAAACCAACAAAAGATATATGCTGACAGGAAAAGGATTGAAAGATCTTTTGAGGTGGGAGATTTGGTATTTGTTAGGTTGCAGACATATAAGCAAAGCACCTTGAAGAGAAGTGGGGCAGAGAAACTCAAGCCAAGGTTCTATGGGCCTTATAAAATCATCAAGAAGGTAGGAGAGGTAGCTTATGAATTGGAGCTCCCACCAAACAGCAAAATACATAATATTTTTTATGTATCTTGATTAAAAAAGGTTCTAGGCCAGCAAACCATAGTATCTACAGAATTACCACCTCTTGATGATGAAGGGAAATTAGTTTTGATACCAGAAGAGATTTTGGATACAAGAGAGAAAAAGTTGAGAAATAGGAGCATCATAGAGCATTTGGTCAAATGGAAAGGATTACCACAAGAGGATGCAACTTGGGAAGGAGAACGTATTCTTGAGAATTCCAACCTTCATTGCTTGAGGACAAGCAATATTTGGGAGGGGAGGACTTGTCATGTCCCCTATTCAAATAATTTAAAAAAAAAAAACTTTGTTAAGGCAGGCAGGCTCCAAAAAGGTGAAATTTCGGAAAAAGGGGTTAATCTTTGGAAACCAATGGACTAATAAATAAAAATTATTATTAAATTATATTTTATTAACCCCTCTTGGATGTGAGTTAGGGTTATGCCCTCTTTAAAAGGGGTTTGGAGGCATTTTGGGCTCATTCTACATCTTGATTCTTGCTAATTTTCTTGTTGTTCTTCAGAGGCTGCCAAACCTGTGGAAAAGGAGACCCAAGAACGGGAGTTTGCAGGTTTCCAAGAAGGCTAAAGATGGGAGTTTGAAGCCATTCCATGTGCATGCTCATACAGAGTTTGCCTTTGTGCTGGATAGTGCCGATTTGGGTATTTTCGGGGTTGTTTTTTGTTTGAGTTTGGGTTTTCAGTTGAGTGTTTCATATCAGTTTGGTTTGCTGCTGTATTTCAGACTTTATGATGTTAAAATAGAGTTGAATATATGTATTGGGTCGTGATTAAACTTCTGAGATAGTTTATGAGTGTTTTGTGGTGTTTCCGGGCATCTTTTGTGTTAATTTCGGGAGCCCGATTGAGCATAGTTTTGCCCTACATTTGTGAGCTTTTGTGTAAAGGCTATACAAATCTGGAAATGTCATTTTGTAGGCTGTTATGCTGCTGAAATTTCTATAAAAATGTCCATTTTCAGATTTATTAATAATTTGTGAAGTTGTGAAGTTTTTGGCACTAATTTGGACATACCCGATTTGGGTTTTATTGGGAAATTGGCAGATCTTTGTAATATTGGTTGTTTGATTTTAAAGTTCTGATTTGAGGCTGGAAATATCATAAAAAATCAGTAAAGGGACATTTCATTAAATCAGTTAACTCATTTTTCTACTCAAATTGAATCAGTTAACTCCTTATTTTACTCAAATTAAATGTGTTAACTCCCTTTAATTTGGAAATCTCCCTTTATGACTGAACTTCACCTTTAATCCTGACCGTTGATTGAAATCTATCTCAACAGTTGATGAATTTCAGGAAAATCTATTTAAGAGACCCTCATCTCTTCATTTTGAAAGGTTGAATGAGAATTTGCATCGAATTGTTGTTGGAATTCATACTCACATTTGCTCATATTCATATACGCAAAGATCAAGTTTGACCAAAAGTTGACCAAATTTAACCATGGTTGACCTGAGTTGATTAGTTTTGAAAAGAATTTTGAAATAATTAAACTAAGTTATTTAATTAAATAAGAAAAGTTGCTCTAATTAAACAAAGATTATTTAATTAAATAAAAAAAGTAATTATGAGAGCATATCTCATTTTATTAAATTAAATATCTCAACAAAATCTCTCTTAAGTTCAAAAAGGGAAATTTTCAGTTAACTATTGATAAAAAATGAGTTAAATCAGTTAACTCCTTTTTCTACTCAAATTGAATTAGTTAACTACTTATTTTACTTAAATTAAATCTGTTTACTCCCTTTAATTTCGAAATCTCCCTTTATGACTGAACTTCACCTTTAATTTTGATGGTTGATTGAAATCGATCTCAACCATTGATGAATTCCAAGAAAGTCTATTTAAGAGACCCTCATCTCTTCATTTTGAAAGGCTGAATGAGAATTTGCATCAAATTGTTGCTGAAATTCATACTCACATTTGCTCATATTCACATACGCAAAGATCATGTTTGACCAAAAGTTGACCAGATTTAAGCACGGTTGACTAATTTTGAAAAGAATTTTGAAATAATTAAATGAAATTATTTAATTAAATGAAGTACTTACTTCTAATTAATTAAATAAAGTTATTTAATTAAATGAGAAGCCATTCCCAATTAATTAACTGAAGTTATTTAATTAAATGAGAAAAGTGTCTCTAATTAATTTAAGATTATTTAATTAAATAGAAAAAGTAATTATGAGAGCATATCTCATTTTATTAAATTAAATATCTCAAAAAAATCTCTCTTCAGTTCAAAAAGGGAAATTTTCAGTTCACTATTGATAAAAAATGAGTTAAATCAATTAACTCCTTTTTCTACTCAAATTGAATCAGTTAACACCTTATTTTACTCAAATTAAATCTGTTAACTCCTTTTTATTTGGAAATCTCCCTTGATGACTGAACTTGACCTTTAATCCTGACCGTTGATTGAAATCGATCTCAACCGTTGATGAATTCTAGGAAAGTCTATTTAAGAGACCCTCATCTCTTCATTTTGAAAGGTTGGATGAGAATTTGCATCAAATTGTTTCTGGAATTCATACTCACATTTGCTCATATTCACATACTCAAAGATCAAGTTTGACCAAAAGTTCACCAGATTTGACCACAGTTGACTAGTTTCGAAAAGAATTTTGAAATAATTAAATTAAATTATTTAATTAAATGTAGTACTTACTGCTAATTAATTAAACAAAGTTATTTAATTAAATGAGAAGCCATTCCTAATTAATTAAATGAAGTTATTTAATTAAATAAGAAAAGTGTCTCTAATTAATTAAAGATTATTTAATTAAATAGAAAAAGTAATTATGAGAGCATATCTAATTTTATTAAATTAAATATCGCAACAAAATCTCTCTTCAGTTCAAAAAAGAGAAATTTTCAGTTCACTATTGATCAAAAACGGGTTAAATTAGTTAACTCCTTTTTCTACTCAAATTGAATCAGTTAACTCCTTATTTTACTCAAATTAAATCTATTAACTTGCTTTAATTTGGAAATCTCCCTTTATGACTGAACTTCACCTTTAATCTTGACCGTTGATTGAAATCGATCTCAACCTTTGATGAATTTCAGGAAAGTCTATTTGAGAGACCCTCATCTCTTCATTTTGAAAGGTTGAATGAGAGTTTGCATCGAATTGTTGCTAGAATTCATACTCACATTTGCTCATATTCACATACGTAAAGATCAAGTTTGACCAAAAGTTGACCAGATTTAACCACAGTTGACTAGTTTCGAAAAGAATTTTGAAATAATTAAACGAAATTATTTAATTAAATGGAGTACTTACTTCTAATTAATTAAACAAAGTTATTTAATTAAATGAGAAGCCATTCCTAATTAATTAAATGAAGTTATTTAATTTCTGAGGCCTCACCCAATTCGTCATAGTACCAATGAGATAATTGCATTATGGTGATTTTAATCCTATGTTTGATACACTTTTAAGACTGTAGGGTTATGTCATTTTAATATCTGCATTTTGATGATCCGCAATTACCTCTACATATTATGACCTAATTGATGCATTTAATGATTCTATTTCATGTTGTAAGCTATTGACATTGCTTTAACAGAAATTGAATGGTAGAAATGCTTGTAATATAAGAAGGTAATGTTGAAGTGGAAATTATAGTTAAAAGATAAATTTTTTTATGCATTGAGACCTAACCCACATACCTAGGGATTCAATAGTTATGGATTCAACATCTTGTCGTAGAATATGAAGTTGTTCATAATATTAAATTGACCATGTTATGTTGATAAGTAAAGTTTAGTTTTATAGTATTTTGAACATTTTACATGGAAATTGTTAGAAGAAGTAATGTAATTATAAGGAATGAAGTATGGAACTCAAATGTCGAATGTGATATGTAAGTTTTGATATTTTAATATTTTGAAGGTTATATTTGAAATTATTAAGAAAGGGAAAGTTAATTTGAGATGATGAAATATATTCAAGTCTAATGTTGAATGAGATAATGATTTATTTTACATATGCTTATATGATTTTCTTGGACTACTGACACTCGAGTTTAGTGTGCAGGAATTTGACCATGGGTTAAAGGGGAATTAAGGCTCAAACTACTACAAACATGACATAACCAAGGTTGAATCAGTGGAAAAGATTCAAACCTAATTGTAATTTATTTTATTTCGTGTATGTGAATTGTATGTGTGCGTAGTAGCCTAGTTCATGTATTATTGTAAAACAAGGCATTTTTTGTAATATAATGTTATATTTTGTGTGTGTCACTTGACACTTGTGCTTGTTATGTGATATGACATGTTATTCATCAATGGATCATGTGGCCACCTTATTCCGTGATAAATGCCTCAATTGAGGAAATTGATTATTGCCTTAGTTAGTAAAAGGACAAGGTCATCACCTTGGGGAATTTGAAATGTGAATCACCTAGCTTTGGGAGGGTCATAAAGTAACTTTAAGGTAAGTTGGGATTAAAATTAACCCCACCCATGTAAGTACTATAGGCTAGGGAGCTATTAATGACCTCTAGGGTGTCTAGTGGACCTAGGAGACCCCATGAAAATGACATTCTTTATGGAATCCGAAAATGAGAAGGATATATATATAGAGGTATGGCTAAATGAGAAACCACTTGGCTACTCTCTAATTTTAGAGACAGTTAGGTTTTGGAGGGAGAGGAGGGGAGCTCTACTGCAACTATCCTTACCCTAGCTTGGACCAAGGTTGGTATCTCAAGCTTGCTTCCTTTCCTTTTTCTTTCTTTTAGCATGGTTCAGCCAATCTACAAGTGTGGAGTTTATCAATGGAGTATGCATTACATTGCATTGTGGAGTAGCATTCACGTGAGTGTTTGAATGGTGTTCATTCCATGTAGATTAGTGTGACACCATTGTGCATCTTGTTGTATTGTGTGGAGTATTGTGAGTATGAGGTTTGGATTTCCTCTATTTCCTTGTTGCATTATGGGTGTTGATATTGTGTTGTGATAATGTGATGTGCTCTTAAAAATCTGTTGTTTTATTGCTACTTGGTTTTGTTTTCTTGTTGTGCTTGAGTGTTCTTATGGGTGTGGGACTTACACTCACCCTTGTGGGAAGGGAAGAGAAGTCCAGGGTGAACGTGCAGCAGTTGGATTGCATAGTTGAGGACCTTGGAGTATGGGCTCCATTGTATGCCATTGTCATATTCATATTTTGCCTTGGGAGAAGATAAGAAAAAAAAAAAAAAAATGGTGACGAAGGAAGTAACTGAAGTATGGGTTTGTAGGAAGCTAAAGTTTTTGGTTGTGTGTGGTGGAGGATGTTGTATTGGTAGTGTGTGTGGTGGAAGATGTTTATGAAGCCCCGAAAGGGCATGATATTATGAAGCCTCGAAAGGGCCTTGTATTTTGTTGATTTAGCCCCGAAAGGGCATGAGTTTTATGGCAAATATGATATGAAATGGTAAACCTCCTTGTGTTTCCACCTTCACCCTATGTTCAAGGTTCCAATGGTGAGCCTTTATGAAATATCCTTGGGATGGGATTTGTTGTAGTTTTTTTATGTGGTGTATATGTTTCTTACAAGTGTGTATGTGGATTTTGTTTGAGCCTTGTTCCCCTAGCGCAAGGGTCGTCTCTTTGAGGCCTATGGTTGGGTGGAAAGCACCCATGGTCCTTGTTGTTTTGTTGTGATGCATTTGCAAGTTGTTAGAGAAAAATCTTGGAAACTTGGAGTCCTTGTTATCTTCCATGTGCATAGGAGGAGAAGACAATATTGCATTGAGATGAGATAGAGAGAAAAACTCCATTTTGTTATGTGAGCCTAAATGTATTATAAGAGAAAGCTACTGTCTTGGTTTGATTGTCAATGGAAAGGTTGTGAGTGCTCATGTGTAGTAAAAGTATTTTCCATGATGTATATTATGATATGTTGACTTCACCACCTTTTTGTGTATCATGAGGGTATCACTAAAGATAATTCATTGTAATAATATTGTTGTTTTATTGGATGATAACACCAATTAGAGATCCAAATTACTTGATGCTCTTGAGTGGAATGCAAAAGAAATTTGATATCATAGAAGAGATAATATTCATAGGAAGGATTATCCTGGTGGATTGCTATTATCATTTTAGTTCCATTGTTTACCAATTGTGAATGTACATTCAAATCTAGATCTGCATAAGAAGATAATGTTGAGAAAATGGTTTCTAAATTTCATAATTCATAGATAGGGATAATCCAGATAACTTCATATAAAGTCTTGTCATGAAATTTTGAGTTATTGGATTAAGTTAATGTTTTGAATGCTAAATGAATAACAATTCTAAAACTATACTTAGTTTATAATTATCTCCTAATTATCCTTGCAATAACTTACCTTGAATCTCCTAGATTACAGAAGAAGAAAATCAAGCAATGATATAAAATATACAAGACTTAAGACATAAGATTGCTGTAGGTGCACATTTTATCATTTGGAAAATGTATGAGAAAGTAAAATAAATCTCTTCTCTTAATACAGACATTAAAATATTCAAGAGTATTCCTTAGACTCCTAGGACCCTATAACCTATAAAGCATATTTTAACATAATAAACTAACCATCATATTAATTGCATTAGAAGGGACCTCATATGAGACACATAACTCGAGTCAACACCCTATCAAATCAAAAGAAACTTTTTTTAAAAAAAATATACAATGCTCATGTTAAACAAACCTAAACTAGCACCAAGTAATATTTTAAACAAGACATAGCGTGACAAACAACCTATTATATTATCTACCCTAGGCTAGCATGGGTTGGTGAATGAGAAAACAATTTAATATGCTATGGAGACCAAGGTATTTAATTTCTCTGACATGACCAAGACTTATTTCATCCACCTATTCCCTAGGCACTTTGTGTCTTCAAATATTATATTGGAATACCGTGCAAGTTTATGACATAATTTTGACAAGAGGGAATGGCTTCCATTTTGTCCTTGACGCCTTGATTTGCCTTGGAAGAAGTTATGGCATTTTATATGTCTTTCTTCACCCACCTAATTAAGACTAGGATAAACTCCACGCTGCCAACAATATGGCACCAAGTAATAAGTCGGTTTAACATGGGAATTCAAAATGCATATCTTCTAGCTCAAAATTAATAGGATTTGACTCATGGAAAAGGTGCCTATGCTTGTCTTGGCCAAAACTTTGGTAAGTGAGTCCACCATGGAGAGAAACCCAAGGAATTCGCTTGGTCTATGGGTAAGTGAAGAAGATTATGGGGTAGTAGCACGCGGGTAGTAGGGTGATTTGGAACTTTGCTAGAGAAAAAGTATTTCATCTTCTTAAAAGAAATGTGAGTGGGGTCAAGTTAATGGACTATGACTAATAGGGTATTTTAGATAAATGGAGAGTTAATATGTTCATATGCATTCATTTTGTTACCTTAGTATTAGTAAGGATATATTATCTTTTAAAATCATTCTTTTATGATATATGTTTATATAAATGAATTGATCATTCTTTTCACTACAATTTCAATTGTAGTAGGTATTGACCCTAATATTAAAATGTGATGTCGCTTGCATTAGAGATATAATATGAATAATAAATAGATAATTCAATCTTAATAATTATGTTAATGAAAGATGTAAGTTGGGATATGAAAAAAATAAAAATATACACCCATTGATTTTGGGAACATTTTAAATACTCTAGAAAAGTGTTAATTATGTATATATTGTTATTTGAATCGATTGCCTAGAGTAGCATAATTGGCATCAAAGTTGATGATAGTTCTAATGGATGGTTAATCGAGGGTTACATGAATTGAAGAAATTTTAACTCATATGACAAATTAGTAAAGATGACATTGAAATTTGGAGTAGGTATGAGTATTCTCTTTCCAAACCCTGGGTTAGTAGATGTCAGAGGGATGTCCAACTCAATGATGATATAGTTGTAACACACATATGTAATGCCCCACCAAGGGATCCAAAAAATTAACCTAGAATTTCACTAAGATTAGTAGCATTTTTTTTTTCATGATAGTAAACATCACGTATAACTTATGCACAATAACGGAAGCAATAACAATGTTCATCTGAAAGTAAACATAACATACATAACAAATTACATTCTTTAAGATCCCTTAACGTTGAATTACATACATGAATCCATCTAGTACAACATCCTCATGAAATGATAAGTCCAATGATTACACATTACATTTCAAATGCTCATTCATCCACTGTACATGTCACAGGGTATGACAAGCTCAAAAATATACATACATAGAATAAGGTACATCATCCTATTCTAATCTATGATACATCAAAGTAGAGATAATCACATGATACACATGATACATCATCATAGAAGACATATACATCCATCATAAAGATCAAATATAATAAACTAAGTGCACGGTTCCTCCCAACCGTTAATAGCATCATTAGACCATCGTGGATCCTAGCCATCCCTCTGTGCATAACATTCCAAATTACCAAAGAGATCATCGGTACTAACATAGTAGGAATGTCACTCCTAATATATACAACATCATATGTAGAAAGTAATCTAACATGCAAATAAAAGCATAAGATAACATCATCTAACATATGCTAATCATCAATGAAAAAGGATACACATCCACCATCATCAAGGACGCGTCAACCATGATGTCTTAATGAATCTCAAAATGATAAGAGTGGAAAATACACTACATCCCGACCCCGTTGTACCTAAGTGGTCCACTCCCACTATGCTGAGGAGATAATGTCAAGTCCTAAACAGGCTATCAAAATCACATAGCACAAATCTCTATAAGTCCAGAAATCCTAAAAGTATACTAACTCAGAGGTTCCTAGCACAAAATCTGACATCTAATCTCCAGGGGCACACAATGACATGTAGGAACCTACTATGCAAGCGGGAAAGTGTCATTGCAATTATAACATACAAGTTACCCTGGCAGTTAGCTAAACTCCACGGGTCTATACTAATTTCATGCAGCCACTAGTATCCTCTCATACTGACGAGGCATACTACGAAATTCAAGGTTGCAACCATGTGTCTCACTACTCCCATCCTAGCCTGTACAAGCGCTCAAGGCATGGGCAAGAATTAAACACTTATCTTTTTTGGTTCATTTAGTTAGTATTAGGTGTGAATGTTATCACTTATTAATCCAACTTACAATAAGTTACCCTGATAGCCTCTTAGGGCCCCTGCCCCCATTGCAAGCCACTTCCCGTCACTACATGCAGATATCCTACCCTAATGCTCATGGACTCATAAATCTCAAAATCATAAAACATAATCCATAAAATCATCAAATATGCATAAAAGCATCAAATCTCCATGAGCTAACATCCATAGAAAATCATGAACACAATAGCTCTCTATTGGCAACTGAAGTATCACTGATAATCAAATATCCACTGGTTCTCAATAACCAAAATATATATCTCAATCATACTGATCAAAGACTCTAAAAATGGTTGAGTCAAACATGTCACAACATGACATCATCAAGAATAAATCCACATCTTAGTCTCATCATGGTGACTAGAAAATAATCAAGGATAACTGATCGATGACCAAAATAATGGTTAGGTCAAGAGTCTCATACACAAAAATCTCAACTATAACAATCAATAATCACATCCAATACATAGAGAGTTCCATCACAAACCATGGTTTTGTTTATAAAGATTGAGATTAAAACATCATCATGTGACCACAATCACATAACCCCCAAGCTTTTGGTAGACGTCCTATACTGGTCAACACTAGTAAACCCAAAACCCAAAACAATAGCATAAAGAATACACAATGTAAACACTTGTTTTGGTTTTGCTAAGTTTTCAAATTTGAATTTTGAAAGTCTTAGTTTACGTTTTTCCAAATTATATTAAGTGGAGAAATTTCACGTTTTTCCTAACCCATGTATTTGTTTGATAGATAAAAGTTTCTCCCCAAAACTATTAGACTCAATTTTCTAATTGATCTAATAATATTTTGTTTATATAACATTGTTTGAAAATTGACACTCTCAATGAATCAAAACTTCGATTATATATTCTAATAACTAATCTTAATTAAACTGAGTTTAATTAAATTAACTATTTATATCTCTTCATAATTGACAAGCTCAATATCAATATTTTAAATCATTAAAAGAGTGATCTATTAATTTAGAACTTTATAATATTCATTTATAATTAATTATATATACATATATACTTATATATATATAATAACATTTAATAATTAATGATATTGCAACAAAATCGAGATTCATATCCAAATCTCATATGAAATAACGTTGCAAATAAAATTTTATATAATTTAAAACCAAAGTCAAATCGCGCAGCCCAATACATCCGCACCGCAGGTACACTGCGGATCGCAGGTACCCTGCGATCTCGCAAGCCTGCGGTGGGTGGGGTATTTAATACCCGCCCTACATCATATATATATTTTATTTTAACGTGATTTTCAATAACGTTTTTTATAAAAATGTTCCCATGTGATATGAAATACTATTAACATGAAACTCTATCGCGATTTGACATTCGATTACTATATATGTACATATATACATATGTATGTATATATATATATATATATGGGTATATATGTGTGTGTGTATATATATATATATATATATATATATATATATATATATATATATATATAGAGTTTATCACCATCACAACACATATATATTTATATAATGATATATACATATATGTGTATGCAGATTCAAGAATATACACAGTTTACTTAGAAATTCTAATTTTTAGAATTTTCCTTTAAATCTTTGATCTTAAAATTTATCCAATAAATAATCTAATAGGTTTGGCTAAGAATTTAAACCCTAGCCCCATTTTCTTTCATATCTATGCATATAAAGATTTCCACATAAATTCAATTGCCCATATTGAAAATGCATACAATAAAAATATGAAATTCTTCAGAAGACATATGGAAGACACGAAGAAGATAGGGAATGCAAGATGCATAAATAGCATAAGTAAAATCACAAGAATCTACCCAGATTTTGATGCTAATTCGCTCTTCCTCAGAATACCCACAAAGCAAGATCCCTTCTTCAGAATTCTTGAATCCTCCAATGCTCCAATTGCACTCCAAACACTATCTCTAAGCTTCTAGGGATGCCTGAATATAAAGAGCTCTCAGGAAACCTTTAGAATGTTTCTAGAAATAGTTGGAAGGTGTCACCAACTAAGCATGGGTCTTTTCCAACCTTCAAGATGAGCCATAGGGTTGTAGACACCATGTGCTTAATTAATGCACTAACCCCCGTGTTGTTGACACATGAGAAATAGAAAAGTGTGTTAACAACCATGCAAGCTTATAACTCCAATTTACTTTTTATATAATTTCTATTTAAATATTTATAACTTTCATTTTATTTTTATAACTTTTATTATTATTATTTATTTATTACTTAATTATTTTTTTATTATTAATAATTATAATTTCTAATTTTCTTTTATTTAATTCATTTTTTTCAAAATTCTCATTTAATTAATTACAATCAAAATATCAAATAACATGATATTTTATATTAATCTTCTTAAATAATTAATTTATTAATTAAATCTATTTATTAAGACTTAATTAATAGAAAATTCACCATAGACCTCCAAGATAAAATATGAAAACCCATCATAGAGCAAATCACTCAAAATCAGTCTAAAGGGTTAAAAATCACGAAATATGTCATCTGACACATTCGGTTGCTACTCAACTCTGATACTTGTCCTAACTCACTAGGACAAATAGTTTAAGGGTTTGGAATTTGGACTTGAGAATTTATGTCCCTTCTCTTATCATTGAGATAGTATAATAGGGTACGCTTATCATGGCAATTCAGGGAAGTCAATACTCGGTACCTGTAAGCTGCAGAAAAATCATGCATGTACATACAATATATATAATGCTAAGCTAGATAGACAATGGCAGGAAGTGGTGCATCGTGTAGATCCCGACTAAGCAGGTGACTACGACTCCCTTCCTTAACCACATCAGAAACGCCATACAATAAGAAAACACACACACCATACACATGCAAGTATGGGGTAACTATCCATAATAAAACACAAGATAATAAACCATCCATCTAATCATCAATAATAACTGAAAATAGTATAATGATCATCATGTATGCATGAAATGTAAAATCTAAATGATCTCATCATATAACCACTGAATCCATAACATAATGTCTGATAGTGTCAAAACAATACCACTAATCCATCAACATAAAACTAGTCTATCACAGTTTGCTAATAATAGCATCAATTTTCAGAAAAGATGTGAACTAGGGTAGGCACTACATCCACCCCCCTTGGGTTAGGCTTACTCCTGGAAGCCTACAAACAAGTAGGGATATAACTCCCTCAATCTAGCTGCATCCTCCCAAGTAGCTGAAGAATCATCAGTAGGGTCCCATTGGACCCTTACCTACTCAATGGTTTGACCCCTAAGGGTCAACCCCTGCTGCTCCAGAATACGAACCGGCTCCAAAGCCAACTACCCATCCTCTACCTGCAACACATTCCAATCAAGAACATGCACAATATCAAGAATATAATGCCTAAGCACTGAAACATGGAAAACATCATGAATGCGAGCTAGGCTGGGCAGTAGAGCAAGATGCTAAGCAACTGGGCCAATCCTCTCTAAAATCTCGAATGGTCCCACAAAATGAGGTGCTAGCTTAAAACCCTTTCCATATCGGATCGGACTCTTTCGCAGTCGCACTCTCAAGAAAACCTTATCACCCATAGCAAACTGCTTATCAATCCTGTGAGCATCAACATACTTCTTCTACCTATCCTGTGCCATAGTCAAGTGCTCACGGATACGCACTACCTGTTGCTCCATATCACGAATCATCTCAGGACCCAATAGGATGCGATCCTCAAGATTGTCCCAACTCAATGGTGTACGACAAGGGCGACCATATAATGCCTGAAATGGTGCCATACCAATAGAACTATGATACCCATTGTTGTAAGAAAACTCCACTAGGTAGAGATAATCCTCCCAATGTGTCTGCCTATCCATCACATACATCTGTAATATATCCTTCAAAACATGATTCACCCTCTCTATCTGACCATCAGTCTCTAGATGATATGCCGAACTAAAGTTTAACTGTGCTCCAAGCTCATGCTACGGCAATGTCCATAATGCAGATGTGAATACAGGATCCCTGTCAAAAATAATCTTTCTAAGAATACAATGTAACCTCACAATATCACGCATAAAGACATTAGCTACAGAAGCTACTATGTAGGAAGACCTAATCGGTGAAAAATGTGCCACCTTAGTCAACCGATCAACGATGACCATGATAGCATCATGACGTCGAACTGTCATAGGTAATCCTACAATAAAATCCATGGAGATGATATCCCACTTCCAAGAAGGAATAAGATTTGGCTACAAAAGTCCAGCCAGGTGCTAGTGTTCTGCCTTGACTCTCTGACACTCAAGACACCTAGCCACAAAATCAACAATATCTCGCTTCATCCCAGACCAAAAGAACAAATGTCTCAAATTAGCATGCATCTTCTTAACACTTGGATGTACTGGGTAAGATGTACGATGGGCTTCTACCAGTATCAAGGTGTGAAGCTCATCCGAAAATGGCACATAAATTCTCCCCAAATGTCTCAAAAGACCATCTGACTCTCAAATGTAACCTGCAAACTTACCTTCCAAAGATCTTCCTGAACCAATCTCTTTGCACACTTCCTGATACCAGGAATCTGTAGGAAGTGCCTGAAGTATTCAACTCCTTAAATCCACACTAAGGGTCATCAATGATACCACATGTCTCCTACAACTCAAAGCATCTACCACCACATTCTCCTTACCCTGAATGTACTTAACCTTGAAATCATACTCGCATAGAAACTCCATCCATCACCTCTAGCGAGCATTCAAATTAGGCTAAGTAAAAATGTACTGAAGACTATGATGATCACTGTGTAGCTCAAATCTATACCCCAACAAGAAATGTCTCCACCTTGTCAAAGCATGAACTACTACTACTAACTCAAGATCATGCGTAGGATATTTTAACTCATGATCCTTGAGCTTGCGTGATTCATACGCAATCACCCGCCCATTTTGCATCAACACTGCCCCAATCCCTTCAAGAGAAGCATCTGTACATACCATGAAATCACCTTCTGGATCAGGTACGGCTAGAATCAGTGCACTAGTCAAAAGCTCCTTGAGCTTCTGGAAAGCTTCCTCACATTTCTTTGTCCACACAAACTTCTTTCCTTTCCTCTGAAGAGAAGTGATAGGATGTGCTATCCAAGAGAAGTTCTAGACAAATCTGCGATAATAACCAACTAAACCCATGAAACTATGAATCTTTGACACATTAGTCGGTGTTGACCAATCTATTATCACTTGAATCTTTGCAGGAGCCGCTTAAATACCATCATCTAAAATAACATGCCCTAAATACTGAATCTCTATTTGTGAAGAATTTGCACTTAGCTGCATTAGCATAAAGCTGATTGTCCCTTAAACACTGCAATACCAACCGCAGGTGTTCCTCATGCTCCTTCTGAGTCTTAGAATATATCAATATGTCATCAAGAAACACAAGTACAAACCTATCAAGATATGATAGAAAAACACCATTCATCAAACTCATGAAAATCGATGAAGCATTAGTCAACCCAAAAGGTACCACTGTGAACTCATAATGCCTATAGCACGTTCAAAAAGTGGTATTGTGAATATCTTCTTCCTTAATGCAAAGCTGGTGGTATCCTGACTTAAGATCAATCTTGGAGAATACTATAGCTCCCTTGATCTGATCGAATAAGTCATCAATCCTAGGCAAAGGATACCTATTCTTAATAGTCACCTTATTCAACTATTTGTAGTCAATACAAAAGGTGCAAAGAACCATCTTTCTTCTTCACAAAGAGCATTGGAGCTCCCCATGGTGATACACTAGGTCGAATGCTCCCTTTAGCTAGAAGTTCCTCTAGATGAAGACGTAGCTTACCCAATTCCTATGTAGTCATGCAATAAGGAGCTTTAGAGATAGGCTCTACTCCATGAATCAGATCAATACTGAAGTCAATGTCCCTCTTTGGAGGCATGCCTGGAATCTCACTTGGAAAAACATATGCGTACTCCTGCAAAATTGGGTGATCCAAAGTCTTCCTCACAAGATCTTCCTCATCAAGATCATTTACCATAACAAAAAATATCTGACATCCCTCACGGAAACTTCGCTTCATTTGCATAACAAAAATCATCCACAGAGATATAGGCCTCGGTATCCCAACTATCTACACATCATTCCCTTGGTCATCTTGGCACAAAATGATCTTCTTCCTACAATCTATATTGGCTCTATGAGATCCAAGCCAATCCATGCCTAAAACCACATCATAGGAACCAAGGGGTATGACTCGAAGATCCACTTCTGTATCGAAGCTTCCTAATCTAAGCCCACACTTATGAAATATGGAATTTGTGGAAACCTTAATGCTTGAGGCTAGTTCCACTTGCCAACCACGATCTTGCTTCACCACATCCAGCTTACACTTAGAAACTATAGATGGTGAAATAAATGAATCTGTAGGTCCTAAATCAAACAATACTGAAAGAGATATACCTCTAATAGCACATGTGGTTTCAATCACTGTTCCTTGATGATCTGCCTAACGCTGATCAACTGCTGCAAAAACTCTATGAGTTCTACCTGCATCACCAATTGTAGGCTCTAAAACTATAGGTCTAGGTCCTAAAAATTGAGGTGCTCACTAAGGACACTGAGCTACATAATGTCCAATCTGACCACATGAAAAAAATTCTGTATTTCTACCAGAACCTCTTCCCATAGGTGGTACATTAGATTGCTGGCGACTGTTCCTGCTAACAAAAGACTGGCTACTCTGAGCTGGCTGATTGGTCTGATTCTATTTATTGCATTTATCATTGCGGTTGTTCTTGGTGTTAGAACCTTTGCCACCACCTTGAGCTTGATAATTTGAGCCCTTCTGTTGCTATGTCTGTTGAGACTGCTGCTAATACTGTTTCCCCTTAGAGAAAGAAAACTTCTTGTTACCACCTGAATTGTAGTTGCTTTTAGATCCTGATGCTGTTGATGCTCCTACAAAACCACCTTGACCAAGGTTGACACTTTTCTCAACAAGGATTTCTTGATGCACCACATCCTTGAGGGTTTTTGGCTCAAATACCTTAACTCCCCCAATAATATAGTTATTCAAACCCCTAATAAAATGTTGTGTCAACTAAGCTGAATTTTCACTGAACCCTAAAAAAGGAATGAGCTCATAAAACTTATGCTCATACTCGATCACTGACAAGGTGTACTGTCTGAGATTATGAATTTCATCAGCCCTTTGTTGTTTCCATTCCTTTGGTAGGAATCATTCACAAAAACTCATTAGGAATAACTCCCATGTAACACTGCTCATATCAATTCCCAACTTCTTCTCCTAAATTGTCCACCAAGTGGCCCCAAAATTCTCTAAATTAGTGATCACAAACCTTGCCTTAACATTTTTGTCAAACTCCTACATGGAAAAAATCCTATCGAGGGAAATAAGCCACTGCTCGACCACATAACCAGAACCTTGCCCATTGAAAGGCTTAACCTTGGATCTTGAAAGATCTTTCATCTGAGTGGACACAATGGACCTTTGACGTTCCTTTCGAGGACTCCTAGACCTGGGTCTATGCTCTTGTTCTATCTGATGCACTTTAGGATATTCTTGAATAGGAGGTAGACATTCTAGAATAGTTCGCTTCATCTGTCTCAAACCAACCTCTTCAGACTCAGCTTGGTCCTCTCTACGGCTCTCTTCCTGCTGCCTACTAGAGTGCTCCTCCTTGCTCTCTACATGAGCCGATCCCTCATGGGAAGACCCATGGAGACTGATAGTTCTGCCATGTCCATGGCCTCTACCACAGCGTCTAATAGAAGACCTAGTCCCATATACCATCCTACAACAGTACAAGGTACTAAGTTCAGTTCTATGTCTAGGTTTAAGTAAAATTTCTAGTTTCAAAAACTAAGTGTTGAAGTATGAAAAATATACAAGTAATAGTTCAAGTTTTGTTTCAGCTCACCTAGTTTTCAAATTTAACATATACACTTGATAGTTCAAAGTTCTAGCTGTTCTAAAATACCCAGAGCTCCCAATGTAGAAACTCGGGCTCTGATACCAAACGTAATGCCCCGCCAAGGGATCCAATGAATTAACCTAGAATTTCACTAAGATTAGTAGCATTTTTTTTTTCATGATAGTAAACATCACATATAACTTATGCACAATAACGGAAGCAATAGCAATGTTCATCTAAAAGTAAACATAACATACATAACAGATTACATTCTTTAAGATCCCTTAACGTTGAATTACATACATGAATCCATCTAGTACAACATCCTCATGAAATGATAAGTCCAATGATTACACATTACATTTCAAATGCTCATTCATCCACTGTACATGTCACAGGGTATGACAAGCTCAAAAATATACATACATAGAATAAGGTACATCATCCTATTCTAATCCATGATACATCAAAGTAGAGATAATCACATGATACATATGATACATCATCATAGAAGACATATACATCTATCATAAAGATCAAATATAATAAACTAAGTGCATGGTTCCTCCCAACCGTTAATAGCATCATTAGACCATCGTGGATCCTAGCCATTCCTCCGTGCGTAACATTCCAAATCATCAAAGAGATCATCAGTACTAACATAGTAGGAATGTCACTCCTAATATATACAACATCATATGTAGAAAGTAATCTAACATGCAAATAAAAGTATAAGATAACATCATCTAACATATGCTAATCATTAATGAAAATAGATACACATCCACCATCATGAAGGATGCATCAACCATGATGTCTCAATGAATCTCAAAATGATAAGAGTGGAAAATACACTACCACCAGACCGCGTGGTACCTAAGTGGTCCACTCCCACCGTGCTGATGAGATAATCTCAAGTCCCAAATAGGCTATCAAAATCACATAGCTCAAATCTCTATAAGTCCAAGAATCCTAAAAGTATACTAACTCAAAGGTTCCGAACACAAAATCTGACATCTAATCTCCAGAGGCACACAATGACATGTAGGAACCTACTATGCAAGCAAAAAAGTATCATCACAATTATCACGTACAAGTTACCCTAGCAGTTAGCTAAACTCCACGGGTCCATACAAATTTCATGTGGCCACTAGTATCCTCTCATACTGACAAGGCATACTACAGAATGCAAGATTGCAACCATGCGTCTCACTACTCCCATCTTAGCCTGTACAAGCACTCAAGGCATGGGAAAGAACAAAACACTTATCTTTTTAGGTTCATTCAGTTAGTATTAGGTGCGAATGTTATCACTTATTAATCCAACTTACAATGAGTTGCCCTGGAAGCCTCTTAGGGCCCCGGGCCCCATTGCAAGCCACTTCTTGTCACTACATACAGATATCCTACCCTAATGGTCATGGACTCATAAATCTCAAAATCACAAAAGATAATCCATAAAATCATCAAATATGCATAAAAGCATCAAATCTCCATGAGCTAACATCCATAGAAAATCATGAACACAACAGCTCTCTATTGGTAACTAAAGTATCACTGATAATCAAATATCCAATGGTTCTCAATAACCAAAATATATATCTCAATCATACTGATCGAAGACTCTAAAAATGGTTGAGTCAAACATGTCACAACATTACATCATCAAGAATAAATCCACATCTCAGTCGCATCATGGCGACTAAAAAATAATCAAGGATAACTGATCGATGACCAAAATAATGGTTAGGTCAAGAGTCTCATAGACAAGAATCTCAACTATAACAATCAGTAATCACATCCAATACATAGAGAATTCCATCACAAACCATGGTTGGGTTTATAAAGATCGAGATTAAAACATCATCATGTCACCACAATCACATAACCCCCAAGCCTCTGGTAGACGTCCTATACTGGTCAACACTAGTCAACCCAAAACCCAAAACAAAAGCATAAAGAATACACAATGTAAACACATGTTTTGGTTTTGCTAAGTTTTCAATTTTGAATTTAAAAGTCTCAGTTTACATTTTTTCAAATTATATTAAGTGGAGAAATTTCACATTTTTCCTAACCCATGTATTTGTTTGATAGATAAAAGTTTCTCCTTAAAACTATTAGACTCAATTTTCTAATTGATATAATAATATTTTGTTTATATAACATTGTTTGAAAATTGACAATCTCAATGAATCAAAACTTCGATTATATATTCTAATAACTAATCTTAATTCAACTGAGTTTAATTAAATTAATTATTAATATCTCTTCATAATTGACAAGCTCAATATCAATATTTTAAATCATTAAAAGAGTGATCCGTTAATTTCGAACTTTATAATATTCATTTATAATTAATTATATATACATATATACTTATATATATATATATATATATATATATATATATATATATATACATACATAAATATATATATATATATATATATATATATATATATATATATATATATATATACATACATAAATATATATATATATATATATATATATAATACATAAATATATATATATATATATATATATATATATATATATATATATATATATATATATATATATATATATATATATATATATATAATAACATTTAATAATTAATGATATTGCAACAAAATCGAGATTCATATCCAAATCTCATATGAAATAACGTTGCAAATAAAATTTTATATAATTTAAAACCAAAATCAAATTGCAATGTGATTTTAAAATTGTGCAGCATAATACATCCGCACCACAGGTACACTACGGATCACAAGTACACTGTGGTCGCAAGTACCCTGCGATCTCGCAAGCCTGCTGTGGGTGGGGTATATAATACCCACCAAACATCATATATATATATTAACGCAATTTTCAATAATGTTTTTTATAAAAACATTTCCATGTGATATGAAATATATATATATATGGGTATATATGTGTATATATATATACACACAGAGTTTATCACCATCACAACACATATATATATGTATATAATGATATATATATATATGTGTATGCAGATTCAAGAATATACACAGTTTACTTAGAAATTCTAATTTTCAGAATTTTCTTTTAAATCTTTGATCTTCAAATTTATCCAATAAATAATCTAATAGGTTTGGCTATGAATTTAAACCCTAGCCCCATTTTCTTTCAGATCTATGCATATAAAGATTTCCACATAAATTCAATTTCTCATATTGAGAATGCATACAATAAAAATATGAAATTCCTCAGAAGACATATGGAACACACGAAGTAGACAGGGAATGCAAGATGCGGAAATAGCATAAGTAAAATTACAAGAATCTACCTCGATTCTGATGCTAATTCACTCTTCCTCAGAATACCCGCAGAGCAAGCTCCCTTCTTCAGAATTCTCAAATCCTCCAATGCTCCAATTGCACTCCAAACGCTATCTCTAAGCTTCTAGGGATGCCTCAATATAAAGAGCTCTAAGGAAACATCTAAAATATTTCTAAAAAAAGCTGGAAGGTGTCACCAACTAAGCATGGGTTATTTCCAACCCTCAAGATGAGCCATAGGGTTGTAGACACCATGTGCTTAATTAATGCACTAACACCCATGTTGTTGACACATGAGAAATAGAAAAATGTGTTAACTCCCATGCAAGCTTATAACTCTAATTTACTTTTTATATAATTTCTATTTAAATATTTATAACTTTTATTATTATTATTTATTTATTACTTTATTATTATTTTTTTATTATTATTAATTTTAATTTCTAATTTTCTTTTATTTAATTCATTTTCCTCAATAATTCTCATTTAATTAATTACAATCAAAATATCAAATAACATGATATTTTTTATTAATCTTGTCGAATAATTAATTTATTAATTAAATCCATTTATTAAGACTTAATTAATAAAAAATTCACCATAGACCTCCAAGATAAAATATGAAAACTCATCATAGAGAAAATCACTCAAAATCAGTCTAAAGGGTGAAAAATCATGAAATATGTCATTCGACACATTCGGTGGGTACTCAACTCTGATACTTGTCCTAACTCACTAGGACAAATGGTTTAAGGATTTGGGATTTTCACTTGAGAATTTATCTCCCTTCTCTTATCATTGAGATAGTATAATAGGGTACGCTCATCTTTGGAATTTAGGAAAGTCGATACCCGGTACCTGCAACCTGCAGAAAAATCATGCATGTACATACAATATATTTAATGTTAAGCTAAATAGACAATGGAAGGAAGTGGTGCATCGTGTAGATCCCGACTAAGCAGGTGACTACGACTCCCTTCCTTAACCACATCAGAAACACCATACAATAAGAAAATATGCACATCATACACATGCAAGTATGGGGTAAGTATCCATAATAAAATACATAAGATAATAAACCATCCATCTAATCATCAATAATAACTGAAAATAGTATAATGATCATCATGTATACACGAAATGTAAAATCTAAATGATCTCATCATATAACCACTAAATCCATAACATAATGTCTAATAGTGTCAAAACAATACCACTAATCCATCAACATAAAACTAGTCTATCACAGTTTGATAATAATAGCATCAATGTCCAAAAAAGATGTGAACGAGGGTAGGCACTACAACATATGTCTCCTGGAGGTTATTTAGGCTTATTAAATTAATTAATTAAGAATAATAATAATAATAATAACTTTTTTTAAAAAAATTGTGCTTAATGTACATTTAGGGTAAATTTAGGGCATGACATAATTAAATAAGAAAAGTGTCTCTAATTAATTAAAGATTATTTAATTAAATAGAAAAAGTAATTATGAGAGCATATCTCATTTTATTAAATTAAATATCTCAACAAAATCTCTCTTCAGATCAAAAAGGGAAACTTCTAATTCACTATTGATCAAAAATGAGTTAAAACAGTTAACTCCTTTTTCTACTCAAATTGAATCAGCTAACTCCTTATTTTACTCAAATTAAATCTGTTAACTCTCTTTAATTTGGAAATCTCCCTTTATGACTGAACGTCACCTTTAATCCTAACCGTTGATTGAAATCGATCTCAACAGTTGATGAATTCTAAGAAAGTCTATTTAAAAGACCCCCATCTCTTCATTTTGAAAGGTTGAATGAAATTTGCATCGAATTGTTGCTGGAATTCATACACACATTTTCTCATATTCACATACGCAAAGATCAAGTTTGACCAAAAGTTGATCAGATTAAACCACGATTGACTTGAGTTGACTAGTTTCGAAAAGAATTTTGAAATAATTAAACGAAATTATTTAATTAAATGGAGTACTTAATTCTAATTAATTAAACAAAGTTATTTAATTAAATGAGAAGCCATTCCTAATTAATTAAATGAAGTTATTTAATTAAATAAGAAAAGTGTCTCTAATTAATTAAAGATTATTTAATTAAATAGAAAAAGTAATTATGAGAGCATATCTCATTTTATTAAATTAAATATCTCAACAAAATCTCTCTTCAGTTCAAAAAGGGAAATTTCCAATTCACTATTGATCAAAAATGAGTTAAATGAGTTAACTCTTTTTTCTATTCAAATTGAATCAGTTAACTCCTTATTTTACTCAAATTAAATCTGTTAACTCCCTTTAATTTGTGAATCTCCCTTTATGATTGAAATTCACCTTTAATCCTGACCGTTGATTGAAATCGATCTCAACCATTAATGAATTCCAGGAAAGTCTATTTAAGAGATCCTCATCTCTTCATTTTGAAAGGTTGAATGATAATTTGCATCAAATTGTTGCTAGAATTCATACTCACATTTGCTCATATTCACATACGCAAAGATCAAGTTTGACCAAAAGTTGACCAGATTTAACCACAGTTGACTTGAGTTGACTAGTTTCGAAAAGAATTTTGAAATAATTATACAAAATTATTTAATTAAATTGAGTACTTACTTCTAATTAATTAAACAAAATTATTTAATTAAATAAGAAGCCATTCCTAATTAATTAAATGAAGTTATTTAATTAAATAAGAAAAGTGTCTCTAATTAATTAAAGATAATTTAATTAAATAGAAAAAGTAATTATGAGAGCATATCTCATTTTATTAAATTAAATATCTTAGCAAAATTTCTTTTCAGTTCAAAACAAGAAATTTCCAGTTCATTATTGATCAAAAATGAGTTAAATCAGTTAACTCCTATTTCTACTCAAATTAAATCAGTTAACTCCTTATTTTACTCAAATTAAATCTATTAACTACCTTTAATTTGGAAATCTCCCTTTATGACTGAACTTCACCTTTAATCCTGACCGTTGATTGAAATCGATCTCAACCATTGATAAATTCCAGGAAAGTCTATTTAAGAGACCCTCATCTCTTCATTTTGAAAGGTTGAATGAGAATTTGCATCGAATTGTTGCTAGAATTTATACTCACATTTGCTCATATTCACATATGCAAAAATCAAGTTTGACCAAAAGTTGACTCGATTTATCCACGGTTGACTTGAGTTGACTATTTTCAAATTTTTTTTGAAATTATTTAATTAAATGGAGTACTTAATTCTAATTAATTAAACAAAGTTATTTAATTAAATGAAAAACCATTCCTAATTAATTAAATGAAGTTATTTAATTAAATAAGAAAAGTGTCTCTAATTAATTAAAGATTATTTAATTAAATAGAAAAAGTAATTATGAGAGCATATCTCATTTTATTAAATTAAATATCTCAACAAAATCTCTCTTCAGTTCAAAAAGGAAAATTTTCAGTTCACTATTGATAAAAAATGAGTTAAATCAGTTAACTCCTTTTTCTACTCAAATTGAATCAGTTAACTCTTTATTTTACTCAAATTAAATATTTTAACTCTGTTTAATCTGGAAATCTCGCTTTACGACTGAACTTAACTTTTAATCCTGACCGTTGATTGAAATCGATCTCAACCATTGATGAATTCTAGGAAAGTTTATTTAAGAGACCCTCATCTCTTCATTTTGAAAGGTTGAATGAGAATTTGCATCGAATTGTTGCTGGAATTCATACCACGGTTGACTTGAGTTAACTAGTTTCAAATTTTTTTTGAAATAATTAAATAAAATTATTTAATTAAATGGAGTACTTACTTCTAATTAATTAAAAAAAGTTATTTAATTAAATGAGAAGCCATTCCTAATTAATTAAATGAAGTTATTTAATTAAATAAGAAATGTGTCTCTAATTAATTAAAAATTATTTAATTAAATAGAAAAAGTAATTATGAGAGCATATCTCATTTTATTAAATTAAATATCTCAACAAAATCTCACTTTAGTTCAAAAAGAGAAATTTCCAGTTCACTATTGATAAAAAATGAGTTAAATCAATTAACTCCTTTAACTACTCAAATTGAATCAATTAACTCCTTATTTTACTCAAATTAAATCTGTTAACTCCCTTTAGTTTGAAAATCTCCCTTTATGACTGAACTTCACCTTTAATCCTGACCGTTGATTAAAATCGATCTCAACCATTGATGAATTCCTGGAAAGTCTATTTAAAAGACCTTCATATCTTCATTTTGAAAGGTTGAATGAGAATTTGCATTGAATTGTTGCTAAAATTCATACTCATATTTGCTTATATTCACATACGCAGAGATCAAGTTTGACCAAAAGTTGACCAGATTTAACCACGGTTGACTTAATAAAATGAGAATCAAAAGCAAAGATTGATTCTATAGCAGGGCTTTCTATAGTATTGCATTTAATTAATTAAAGATTATTTATTTAAATGATCTTTAATTAATTAAATAATCTCTAATTAAATTAAATCTATTAAGTCAACCATGGTTAAATCTGGTCAACTTTTGGTCAAACTTGATCTTTGCGTATGTGAATATGAGCAAATGTGAGTATGAATTTCAGCAACAATTCGATGCAAATTCTCATTCAACCTTTCAAAATGAAGAGATGAGGGTCTCTAAAATAGACTCTCCTGAAATTCATCAACGGTTGAGATCGATTTCAATCAATGGTCAAGATTAAAGGTGAAGTTTAGTCATAAAGGGAGATTTCCAAATTAAAGGGAGTTAACAGATTTAATTTGAGTAAAATAAAGAGTTACCTGATTCAATTTGAGTAGGAAAAAGAGTTAACTCATTTAACTCATTTTTGATCAATAGTGAATTGAAAATTTCCCTTTTTGAACTGAAGAGAGATTTTGTTGAGATATTTAATTTAATAAAATGAGATATGCTCTCATAATTACTTTTTCTATTTAATTAAATAATCTTTAATTACTTAGAGACACTTTTTTTACTTAATTAAATAAATTCATTTAATTAATTAGGAATGGCTTCTCATTTAATTAAATAACTTTGTTTAATTAATTAGAAGTAAGTACTCCATTTAATTAAATATTTTTATTTAATTATTTTAAAATTCTTTTCAAAATTAGTCAACTCAAGTCAACCGTGGTTAATTCTAGTCAACTTTTGGTGAAACTTGATCTTTGTATATGTGAATATGAGCAAATGTGAGTATGAATTCTAGCAAAAATTCAATGCAAATTGTGATTCAACCTTTCAAAAAGAAGAGATGAGGGTCTCTAAAATAGACTTTCTTGAAATTCATCAACAGTTGAGATCGATTACAATCAACGGTCTGGATTAAAGGTGAAGTTCAGTCATAAAGGGAGATTTCCAAATTAAAGGGAGTTAACGGATTTAATTTGAGTAAAATAAGAAGTTAACTGATTCAATTTGAGTAGAAAAGGAGTTAACTGATTTAACTCATTTTTGATAAATAGTGAACTAGAAATTTCCTTTTTTGAATTGAAGAGAGATTTTGTTGAGATATTTAATTTAATAAAATGAGATATTCTCTTGTAATTACTTTTTTGATTTAATTAAATAATTTTTAATTAATTAGAGACACTTTTCTTATTTAATTAAATAACTTCATTTAATTAGTTAGGAATGGTTTCTCATTTAATTAAATAACTTTGTTTAATTAATTAGAAGTAAGTACTCCATTTAATTAAATAATTTCGTTTAATTATTTCAAAATTCTTTTCAAAACTAGTTAACTCAAGTCAATCATAGTTAAGGCTGGTCAACTTTTGGTCAAACTTGATCTTTGTGTATGTGAATATGAGCAAATGTGAGTATGCATTCCAGCAACAATTTGATGGAAATTCTCATTCAACCTTTCAAAATGAAGAGATGAGAGTCTCTTATATAGACTTTCCTGAAATTCATCAACGGTTGAGATCGATTTCAATTAAAGGTTAGGATTAAAGGTGAAGTTCAGTTATAAATGAAGATTTCCAAATTAAAGAGAGTTAACAGATTTAATTTGAGTAAAATAAGAAGTTAACTGATTCAATTTGAGTAGAAAAAAGAGTTAACTAATTTAACTCATTTTTGATCAATAGTGAACTAGAAATTTCCCTTTTTGAACTGAAGAGAGATTTTGTTAAGATATTTAATTTAATAAAATGAGATATGCTCTCATTATAATTTTTTCTATTTAATTAAATAATCTTTAATTAATTAGAGACACTTTTCTTATTTAATTAAAAAACTTCATTTAATTAATTAGGAATGGCTTCTCATTTAATTAAATAACTTTGTTTAATTAATTGGAAGTAAGTACTCCATTTAATTAAATAATTTCGTTTAATTATTTCAAAATTCTTTTCAAAACTAGTCAACTCAAGTCAACCGTAGTTAAATTTGGTCAACTTTGGGTCAAACTTGATATTTGCATATGTGAATATGGATTCCATCAACAATTCGATGCAAATTTTCATTCAACCTTTCAAAATGAAGAGATGAGGGTCTCTTAGATAGACTTTCCTAAAATTCATCAACGGTTGAGATTGATTTCAATCAGCGGTCAGAATTAAAGGTGAAGTTCAGTTTTAAAGTGAGATTTTCAAATTAATGGGAGTTAACAGATTTAATTTGAGTAAAATAAGAAGTTAACTGATTCAATTTGAGTAGAAAAATGAGTTAACTGATTTAACTCATTTTTTATCAATAGTGGTTTGAAAATTTTTCTTTTTGAACTGAACAGAGATTTTGTTGAGATATTTAATTTAATAAAATGAGATATGCTCTCATAATTACTTTTTCTATTTAATTAAATAATCTTTAATTAATTAGAGACACTTTTCTTATTTAATTAAATAACTTTATTTAATTAATTAGGATTGACTTCTCATTTAATTCAATAACTTTGTTTAATTAATTTGAAGTAAGTACTCCATTTAATTAAATAATTTCAATTAATTATTACAAAAAAAATTTCAAAACTAGTCAACTCAAGTCAACTGTGGTTAAATCTGGTTAAGATTTGGTCAAACTTGATCTTTTCCTGTGTGAATATGAGCAAATGTGAGTATGAATTTCAGCAACAATTCAATGCAAATTCTCATTCAACTTTTCAAAATGAAGAGATGAGGGTCTCTTAAATAGATTTTCTTGGAGTTCATCAACTACTGAGATCGATTTCAATCAGTGGTCAGGATTAAAGGTGAAGTTTAGTCATAAATGGAGGTTTCCAAATTAAAGGGAGTTAACAGATTTAATTTGAGTAAAATAAGGAGTTAACTAATTCAATTTGAGTAAAAAAAAGAGTTAACTGATTTAACTCATTTTTTATCAATAGTGAACTGAAAATTTCTCTTTTTGAACTTAAGAGAGATTTTGTTGATATACTTAATTTAATAAAATGAGATATGCTCTCATAATTACCTTTTCTATTTAATTACATAATCTTTAATTAATTAGAGACACTTTTCTTATTTAATTAAATAACTTTATTTAATTAATTAGGAATGGCTTCTCATTTAATTAAATAACTTTGTTTAATTAATTAGAAGTAACTACTCCATTTAATTAAATAATTTTGTTTAATTATTTAAATTTTTTTTTTGAAACTAGTCAATTCAAGTCAACCGTGGTTAAATCTGATCAAGTTTTGGTCAAACTTGATCTTTGCGTATGTGAATATGAGCAAATGTGAGTATGAATTCCAGCAACAATTCGATCCAAGTTCTCGTTCAACCTTTCAAAATGAAGAGATGAGGGTCTCTTAAATAGACTTTCCTTGAATTCATCAATGGTTGAGATCAATTTTTATAATGCCCGGCCAAGGGATCCAAAGAATTTTACTAAGTTTGCCAAACAATTTTTTTTTTTAAAACATGAAAGATAAAACCATTTATAACATTTGCAGAAGCAAAAACAACAATTCAAATGAAAATAAACATAACATATATACATAACAGACTACATTCTTTAAATATCCCTTAATGTTGTATCACATCTAAATTAACTATTCATCTAACATCCCATCCTTATGAAATAACAATGATACATCCAATGTACTTAAATAATATACAAGTGTCCTTTTGTAATTATATTTTAGTTTAGCTCAATCATCCACTGTATATATCACAGGGTATGAAAAGCTTAAAAGAATAAACATCCAAGTAAATAAAGTACATCATCATCATCTAATATTAATCTATGATGCAATAACATAAATAAAACCACATATCATACATGATACATCATCACAAAAGATATAAACATCCATCACAAAAGATAACCATATATCACAAACATAAATAACTAAGTGCACGGTTCCTCGCAATCGTAAATAGCATCATAAGACCATCATGGATCCTAGCCATCCATCCATGCATAACATTCCAAAGCACCGAAGAGATCATCGGTATTAACATAGTAGGAATGTCACTCTTAAAACATCCTACTAAGATGCAAAGTAAAACATAATAAATCATCAACTAACATATGCAAAGTAAAACAAATCATCAATATAAGAAACATACCAGTAAATACATCCATCATAAGGTATATTATCTATCATAATGCTCCAAGAACATATAGAAGAATAAATACCAACCAAGGATACTCCAACCACGGTGTCTCGGACGGATCTCAAATGATAAGAGTGAAAATACACTACCACCGGACCGCGTGGAACCTAAGTGGTCCACTCCCACCGTGCTGAAGAGATAATCTCAAGTCCCAAATAGGATATCAATTCACGAAGCAAAAATCTCTATAAGTCCAGAAATCATAAAAGTATACTAACTCAAAGGTTCCATCACACAAAACTGACATCTAATTCCCAGACGCACACAAAGACATGTAGGAAACCTACTCTACAAGCAGGAGAGTGTAATCGCATTTATCACATACAAGTTACCCTGGAAGTTACCTAAACTCCATGGGTCCATACTGATCTCATGTGGCTACTAGTATCTTCTCATACTGATGAGGCATACTACGGAATGCACGGTCGCAATCATGCGTTCTCACTACTCCCATCCTAGCCTGTACAAGCACTCAAGGCATGGGCGAGAACATCAAAACAATTATCTTTTTAGGTTCATTTAATCCCCATTTAGTGTGTAAATGTTATCACTTATTAACCAAATTTACAATGAGTTACCTGGGCAGCCACTTAGGGCCCCGACCCCCATTGCAAGCCACTTCCTGACACTACAAGTAGATTACCTACCCTAAGCTCATGGAATCACAAATCTCAAAATCATAAAAAGATAATCCATAATAAAATCATCAAATATGGATAAAAGCATCAAATATCCATAATAAGAATCATCAAATCTCCAAGATAAGAATTATCAAATCTCTATGAGCATTTGAAAAAGCATCCATAGAAAATCATGACCACAACAGTTTTCTATTGGCAACTGAAGGCATCACTGATAATCATAAGTATCAATTGGTTCTCAATAACCAAAATATATCTCAAGATAAATGGTTCTCAACAAGCAATCAAGAATATCTCAAAATCATACTAATCGAAGACTCCAAAATGGTTGAGTCAAACATGTCACAATATGACATCATCAAAAAATAAATCCATATTTCAGTCCCATCATGGCGACTAGAAAGTAATCCAATGATAATTGATCGATGACTCAAAAATAATTAGCTCAAGCATCTCAGATATACATACATCTCAGCTTCACACATGAAGGTTGAAGAACAAATAAAAACATTTCATAGAGCATACGATCACATAACCATGGTTGGACTTATAAAGATCAAGACCAAATAAGATCAACATGCCATCACATCTCATAACCCCCGAGCCTCTGGTAACATCCTAGGACTGGTCAACACTAGTCAGCCCAAAATTTAAAACAAGAAGCATATAGAATACACAATGCAAACACATGTTTTGGTTTTGCTATATTACATAGTTGAATCAAGTGTAGGGGTTTCCAGTTTTCTATTTGCAAATATACTTTTAAGTGTTTTAAGTTTCATCATTATTTGACCTACAAGTCAACCCATTTGTTCTTTGATAGCATTATCCTTCCATTATTAAGAATTACATTCTAAAAATAAATTAAAAATAAATATTCACTAAACTAATCATCATTGGCTTTAATTAAATTGTCATTTATATTTAACCATGATCCATATTCTAATTGATTAACCTTTCAACTTTTTTTAGGATCATTATTCGTTATATTATAAGAGGACCAATTATCATTCTTCGAATAAGAGATTATAACTTTATTGAAATGATCAATTACATCAATCAATTAACATAGGTCCATATTCTAATAGTCCTCAATTAAATATTACTAAGTCTTCACCATTAAATATCTAAGGTCATCATTCAAGTCATAAAAATAAGACCTATCAACTTGATATCAATATTTCTACAATCTTATTAAAAGAATTAGATCAATTAAATCTTTATTACTTAACTTAATTGTTAATTAAATCTAATTAACTCTCATTGATTGATTTAATTAATAATTACATAATCATAGTAACGTTCCAATTAATATCAGTTGACTAATAACTAACTATAATTCTGTATGATAAAAGTCAACTATAATTCAATACTCAAAAAATCATATTAATAATTCAATAATAATTATTGAAAATCTTAAATGACCATATTCGTCATCTTTCAAAAAATACCAAAATTCTCTTAACAAATTCGAATTATTATTAATCTTTTCAAATAAAACTCTATCGCACAACTTAATTATTAATATCATAGTTATAATACCAACTCAATGAATATCAATTGATTAAAAATCAATTATAATCCAACTCCAAAAATTATTATCTTTTACTAAACTTTAATCAATAAATAATCTCCATTAGATTAACTCTAATAAAATTTGTTGTTATCTATTTAAACCATTATTTATTAATAGTTTGCTAGTCCTTACAAACATTAATAAATAATAAACTCCTCAAACTATACATACTCGATCTATAGAATCCTTCCATAAACTCATTAGTTAATATTTGGCTAACTCTTAACTTCATTAAGGTATTCAAACGTATTAACCAATAACATAATAATTCAGTCTTAATCCAATATCATTCAGATTTTCTAAATTTAAATCAACATAATATAAATTATTATCTTACAATTATTTAATCAATAATAAAATCAACCATTAGACTCCATTTTCTAATTTTTCTAATAATATTTTGTCTATATAAACGTTGTTTAAAAGAGATCCCTATCACAAACCAATAAGACCCATTATAGATTTTAACATGAATAATCTCCAAATTCTTAACATTATCATCTTCATTAAACAACTCTAAAATTGTTTAATATATATTAAATAGTATTCAATATACATTATAAAAA
Source organism: Cupressus sempervirens (assembly GCA_028749045.1). Lineage (NCBI taxonomy): Eukaryota > Viridiplantae > Streptophyta > Pinopsida > Cupressales > Cupressaceae > Cupressus > Cupressus sempervirens. The sequence goes on along the minus strand of CM053790.1, from coordinate 674,505,507 downwards.
GTCCACTATATAAACTATATTAAAATCTCTTTTCTTTTAATTTTTTCTCATCCATTTACTTAGATTGACTAATAATTAATTACACTTCTACTATTAACTAATCTTAATTAAATTTGATTTAATTAGATTAGATAATAAACCATATAAAACTAATGCATATTAATAAGATTCTAATAAGTGAAGATTTCAATAATATCTTAATTCATTCCATACTTTGAAATATTATTTTTTTGAAGTTAAGCATAAAGAACTCTTGGTTATGGGAAATAGAGAAATATCTATCCTTGAATAAAAAGTCTCAGTACGACGGTCATATCTCCCTAATGAACCTTTGGATCGGGCTGAAATTTAAATATGTTGGAGACAAACAAGTTGCGCCAATTCAGATCAGAGCGATCAAATAAATTCGATCCTGATAAAAAGTTATGAATGACGAAGTTCGAGTCTATCCAAGGGGCAGTGACAGGACAATCTGTGATGAATTAAGAATTTCCTCTTAAAATGTAATTGTTCTCTAAATTTACCCATTCATCCATATAATAGGTTTGTCCATACACATCTAAAAATATAATTTGATAGAAAGATTACATCTAATCATACGAATTTTTAACTTAGAATTTCTATTTTAATTTCAAATCTTGTCTATCTAATTTCACAATATAAATTCGAACCCAAACATGATTAAGATCTAATTATTTCTCCTTAATTAGATCTAAGATTTTTTTATTATTTTCTTCTCATCCAAATAAAATATCTAGATTCTAATTTCAAATACAGAGACTATTCAAACACATAAAACATATATGATGAAGATAGGAATAGAAAGAGTGCAAAGGGAATATGAGAATATCACAAGTGCACCTAGACATTGATGCTAATTTGCCATGCCTCAGAAGTCCATAGAAAATCCCTTCCTTCTCCATCATTCACAATTCTTCAAAAAATCCAAGCCGATCGAATCCTCCAAGTGATTAGAAGAGCTAGAAGGAACATAGAAGCAAGTAGAAAATATATGAGCATATCAATCTTCTCCTATGCATGTAAGCTTTGAAGTTTCTATTTCTTTTTTAGCTTGTAGCTTGAAGCTTCCATTAAGCTTGTAGCTTCTATTAAGCTTTTCATTTAAGCTTTTATGAATATTTGAATATCAAGAGCTCTCAAGAAACCTTTGGATTGCTTCTTGAAACCACTGAAAGGTGTCACCAACTAAGCATGAGTCTTTTCCAATTATTTTTTGATGAGTCATAGAATTGTAGACACCTTGTGCTTAATTGATGCACTAACGCCCGTGTTGTTGACACATGTTAATTCTCATGCAAGCTTATAACTCCAATTTACTTTTAAATAAGCTCTATTTAAATTTTATAACTTTCATTTTAATTTTTATAACTTTTATTATTATTATTTTATAATTATTATTAATTTTAATTTTTAGTTTTCTTTTATTTAATTCATTTTCCTCCAATAATTTACATTTAATTAATTACAATCAAAATATCAAAGATCATGATATTTTATTAATTTTTTCATAAAAATAATTTATTAATTAAATCTATTTATTAAGACTTTATTAATGAAAAATTCACCATAGACCTCCAAGATAAAATATGAAAACCCATCATAGAACAAATCATACAAAATGAATCTAAAGGGTTAAAAATCACGAAATATGTCATCCGACACATTCGGTGGGTATTCAACTCAGATACTTGTCCTAATTTTGCAATTAAGACAAATGGCTCAAAGGGTTGGGATTTGAACTTGAGAATTTATCTCCCCTCTCTTATCATTGAGATAATGTGATAGGTTACACTCATCTTGCCAATTCAAGAAAGTCGATACCCGGTACCTGCAACCTGCATAAAAACCATGCATGTACAAACACAATATATACTAAACTAAACAGACAATGGTAAGAAGTGGTGCATCGTGTAGATCTCGACTACCAGGTGACTACAACTCTCTTCCTTAACCACATCAGACACGCCATAAAAAAGCAAACACGCACACCATACACATGCAAGTATGGGGTAAGTATCCATAAGAAAACACGCATGATAATAAATCATCTTACTAATCATCATTAATAATTGAAATCAATATAATAATCATCATCAATAATTGTGAACACTAAAAATAATCATCATACATACATGAAATGTAGAGTCTCATCACATAATAAACTGAATTTATAGCACAATATTCGATAATCTCAAAAGAATGCTGCAAACCAACAACATGAAACTAGTTCTAAAAGAGTTCAAAAACAATAACAAAATGTGAACTAGAGGCAGGCATTACATCCACCCCCCCTGGGATTAGGCTTACTCTTGGAAGCCTACAGGAATGAAAAACTAAGATACTCACTGTGTGGGTCTCATTGAACCCTTTCCCTCTATAGGAAAACATGTTTCCATTGAGGATATTACAACACCCTTAGAGCAATATGATTCTGGTTTAATGGTAAATCGAAAACCATATCGATCCAACATCATTCCTTTAACAACTACTAAAATATATCCCTTAATACATTCTAAACAAGAGCAACTTAATGATTGCAAAGATAAACAGAGGTTTACTACCTTACAACATAGATAAAAGATACATGTTTTGCAGCTAGAACGAGTTTCAATTTTTAGTTTTGTATTCGTTTAGAATTTCAGTAAAATTTTTAGTTTTGAAAGCTAAGTGATGAAATATAAAAAAATATGCAAGTAACATTTTTAAGTTCTATTTCAGTTCACCTAGTTTCAAGTTTTCAGTTTGAAAAAGATACACATGATAGTTTTAAGTTTTTATTTTATTCAACTAGTTAATAACTAGTAGCATTCCAATATACCTAGAGCTCCCAATGTTGAAACTCAGGCTCTGATAACAAATTTAATGCCCCGCCAAGGGATCCAAAAATTTTTACTAAGTTTGCCAAACAATTATTTTTTTAAACATGAAAGATAAAACTATTCATAACATTTGTGGAAGCAAAAGCAACAATTCAAATGGAAATAAATATAACATATATACATAATAGGCTACATTCTTTAAATATTCCTTAATGTTGTATCATATCTAAATTAACTATTCATCTAACATCTCATCCTTATGAAATAACAATGATATATCCAATGTACTTAAACAATATACAAGTGTCATTTTGTAATTATATTTTAGTTTAGCTCAATCATCCACTGTACATATCACAGGGTATGAAAAGATTAAAAAAATAAACATCCAATTATATAAAGTACATCATCATCATCTAATATTAATCCATGATGCAATAACATAAATGAAACCATATATCATACATGATACATCATCACAAAAGATATAAACATCCATTACAAAATATAACCATATATCACAAACATAAATAACTAAGTGCATGGTTCCTCCTAACCGTAAATAGCATCGTTAGACCATCGTGGATCTTAGCCATCCCTCCGTGCATAACATTCCAAAGCACCAAAAAAATCATTGGTATTAACATAGTAGGAATGTCACTCCTAAAACATCGTACTAATATGCAAAGTAAAGCATAATAAATCATCAACTAACATATGCAAAGTAAAGCAAATCATCAATATAAGAAACATACCAGTAAATACATCCATCATAAGGTATATTATCTATCATAATGCTCCAAGAACATAATGAAGAATAAATACCAACTAAGGATACTCCAGGCATGGTGTCTCGGACGGATCTCAAATGATAAAAGTGAAAATACACTACCACCCGACTGCGTAGAACCTAAGTGGTCCACTCCCACCGTGCTGAGGAGATAATCTCAAGTCCCAAATAGGATATTAATTCACGAAACAAAAATCTCTATAAGTCTAAGAATCCTAAAAGTATACTAACTCAAAGGCTCCATCACACAAAATCGACATCTAATTCCCAGAGGCACAGAAAGACATGTAGGAAACCTACTCTGCAAGCGGAAAAGTGTCATCACATTTATCACATACAAGTTACCCTGATAGTTAGCTAAACTCTACGGGTCCATACTGATCTCATGTGGCCACTAGTACCCTCTCATACTAACGAGGCATACTACAAAATGCATAGTCGCAACTATGCGTTCTCACTACTCTCATCCTAGCCTGTACAAGCACTCAAAGCATGGGCGAGAACATCAAAACAATTATCTTTTTAGGTTCATTTAATCCTCATTTATTGTGTAAATGTTATCACTTATTAACCAAACTTACAATGAGTTACCCTGGCAGCCACTTAGGGCCTCGACCCCCATTGCAAGCCACATTCTGACGCTACAAGTAGATTACCTACCCTAAGGTCATGGAATCATAAATTTCAAAATTATAAAAAGATAATTCATAATAAAATTATCAAATATGCATAAAAGCATCAAATATCCATAATAAAAATCATCAAATCTCCAAGATAAGAATCATCAAATCTCTATGAGCATCTGAAAAAGCATCTATAGAAAATCATGACCACAACAGTTCTCTATTGGCAACTGAAGGCATCACTGATAATCATAAGTATCAATTGGTTCTCAATAACCAAAATATATCTCAAGATAAATGGTTCTCAAGAAGCAACCAAGAATATCTCAAAATCATACTGATCGAAGACTCCAAAATGGTTGAGTCAAACATGTCACAACATGACATCATCAAGAAATAAATTCATATTTCAGTCCCATCATGGCGACTAGAAAGTAATCCAAGGATAACTGATCGATGACCAAAAAATAATTAGCTCAAGCATCTTAGATATACATACATCTCAGCTTCACACATGAAGGCTGAAGAACAAATACAAACATTTCATAGAGCATATGATCACATAACCATGGTTGGGCTTATAAAGATCAAGACCAAATAAGATCCAAATGCCATCACATCTCATAACCTCCGAGCCTCTAGTAACATCCTAGGACTGGTCAACACTAGCTAACCCAAAACCCAAAACAAGAAGCATATAGAATGCACGATGCAAACACATGTTTTGGTTTTTCTATATTACATAGTTGAATCAAATGTAGGAGTTTTCAGTTTTTTATTTGCAAGTATACTTTCAAGTGTTTTAAGTTTCATCATTATTTGACCTACAAGTCAACCCATTTGTTCTCCGATAGCATTATCTTTCCATTATTAAGAATTACATTCTAAGAATAAATTAAGGATAGATATTCACTAAACTAATCATCATTGACCTTAATTAAATTGTCATTTATATTTAATCATGATTTATATTCTAATTGATTAACCTTTCAACTTTTTTTAGGATCATTATTCGTTATATTATAAGAGGACCAATTATCATTCTTCGAATAAGAGATTATAATTTTATTAAAATGATCAATTACATCAATCAATTAACATAGGTCCATATTCTAATAGTTCTCAATTAAATATTACTAAGTCGTCACCATTAAATATCTAAGGTCATCATTCAAGTCATAAGAATAAGACCTATCAACTTGATATCAATATTTCTAAAATCTTATTAAAAGAATTATATCAATTAAATTTTTATTACTTAACTTAATTGTTAATTAAATCTAATTAACTCTCATTGATTGATTTAATTAATAATTACATAATCATAGCAACGTTTCAATTAATATCAGTTGACTAATAACTAACTATAATTCTGTATGATAAAAGTCAACTATAATTCAATATTCAAAAGATCATATTAATAATTCAATAATAATTATTGAAAATCTTAAATGACCATATTTGTTATCTTTCAAAGAATACCAACATTCCCTTAACAAATTCGTATTATTATTAATCTTTTCAAATAAGACTCTATCGCACAACTTAATTATTAATATCATAGTTATAATACCAACTCGATGAATATCAATTGATTAAAAATCAATTATAGTCGAACTCCAAAAATTATTATCTTTTACCAATCTTCAATCAATAAATAATCTCCACTAGATTAACTCTAATCAAATTTTTTGTTATCTATTTAAACCATTATTTATTAATAGTTTGCTAGTCCTTACAAACATTAATAAATAATAAACTCCTCAAACTATACATACTCGATCTATAGAATCCTTCCATAAACTCATTAGTTAATATTTGGCTAACTCTTAACTTCATTAAGGTATTCAAACGTATTAACCAATAACATAATAATTCAGTCTTAATCCAATATCATTCAGAGTTTCTAAATTTAAATCAACATAATATAAATTATCATCTTACAATTATTTAATCAATAATAAAATCAACCATAAGTAAACGGTTACCGTTATGCTACGGTTCAAAAGTTATGCCTGCCAGAAGTTCGGTTACCATTTATGGATTCTTCTAGATTTGCACCGACTTCTAACGTAGGTTCTGGAACCTTCTATTTCGTCGGTGGATGCTTACTAGCACTTTCAAGAATGTACTCCTAATCTTTAACCCTCCGAGGTCTAGTTAAGAAGATTTTTGACATTGTAAAAGGTAGTTCAGAGTGGAGTTTGAGAAGAAGTGCTAAAAGGAGAAATATTCTCCAGATTTATGCTATTGTAAGCCCTTAAGGCATGTTATGAAGTTTATTTTCTCTGTACTATTTGTACTAGCTTATTTTCTCAGTTAATATAATTTCCCTTTTCTGTTGTGTCCATTCTGTTGTTGGGTTGTGTCTCCATCATTGTTGCTGAACTCTTTTAGAACTAGTTTTATGTTGTTGGTTAGCAGCATTCTTTTGAGATTATCAGATATTGTGCTATGGATTTAGTTTATTATGTGATGAGATTACTTAGACTCTACATTTCATGTATGTATGATGATTATTATTAGTGTTCGCAATTATTGATGATGATCATTACATTACTTTCATTTATTAATGATGATTAGTAAAATGATTTATCATCATATGTGTTTTTTTATGGATACTTACCCCATACTTGCATGTGTATGGTGTGCGTATTTTTTTTGCATATTTGTTTTTGTATGGCGTGTCTGATGTGGTTAAGGAAGGGAGTCGTAGTCACCTGCTAGTCGGGATCTACACGATGCACCACTTTTTACCATTTTCTGTTTAGTTTAGTATATATTGTGTTTCTACATGCATGGTTTTTATGCAGGTTGCAGGTACCGGGTATCCACTTTCCTGAATTGCCAGGATGAGCGTACCCTATCACATTATCTCAATGATAAGAGAGGGGAGATAAATTCTCAAGTCCAAATCCCAACCCTTTGAGCCATTTGTTCTAATTGGAAAATTAGGACAAGTATCTGAGTTGAATACCCACCGAATGTGTCGAATGACATATTTTGTGATTTTTAACCCTTTGAATTTATTTTGTATGATTTATTCTATGATGGGTTTTCATATTTTATCTTGGAGGTCTATGGTGAATTTTCCATTAATTAAGTCTTAATAAAAAGATTTAATTAATAAATTATTTATTTGAAAAAATTAATAAAATATCATGATTTTTGATATTTTGATTGTAATTAATTAAATGTCAATTATTGGAAAAAAAATTAAATAAAAGAAAACTAGAAATTAAAATTAATAATAATTATAAAATAATAATAAAGTAATAAACAAAATAATAATGATAAAAGTTATAAAAAATTAAAATGAAAGTTATAAAATTTAAATAGATATTATTTAAAAAGTAAATTGGAGTTATAAGCTTGTATGAGAATTAACATGTGTCAACAACAAGGGGGTTAGTGCATCAATTAAGCACAAGGTGTCTATAATTCTATGAGTCATCGAAAAAAATTGGAAAAGACTCATGCTTAGTTGGTGACACTTTTCAACAGTTTCAAGAAGCATTCTAAAAGTTTCTTGAGAGCTCTTGATATTCAGGCATTCATAGAAGCTTAAATGAAAAGCTTAATGGAAGCTACAAGCTAAATGGAAGCTTCGACCTATAAGCTAAAAAAAAATAGAAACTTCAAAGCTTACATGCATGGGAGAAGATTTATATGCTCATATTTTCTACTTGTTTCTATGCTCCTTCTAGCTCTTCTAATCACTTGGAGGATTCGATCGGCTTGGATTCTTGGAAGAATTGCGAATGATGGAGAAAGAAGAGATTTTTTATAGACTTTTGAGGCATAACAAATTAGCATCAGTGTCCAGGTGCACTCGTGATATTCACATATTCCCTTTGCACTCTTTCTCTTCGTATCTTCATTATATCTATTTTATGTGTCTGAATACTCTCTGTATTTGAAATTGGAATCTAGATATTTTATTTGGATGAGAAGAAAACAATAGAAAAATTCTAGTTCCAAATGAGAAAGAAATTAGATTTTAATCGAGTTTGGGCTCGAATTTATATTAAATTAGAAAGACAAGATTTGAAATTAAAATAGAAATTTTATGGTAAAAATTCGAATGATTAGATGTAATCTTTCTATCAATTATATTTTTTGATGCATATGAACAAACTCTTTTATGGTTAAATTTAGAAAACAATTACATTTTAAGAGAAAATTCTTAATTCATCACAGATTGACATGTCGCTGCCCCTTCGATAGACTCGAATTCAGTCATTCATAACTTTTTATTGGGATCTAATTTATTCGATCGCTCCAGTCAGAATTGGCGCAACTTGGCCCTCTCCAACATATTTAAATTTTTGCCTGATCCAACGGTTCATTAGAGAGATATAACCGTTGTACTGAGACTGTTTTATTCAGATACAAATATTTTTCCATTTCCCATAACCAACAGTTCTTTATGCTTAAACTTCACAAAAATAATATATCAAAGCATGGAATGAATTAAAGATATTATTGAAATCTTCTCTTATTATAATCTTATTAATATGCATTAGATTTATATGATTTATTATCTAATCTAATTAAATCAAATTTAATTAAGATTAATTAATAGTAGAAGAAGTGTAATTAATTATTAATCAATCTAAGTAAATAGATTTTTAAATGAGAGAAAATTAAAAGAAAAAAAATTCTTAATATAGTTTATATAGTGGACTTTTTGTAATGTATATTAAATACTATTTAATATATATTAAATAATTTAGAGATGTTAATTTTATATTACATTTTTAAATGAAGAGACTTTAATAATAATGGATTAAGATTTAATTGACATGAACTCACTATTATAACATTGTTATAATTTGAATTACTATGGTATTATTAATACGTTATATATTATTAACTAAATTATTGATATATCTTAATGGTATTAAGAGTTAACTAATGAAGCTTATGTAAAGTTCTCTAGATCGATTAACAATATTTTTGATGAGTTTATTATTTATTAATGTTTGTTGGGACTAACAAACTATTAATAAATAATAGTGTAAATAGTTTAAATAGTTATCAAATCAATATGATCAGAGTTAATCTAGAGGAGATTAGTTAATGATTGAAGTACTATAAAAGATATTAATCAAATTGAATTGGTTAATAATTTGGAGTATTAATTAATTGAATTATCGTACATAGGGAAGACTTATTTGAGATAATAGTACTTGGTATTGAGGATTTATTATAACTTGTTATTATTAAACTAAAATGGAAACATTGTTGAAAGAATGAAGAATGTGGTCATTATAGATTTATTAATAAGATTTCCAATATAGCTTGTTATTAAATATTAACAAGTTATTATTATTGAACTATGAATATGAATATTTGTGTACTAAATTATAGATGACTGTTAACTTACAAAATTATAGCTAGTTATTAGTGAACTAATATTAATTGGAATGTTGCCTTGGATATTTAATTATTAATTAAATTAATTAGAGTTAATTAGATTTAATTAATTATCAAGTTATGTAATAGTGTTTTAATTGATTCGCTAATATCGATTTTTTCTAGCAAAGTTGTGAAGTATTTACATCGAAGTTGACAAGTCATACTCTCATGACTTGAATAATGAGTTTAGGTATTATATGGATGTCAACGATGATAACAAATTAATTAAAAGGCTTAAACTTTAGTAATATTTAATTGAGAACTAATAGAATGTTGGAAAGTCATGGAATCATGTACCTATGTTAATTGGTAAATTAAATCGATCATTTTAATTAAGTTATAATCTTCTTACTTGAAGACTAGTAACTGACTTACTTATAACTTAAACGAATAATGATCCTTGATTATGTTGAAAAGTTGAAGTAACATTAAAGAAGAATTAATCAATTAGATTATGGATCATGATTAAATATAAAAGACAATTTAATTAAGGTCAATGACGATCAGTTTAGTGAATAATTATCTTTAAGTTATTCTTAGAATAATGCTATAGGGAAACAAATGGGTTGACTTGTAGGTCAAATGATAACTTTATACACTTGAAAGTATACTTGCAAACAGAAAATTGAAAACTCTTACACATTATTCAACTATGTGAATTTAGTAAACCAAAACATGTGTTTTCATCGTGTACTCTATATTCTTCTTGTTTTGGATTTTTGAGTTGGCTAGTGTTGACCAGTCCTAGGTTGTTACCAAAGGCTCGGGGGTTATGAAATGTGTTGGCATGTTGATTTTGTTTGGTCTCAATCTTTATAAGCCCAACCATGGTAATGTGATCGTATGCTCTATGAAATATTTGTATTTACTAATTGTTATTGTTCATCAATTTTCATGTGTGAAGCTGAGAAGTATGTGTATGAGACACTTGAGCTAATCATTTTTGATTCATCGATTAGTTATCGTTGGATTATTTTCTAGTCGCCATGATGGGACTGAAATATGAATTTATTTCTTGATAATGTCATGTTGTGACATGTTTGACTCAACCATTTTGAAGTCTTCGATTAGTATGATTTTGAGATATTCTTGGTTGATTGTTGAAAAACAATGGATACAGTGATGTATCTTGAGATATATTATGGTTATTGAGAACCAATGATTATTATGATTATCAGTAATGCCTTCAATTGCCAATAGAAAATTGTTGTGGTCATGATTTTCTATGGATGTTTTTTCAGACGCTCATGGAGATTTGATGATTCTTATCTTGGAGATTTGATGATTCTTATTATGGATTTTGATGCTTTTATGCATATTTGATGATTTTATTATGAATTATCTTTTATGATTTTGAGATTTATGATTCCATGAGCTTAGGGTAGGTAATCTACTTGTAGTGTCGGGAAGTGGCTTGCAATGGAGGCCGGGGCCCTAAGTGGCTGCCAGGGTAACTCATTGTAAGTTTGGTTAATAAGTGATAACATTTACACACTAAATGAAGATTAAATGAACCTAAAAAGATAATTGTTGATGTTCTTGCCCATGCCTTGAGTGCTTGTATAGGCTAGGATAGGACTAGTGAGAACGCATGGTTGCGACCGTGCATTCCATAGTATGCCTCGTTAGTATGAGAGGATACTAGTGGCCACATGAGATCAGTATGGACTCGTGAAGTTTAGCTAACTGCTAGGGTAACTTGTACGTGATAATTGCGATGACACTTTCTCGCTTGCAGAGTAAGTTTCTTACATGTCATTGTGTGCTTTTGGGAATTAGATGTCGGTTTTGTGTGATGGAACCTTTGAGTTAGTATACTTTTAGGATTCTTGAACTTTTTATGCTATGTGTATTGATATCATGTTTGAGACTTGAGATTATCTCCTCAGCACGGTGGGAGTGGACCACTTAGGTTCCATGCGGTCGGGTGGTAGTGTTTTTTCACTCTTATCATTTGAGATCCGTCTGAGACACTGTGGCTGGAGTATCCTTTGTTGGTATTTATTCTTCATTATGTTCTTAGAGCATTATGATAGATAATATACCTTATGATGGATGTATTTACTGGTGTATTTTTTATATTGATGATTTGCTTTACTTTGCATATGTTAGTTGATGATTTATTTATCTTTACTTTGCATGTTAGTAGGATGTTTTAAGAGTGACATTCCTACTATATGAATACTGATGATCTCTTCGGTGCTTTGAAATGTTACGCACAGAGGAATGGCTAGGATCCACGATGGTCTAATGATGCTATTTACAGTTGGGAGGAACTGTGCACTTAGTTATTTATATTTGTGATATATGACTATCTTTTGTGATGGATGTTTATATCTTTTGTGATGATGTATCATGTATGATATGAGGTTTCATTTATGTTATTGCATCATGGATTAATATTAGATGATGATGATGTACTTTATTTACTTTGATGTTTATTCTTTTGTGGATGATTGAGCTAAACTAAAATTTAATTACAAAAGGACACTTGTATCATTTTTATTTCATAAGGATGGGATGTTAGATGAATAGATAATTTAGATGTGATACAATGTTAAGGGATCTTTAAATAATGTAGCCTGTTATGTATATATGTTATGTTTATTTTCATTTGAATTTTTGCTATTGCTTCTGCAAATATTATGAATGGTTTTATCTTTCATGTTTTAAAAAAATAAAATTGTTTGGCAAACTTAGTAAAATTCTTTGGATTCCTTGGCGAGGCATTACACATTTGCTTATATTCACATACGCAAAGATCAATTTTGACCAAAAGTTGACCAGATTTAACCACGGTTGACTTGAGTTAACTAGTTTTGAAAAGAATTTTGAAATAATTAAATAAAATTATTTAATTAAATGCAGTACTTACTTCTAATTAATTAAACAAAGTTATTTAATTAAATGAGAAGTCATTCCTAATTAATTAAATGAAGTTATTTAATTAAATAAGAAAAGTGTCTCTAATTAATTAAAGATTATTTAATTAAATAGAAAAAGTAATTATGAGCGTATATCTCATTTTATTAAATTAAATATCTCAACAAAATCTCTCTTTAGTTAGAATAAGGAATTTTTCAGTACACTATTGATAAAAAATGAGTTAAATCAGTTAACTCCTTTTTCTACTCAAATTGAATCAGTTAACTCCTTATTTTACTCAAACTAAATCTGTTAACTCCCTTCAATTTGAAAATCTCCCTTTATGACTGAACTTCACCCTTAATCCTGACTGTTGATTGAAATCGATCTCGATCATTGATGAATTTTAGGAAAGTCTATTTAAGAGACCCTCATCTCTTCATTTTGAATTGAATGAGATTTTGCATCGAATTGTTCTTTGAATTCATACTCACATTTGCTCATATTCAAATATGCAAAGATCAAGTTTGACCAAAAGTTGACTAAATTTAACCATGGTTGACTTGAGTTGATTAGTTTCGAAAAGAATTTTGAAATAATTAAATGAAATTATTTAATTAAATGGAGCACTTACTTCTAATTAATTAAACAAAGTTATTTAATTAAATGAGAAGCTATTCCTAATTAATTAAATGAAGTTATTTAATTAAATAAGTAAAGTGTCTCTAATTAATTAAAGATTATTTAATTAAATAAAAAAAGTAATCATGAGAGCATATCTCATTTTATTAAATTAAATATCTCAACAAAATCTCTCTTCAGTTCAAAAAGGGAAATTTCAAATTCACTATTCATCAAAAATGAGTTAAATCAGTTAACTCCTTTTTCTACTCAAATTGAATCAGTTAACTTCTTATTTTACTCAAATTAAATCTGTTAACTCCCTTTAATTTGGAAATCTCCCTTTATAACTGAACTTCACCTTTAATCCTGCCTGTTGATTGAAATCGATCTCAACTGTTGATGAATTTCAGAAAAGTCTATTTAAGAGACCCTCATCTCTTCATTTTGAAAGGTTGAATGAGAATTTGCATCGAATTGTTGGTGGAATTCATACTCACATTTGCTCATATTCACATACGCAAAGATCAAGTTTGACCAAAAGTTGACTTGATTTAACCACGGTTGACTTGAGTTGACTAGTTTCAAAAAGAATTTTGAAATAACTTAACGAAATTATTTAATTAAATGGAGTACTTACTTCTAATTAATTAAACAAAAGTATTTAATTAAATGAGAAGCCATTCCTAATTAATTAAATGAAGTTATTTAATTAAATAAGAAAAATGTCTCTAATTAATTAAAGATTAAAGAGATTAAATTTCCACAATCCATAGAAATTAAACTGATATATTTTTGGATTTGATTGTGTAAAGATTTTTACCATCTTTAGACAATCAAATCTAGAAATATATCAGTTTAATTAAAGATTATTTAATTAAATAGAAAAAGTAATTATGAGAGCATATCTCATTTTATTAAATTAAATATCTCAACAAAATCTCTCTTCAGTTCAAAAAGAGAAATTTTTAGTTCACTATTGATCAAAAATGAGTTCAATGACTTAACTCATTTTTTTACTCAAATTGAATCAGTTAACTCCTTATTTTACTCAAATTAAATCTGTTAACTCTTTTTAATTTGAAAATCTCCCTTTATAACTGAATTTTATGTTTAATCTTGACCGTTGATTGAAATCGATCTCAACCGTTGCTGAATTTCAAGAAAGTCTATTTAAGAGACCCTCATCTCTTCATTTTGAAAAGTTGAATGAAAATTTGCATCGAATTGTTGGTGGAATTCATACTCACATTTGCTCATATTCACATACGCAAAGATCTAGTTTGACTAAAAATTGACCAGATTTAACCACGGTTGACTTGAGTTGACTAGTTTCAAATTTTTTTTTTAAATAATTCAACAAAATTATTTAATTAAATGGAGTACTTACTTCTAATTAATTAAACAAAAGTATTTAATTAAATGAGAAACCATTTATAATTAATTAAATGAAGTTATTTAATTAAATAAGAAAAGTGTCTCTAATTAATTAAAGATTATTTAATTAAATAGAAAAAGTAATCATGAGAGCATATCTCATTTTATTAAATTAAATATCTCAACAAAATCTCTCTTCAGTTCAAAAAGAGAAATTTTCAATTCACTATTGATAAAAAATGAGTTAAATCAGTTAACTCCTTTTTCTACTCAAATTGAATCAGTTAACTCTTTATTTTACTCAAATTAAATCTATTAACTCCCTTTAATTTTGAAATCTCCCTTTATGACTAAACTTCACCTTTAATCTTGACCATTGATTGAAATCGATCTCAACCATTGATGAATTCTAGAAAAGTCTATTTAAGAGATCCTCATCTGTTCATTTTGAAAGGTTGACTGAGAATTTGGATCGAATTGTTGGTGGAATTCATACTCACATTTACTCATATTCACATACGCAAATATCAAGTTTGATCAAAAGTTGACTAAATTTAACCATAGTTGACTTGAGTTGACTAGTTTCAAATTTTTTTTGAAATAATTAAACAAAATTATTTAATTAAATGAAGTACTTACTTCTAATTAATTTACAAAGTTATTTAATTAAATGAGAAGCCATTCCTAATTAATTAAATGAAGTTATTTAATTAAATAAGAAAAGTGTCTCTAATTAATTAAAGATTATTTAATTAAATAGAAAAAGTAATTATGAGAGCATATCTAATTTTATTAAATTAAATATCTCAACAAAATCTCTCTTCAGTTAAAAAATGGAAATTTTCAGTTCACTATTGATAAAAAATGAGTTAAATTAGTTAACTCATTTTTCTACTCAAATTGAATTAGTTAACTCCTTATTTAACTCAAATTAAATCTGTTAACTCCCTTTAATTTGGAAACTTTCATTTATGACTGAACTTCACCCTTAATCCTGACCATTGATCGAAATCAATCTCAACCATTGATGAATTTCAGGAAAGTCTATTTAAGAGACCCTTATCCCTTCGTTTTGAAAGGTTGAATGAGAATTTGCATCGAATTGTTGGTGGAATTCATACTCACATTTGCTCATATTCACATACGCAAAGATCAAGTTTGCCCAAAAGTTGACCAGATTTAATCACGGTTGACTTGAGTTGACTAATTTCGAAAATAATTTTGAAATAATTAAACAAAATTATTTAATTAAATGGAGTACTTACCTCTAATTAATTAAAAAAAGTTATTTAACTAAATGAGAAGCCATTCCTAATTAATTAAATAAAATTATTTAATTAAATAAGAAAAGTGTCTCTAATTAATTAAAGATTATTTAATTAAATAGAAAAAGTAATTATGAGAGCATATCTCATTTTATTAAATTAAATATCTCAACAAAATCTCTCTTCAGTTCAAAAAGGGAAATTTTCAGTTCACTATTGATAAAAAATGAGTTAAATGAGTTAACTCTTTTTTCTACTCAAATTGAATCAGTTAAATCCTTATTTTACTCAAATTAAATCTGTAAACTCTCTTTAATTTGGAAATCTCCCTTTATGACTGAACTACACGTTTAATTTTGACCGTTGATTGAAATCGATCTCAACCGTTGATGAATTTCAGAAAAGTCTATTTAAGAGACCCTCATCTCTTCATTTTGAAAGGTTGAATGAGAATTTGCATCAAATTGTTGCTAGAATTCATACTCACATTTGCTCATATTCACATACGTAAAGATCTAGTTTGACCCAAAGTTGACTAGATTTAACCACGGTTGACTTGAGTTGACTAGTTTCAAAATTTTTTTTAAAATAATTCAACAATATTATTTAATGAAATGGATTACTTATTTCTAATTTATTAAACAAAGGTATTTAATTAAATTTGAAGCCATTCCTAGTTAATTAAATGAAGTTATTTAATTAAATAAGAAAAGTGTTTCTAATTAATTAAAGATTATTTAATTAAATAGAAAAAGTAATTATGAGAGCATATGTCATTTTATTAAATTAAATATCTCAACAAAATCTCTCTTTAGTTCAACAAGGGAAATTTCCAGTTCACTATTGATAAAAAATGAGTTAAATGAGTTAACTCCTTTTTCTACTCAAATTGAATCAGTTAACTCCTTATTTTACTCAAATTAAATCTGTTAATTCACTTTAATTTGGAAATCTCTCTTTATGACTGAATTTCACCTTTAATCTTTACCATTGATTGAAATCGATCTCAACCGTTGATGAATTTTAGGGAAAATCTATTTAAGAGACCCTCATCTCTTCATTTCTAAAGCTTGAATGAGAATTTGCATCGAATTTTTGTTGAAATTCATACTCACATTTGCTCATATTCATATACGGAAAGATCAAGTTTGACCAGAAGTTGAACAGATTTAACCACAGTTGACTTCAGTTGACTAGTTTTGAAAGGAATTTTGAAATAATTAAACAAAATTACTTAATTAAATGGAGTACTTACTTCTAAGTAATTAAACAAAGTTATTTAATTAAATGATTAGCCATTCGTAATTAATTAAATGAAATTATTTCATTAAATAAGAAAAGTGTCTCTAATTAATTAAAGATTATTTAATTAAATAGAAAAAGTAATCATAAGAGCATATCTCATTTTATAAAATTAAATATCTCAACAAAATCTCTCTTCAGTTCAAAAAGGGAAATTTTCAGTTCACTATTGAACAAAAATGAGTAAAATCAGTTAACTCCTTTTTCTACTCAAATTGAATCATTTAACTCATTATTTTACTCAAATTCAATCTGTTAACTCACTTTAATTTTGAAATCTCCTTTTATGACTGAACTTCACCTTTAATCTTGACCGTTGATTGAAATCGATCTCAACCATTGATTGAAATCGATCTCAACCATTGATGAATTTCAGGAAAGTCTATTTAAGAGACCCTCATCTCTTCATTTTGAAAGGTTGAATGAGAATTTGTATCGAATTGTTGCTAGAATTCATACTTACATTTGTTCATATTCACATACGCAAAGATCAAATTTGAGCAAAAGTTGATCAGATTCAACCACGGTTGACTTGAGTTCACTAGTTTCAAAAAGAATTTTGAAATAATTAAATAAATTTATTTAATTAAATGGAGTACTTACTTCTAATTAATTAAACAAATTTATTTAATTAAATGAGAAGCCATTCCTAATTGATTAAATGAAGTTATTTAATTAAATAAGAAAAGTGTCTCTAATTAATTAAAGATTATTTAATTAAATAGAAAAAGCAATTATTAGAGCATATCTCATTTTATTAAATTAAATATCTCAACAAAATCTTTCTTCAATTCAAAAAGAAAAATTTCCTGTTTACTATTAATAAAAAATGAGTTATATTAGTTATTCCAATTCACTATTAATAAAAAATGAGTTAAATTAGTTAACTCTTTTTTCTACTCAAATAGAATCAGTTAACTCCTTATTTTACTCAAACTAAATCTGTTAACTCCGTTTAATTTGGAAATCTCCCTTTATGACTAAACTTCATCTTTAATCCTGACCATTCATTGTAATCGATCTCAACCGTTGATGAATTCCAGGAAAGTCTATTTAAGAGACCCTCATCTCTTTATTTTGAAATGTTGAATGAGAATTTACATCGAATTGTTGCTGCAATTCATACTCACTTTTACTCATATTCACATACGCAAAGATCAAATTTGACCAAAAGTTGACCAGACTTAACCACGATTGAGTTGAGATGAATATTTTTGAAAAGAATTTTGAAATAATTAAGACAAATTATTTAATTAAATGGAGTATTTAATTCTAATTAATTAAATAAAGTTATTTAATTTAATTAGAAGCCATTCCTAATTAATTAAATGAAGTTATTTAATTAAATAAGAAAAGTGTCTCTAATTAATTAAAGATTATTTAATTAAATAGAAAAAGTAATTATGAGAGCATATCTCATTTTATTAAATTAAATATCTCAACAAAATCTCTCTTCAGTTCAAAAAGGAAAATTTCCAGTTCACTATTAATAAAAAAATGAGTTAAATCAGTTAACTCCTTTTTCTACTCAAATTGAATCAGTTAACTCCTTATTTTACTCAAATTAAATCTGTTACCTCCCTTTAATTTGGAAATCTCCCTTTATGACATAACTTCATCTTTAATCCTGACCATTGATTGTAATCGACCTCAACCATTGATGAATTCCAAGAAAGTCTATTTAAGAGACCCTCATCTCTTCATTTTGAAAGGTTCAATGAGAATTTGCATTGAATTGTTGCTGCAATTCATACTCACTTTTGCTCATATTCACATACGCAAAGATCAAGTTTGACCAAAAGTTGACCAGACTTAACCACGGTTGAGTTGAGATGACTAGTTTCAAAAATAATTTTGAAATAATTAAACAAAATTATTTAATTAAATGGAGTATTTTTCTAATTAATTAAATAAAGTTATTTAATTAAATGAGAAACCATTCCTAATTAATTAAATGAAGTTATTTAATTAAATAAGAAAATTGTCTCTAATTAATTAACGATTAGTTAATTAAATAGAAAAAGTAATTATGAGAGCATATCTCATTTTATTAAATTAAATATCTCAACAAAATCTCTCTTCAGTTCAAAAAGGGAAATTTTCAATTCACAATTGATAAAAAATGAGTTAAATTAGTTAACTCTTTTTACTACTCAAATTGAATCAGTTAACTCCTTATTTTACTTAAATTAAATCTGTTAACTCCCTTTAATTTGGAAATCTGTTTTATGACTGAACTTCACCTTTAATCCTGACCGTTGATTGAAATCGATCTCAACTGTTGATGAATTCAAGGAAAGTCTATTTAAGAGACCCTCATCTCTTCATTTTGAAAGTTTGAATGAGAATTTGCATCGAATTGTTGCTGGAATTCATACTCACATTTGTTCATATTCACATACGCAAATATCAAATTTCACCAAAAATTGACTAGATTTAACCACGATTGACTTGAGTGGACTAATTTTGAATTTTTTTTTGAAATAATTATACGAAATTATTTAATTAAATAAACTACTTACTTCTAGTTAATTAAACAAAGTTATTTAATTACATGAGAAGCCATTCCTTATTAATTAAATGAAGTTATTTAAATAAATAAGAAAAGTATCTCTAATTAATTAAAGATTATTTAATTAAATAGAAAAAGTAATTATGAGAGCATATCTCATTTTATTAAATTAAATATCTTAACAAAATCTCTCTTCAGTTCAAAAAGGGAAATTTTCAGTTCACTATTGATAAAAAATGAGTTAAATGAGTTAACTCTTTTTTCTACTCAAATTGAATCACTTAACACCTTATTTTACTCAAATTAAATTCATTAACTCACTTTAATTTGGAAATCTCCATTTATGACTGAACTTCACCTTTAGTCCTGAGCGTTGATTGAAATCGATCTCAACCGTTGATGAATTTCAAAAAAGTCCTTTTAAGAGACCCTCATCTCTTCATTTTGAAAGGTTGAATGAGAATTTGCATCGACTTGTTGCCGGTATTCATACTCACATTTGCTCATATTCACATACGCAAAGATCAAGTTTGACCAAAAGTTGACCAGATTTAACCACAGTTGACTTGAGTTGACTAGTTTCGAAAAGAATTTTGAAATAATTAAACAAAATTATTTAATTAAATGGAGTACTTTCTTCTAATTAATTAAACAAAGTTATTTAATTAAATGAGAAGCCATTCCTAATTAATTAAATGAAGTTATTTAATTAAATAAGAAAAGTGCCTCTAATTAATTAAAGATTATTTAATTAAATAGAAAAAGTAATTATGAGAGCATATCTCATTTCATTAAATTAAATATCTCAACAAAATCCCTCTTCAGTTCAAAAAGGAAAATTTCCAGTTCACTATTGATAAAAAATGAGTTAAATCAGTTAACTCCTTTTTCTACTCAAATTGAATCAGTTAACTCCTTATTTTACTCAAATTAAATATGTTAACTCGCTTTAATTTGGAAGTCTCCCTTTATGACTGAACTTCACCTTTAATCCTGACCATTGATTGAAATTGATCTCAACCATTGATGAATTCCAGGAAAGTCTATTTAAGAGACCCTCATCTCTTCATTTTGAAAGGTTGAATGAGAATTTGCATCAAATTGTTGCTGGAATTCATACTCACATTTGCTCGTATTGACATACGCAAAGATCAAGTTTGACATAAACTTGACTAGATTTAACCACGGTTGACTTGAGTTGAGTAGTTTTGAAAATAATTTTGATATAATTAAACGAAATTATTTATTTAAATGGAGTACTTACTTATAATTAATTAAACAAAGTTATTTAATTAAATGAGAAGCCACTCCTAATTAATTAAATGAAGTTATTTAATTAAATAAGAAAGGTGTCTCTAATTAATTAAAGTTATTTAATTAAATAGAAAAAGTAATTATGAGAGCATATCTCTTTTTATAAAATTAAATATCACAACAAAATCTCTGTTCAGTTCAAAAAGGGAAATTTCCAGTTCACTATTGATCAAAAATGAGTTAAATCAGTTAACTCCTTTTTCTACTCAAATTGAATCAGTTAACTCATTATTTTTCTCAAATTAAATCTGTTAAGACCCTTTAATTTGAAAATCTCTCTTTATGACTGAACTTCACCTTTAATCCTGACCGTCGATTGAATCGATCTCAACCGTTGATGAATTTCAAGAAAGCCTACTTAAGAGACCCTCATCTCTTTTATTTTGAAAGGTTGAATGAGAATTTGCATCAAATTATTTCTGGAACTCAAATTTTGATATAATTAAATAAAATTATTTATTTAAATGGAGTACTTTCTTCTAATTAATTAAACAAAGTTATTTAATTAAATGAGAAGCCATTCCTTATTAATTAAATGAAGTTATTTAATTAAATAAGAAAAGTGTCTCTAATTAATTAAAGATTATTTAATTAAATAGAAAAAGTAATTATGAGAGCATATCTCATTTTATTAAATTAAATATCTCAACAAAATCTCTCTTCAGTTCAAAAAAGGAAATTTCCAGTTCACTATTGATCAAAAATGAGTTAAATGAGCTAACTCCCTTTTCTACTCAAATTGAATCAGTTAACTCTTTATTTTACTCAAATTAAATCTGTTAACACCCTTTAATTTGAAAATATCCCTTTATGACTAAACTACACTTTTAATCTTGACTGTTGATTGAAATCAATCTCAACCGTCAAGTTTGACCAAAAGTTGACCAGATCTTACCATGATTGACTTGAGTTGACTAGTTTCGAAAAGTTTTTTAAAATAATTAAATGAAAATATTTAATTAAATTGGGTACTTACATCTAATTAATTAAACAAAGTTCTTTAATTAAATGAGAAGCCATTCCTAATTGATTAAATGAAGTTATTTAATTAAATAAAAAAAGTGTCTCTAATTTAATTAAAGATTATTTATTTAAATAGAAAATGTAATTATGAGATAATATCTCATTTTATTAAATTAAATATCTCAACAAAATCTCTCTTCAGTTAAAAAAGGGAAATTTTCAGTTCACTATTGATCAAAAATGAGTTAAATCAGTTAACTCCTTTTTCAACTCAAATTGAATCAGTTAACTCCTTATTTTACACAAATTAAATTTATTAACTCCCTTTAATTTGGAAATCTCCCTTTATGAATGAACTTCACCTTTAATCCTTACCGTTCATTGAAATAGATCTCAACTGTTGATGAATTTTAGGAAAGTCTATTTAAGAGACCCTCATCTCTTCATTTTGAAAGGTTGAATGAGAATTTGCATCGAATTATTGGTAGAATTCATTCTCACATTTGCTCATATTCACATACGCAAAGATCAAGTTTGCCCAAAAGTTCAATAGATTTAATCACGGTTGACTTGAGTTGACTAGTTTCGAAAAGAATTTTGTAATAATTAAATGAAATTATTTAATTAAATGGAGTACTTACTTCTAATTAATTAAACAAAGTTATTTAATTAAATGAGAAGCCATTCTTAATTAATTAAATAAAGTTATTTAATTAAATAAAGTTATTTAATTAAATAAAGTTATTTAATTAAATAAGAAAACTTATAGAAAAAGTAATTATGAGAGCATATCTCATTTTATTAAATTAAATATCTAAACAAAATCTCTCTTCAGTTCAAAAAGGAAAATTTTCAGTTCACTATTGATAAAAAATGAGTTAAATCAGTTAACTCCTTTCTATACTCAAATTGAATTAGTTAACTCCTTATTTTACTCAAATTAAATCTGTTAACTCCCTTACACTTGGAAATCTCTCTTTATGACTGAACTTCACCTTTAATCTTGACCGTTGACTAAAATCAATCTCAATCATTGATGAATTCCAAGAAATTCTATTTAAGAGACCCTCATCTCTTCATTTTGAAAGGTTGAATGAGAATTTGCATCAAATTGTTGCTGGAATTTGTACTCACATTTGCTCATATTCACATATGCAAAGATCAAGTTTGACCAAAAGTTGACCAGATTTAACCACAGTTGACTTGAGTTGACTAGTTTCAAAAAAATTTTTGAAATAATTAAACAAAATTATTTAATTAAATGGAGTACTTACTTCTAATTAACTAAACAAATTTATTTAATGAAATGAAAAGTCATTCCTAATTAATTAAATGAAGTTATTTAATTAAATAAGAAAAGTTTCTCTAATTAATTAAAGATTATTTAATTAAATAGAAAAAGTAATTATGAGAGCATATCTCATTTTATTAAATTAAATATCTCAACAAAATCTCTCTTCAGTTCAAAAAGGGAAATTTCCAGTTCACTATTAATGAAAAATGAGTAAAATTAGTTAACTCCCTTTTCTACTCAAATTGAATTAGTTAACTCCTTATTTTACTCAAATTAAATTTGTTAACTCCCTTTAATTTGGAAATCTCCCTTTCTGATTGAACTTCACCTTTAATCCTAACCGTTGATCGAAATCGATCTCAACCGTTGATAAATTTCAGGAAAGTCTATTTAAGAGACCCTCATCTCTTCATTTTGAAAGGTTGAATGAGAATCTGCATCGAGTTGTTACTAGAATTCATACTCACATTTGCTCATATTCACATACGCAAAGGTCAAGTTTGACAAAAAGTTGACCAGATTTAACCTCGATTCACTTGAATTGACTAGTTTCTAAAAGGAATTTGAAATATTTAAATGAAATTATTTAATTAAATGGAGTACTTAGTTCTAATTAATTAAACAAATTTATTTAATTAAATGAGAAGCCATTCCTAATTGATTAAATGAGGTTATTTAATTAAATAAGAAAATTGTCTCTAATTAATTAAAGATTATTTAATTAAATAGAAAAAGTAATTATGAGAGAATATGTCATTTTATTAAATTAAATATCTCAACAAAATCTCTTTAATTTGGAAATCTTCCTTTATGACTAAACTTCACGTTTAATCCTGACCGTTGATTGAAATCGATCTCAACTGTTGATGAATTCTAGGAAAGTCTATTTAAGAGTCCCTCATCTCTTCATTTTGAAAGGTTGAATGAGAATTTGGATCGAATTGTTGCTGGAATTGATACTCACATTTGCTCATATTCACATACGCAAAGATCAAGTTTGCCCAAAAGTTGAGCAGATTTAATCACGGTTAACTTGAGTTGACTAGTTTCGAAAAGAATTTTGATATAATTAAACAAAATTATTTAATTAAATGGAGTACTTACTTCTAATTAATTAAACAAAGTTATTTAATTAAATGAGAAGCCATTCCTAATTAATTAAATGAAGTTATTTAATTAAATAAGAAAAGTTTCTCTAATTAATTAAAGTAATAAAATAGAAAAAGTAATTATGAGAGCATATCTCATTTTATTAAATTAAATATCTCAACAAAATCTCTCTTCAATTCAAAAAGAGAAATTTCTAATTCACTATTGATAAAAAAATTAGTTAACACCTTTATCTACTCAAATTGAATCAGTTAACTCCTTATTTTACTCAAATTAAATTTTTTAACTCCTTTTAATTTGGAAATCTCCTTTTATGACTGAACGTCACCTTTAATTCTGACCGTTGATTGAAATCGATCTTAACCTTTGATGAATTCCAGGAAAGTCTGTTTAAGAGACCCTCATCTCTTCATTTTGAAAGGTTGAATGAGAATTTGCATCGAATTGTTGCTAGAATTCATACTCATATTTGCTCATATTCACATACACAAAGATCAAGTTTGACGAAAAGTTGACCAGATTTAACCACAGTTGACTTGAGTTGACTAATTTCAGAAAGATTTTTGAAATAAGTAAAAGAAATTATTTAATTAAATGGAGTACTTACTTCTAATTAATTAAACAAAGTTATTTAATTAAATGAGAAACCATTCCTAATTAATTAAATAAAATTATTTAATTAAATAAGAAAAGTTTCTCTAATTAATTAAAGATTATTTAATTAAATAGAAAAAGTAATTATGAGAGCATATCTTATTTTATTAAATTAAAAATCTCAACAAAATCTCTCTTTAGTTCAAAAAGGGAAATTTCTAGTTTACTATTGATGAAAAATGAATTAAATTAGTTAACTCCTTTTTCTACTTAAATTGAATCAGTTAACTCCTTATTTTACTCAAATTAAATCTGTTAACTCCCTTTAATTTAGAAATTTCCATTTCTGATTGAACTTCACCTTTAATCCTGATCGTTGATTGAAATTGATCTCAACCATTGATGAATTTTAAGAAAGTCTATTTAAGAGACCCTCATCTATTCATTTTGAAAGATTGAATGAGAATTTGCATCAAGCTGTTGCTGGAATTCATACTTACAATTGCTCATATTCACATACGCAAAGGTCAAGTTTGATCAAAAGTTGACCAGATCTTACCACGATTGACTTGAGTTGACTAGTTTCGAAAAGGGTTTTGATATAATTAAACAAAATTCTTAAATTAAATTGAGTACTTACTTCTAATTAATTAAACAAAGTTATTTAATTAAATGAGAAGCCATTCCTAATTGATTAAATGAAGTTATTTAATTAAATAAGAAAAGTGTCTCTAATTAATTAAAGATTATTTAATTAAATAGAAAAAGTAATTATGAGAGAATATCTCATTTTATTAAATTAAATATCTCAACAAAATCTCTCTTCAGTTCAAAAAGTGAAATTTCCAGTTCACTATTGATCAAAAATGAGTTAAATGAGTTAACTCCTTTTTCAACTCAAATTGAATCAGTTAACTCCTTATTTTACTAAAATTAAATTTGTTAACTCCCTTTAATTTGGAAATCTCCCTTTATGACTGAACTTCACCTTTAATCCTGACCGTTGATTGAAATCGATCTCAACTGTTCATAAATTCTAAGAAACTCTATTTAAGAGACCCTCATCTCTTCATTTTGAAAGGTTGAATGAGAATTTGCATCGAACTGTTGCTGAAATTTATACTCACATTTTCTCATATTCACATACGCAAAGATCAAATTTGCCAAAAAGTTGACTAGATTTAATCATGGTTGACTTGAGTTGACTAATTTCGAAAAGAATTTTGAAATAATTAAACAAAATTATTTAATTAAATGGAGTACTTACCTCTAATTAATTAAAAAAAGTTATTTAATTAAATGAGAAGCCATTCCTAATTAATTAAATGAAATTATTTAATTAAATAAGAAAAGTGTCTCTAATTAATTAAAGATTATTTAATTAAATAGAAAAAGTAATTATAAGAGCATATCTTATTTTATTAAATTAAATATCTCAACAAAATCTCTCTTCAGTTCAAAAAGGGAAATGTCCTGTTCACTATTGATAAAAAATGAGTTAAATCAGTTAACTCCATTTTATACACAAATTGAATCAGTTAACTCCTTATTTTACTCAAATTAAATCTGTTAACTCCCTTTAATTTGGAAATCTCCCTTTATGACTTAACTTCACCTTTAATCTTGATCGTTGATTAAAATCGATCTCAACCATTGATGAATTCCAAGAAAGTCTATTTAAGAGACCCTCATCTCTTCATTTTGAAAGGTTGAATGAGAATTTGCATCAAATTGTTGCTGGAATTTGTACTCACATTTGCTCATATTCACATACGCAAAGATCAAGTTTGACCAAAACTTGACCAGATTTAACCACGGTTGACTTGAGTTGATTAGTTTCGAAAAAATTTTTGAAATAATTAAATGAAATTATTTAATTAAATGGAGTACTTATTTCTAATTAATTAAACAACGTTATTTAATTAAATGAGAAGCCATTCCTAATTAATTAAATGAAGTTATTTAATTAAATAAGAAAAGTGTCTCTAATTAATTAAAGACTATTTAATTAAGTAGAAAAAGTAATTATGAGAGCATATCTCATTTTATTAAATTAAATAACTCACAAAATCTCTCTTCAGTTCAAAAAGAGAAATTTTCTGTTCACTATTGATCAAAAATGAATTAAATCAGTTAACTCCTTTTTCTACTCAAATTGAATCAGTTAACTCTTTATTTTACTCAAATTAAATCTGTTAACTCCTTTTAATTTAGAAATCTCCCTTTATGACTGAACTTCACCTTTAATCTTGACCATTGATTGAAATCGATCTCAACCATTGATGAATTTCAGGAAAGTGTATTTAAAAGACCCTCATCTCTTCATTTTGAAAGGTTGAATGAGAATTTGCATCGAATTATTGCTAAAATTCATACTCACATTTGCTCATATTCACATACACAAAGATCAAGTTTGACCAAAAGTTAACCATATTTAACCAGGATTGACTGGAGTTAACTAGTTTCGAATTTTTATTTGAAATAATTAAACCAAATTATTTAATTAAATAGAGTACTTACT
Source organism: Cupressus sempervirens (assembly GCA_028749045.1). Taxonomy (NCBI): domain Eukaryota; kingdom Viridiplantae; phylum Streptophyta; class Pinopsida; order Cupressales; family Cupressaceae; genus Cupressus; species Cupressus sempervirens. Next base: position 674,478,095 of record CM053790.1, on the reverse strand, counting down.
TCTATTAATTAAACAAAGTTATTTAATTAAATGAGAATCCATTCCCAATTAATTAAAAAAAGATATTTAATTAAATAAGAAAAGTGTCTCTAATTAATTAAATATTATTTAATTAAATAGAAAAAGTAATTATGAGAGCATATCTCATTTTATTAAATTAAATATCTCAACAAAATCTCTCTTCAGTTCAAAAAGAGAGATTTCTAGTTCACTATTGATAAAAAATGAGTGAAATGAGTTAACTCCTTTTTCTACTCAAATTGAATCAGTTAACTCCTTATTTTACTCAAATTAAATTTTTTAACTCCTTTTAATTTGGAAATCTCCTTTTATGACTGAACGTCACCTTTAATTCTGACCGTTGATTGAAATCGATCTTAACCTTTGATGAATTCCAGGAAAGTCTGTTTAAGAGACCCTCATCTCTTCATTTTGAAAGGTTGAATGAGAATTTGCATCGAATTATTGCTGGAATTCATACTCACATTTGCGCATATTTATATACGCAAAGATCAAGTTTGACCAAAAGTTGACCAAATTTAACCACGGTTGACTTGAGTTGACTAATAGGTCTTAGGTATGGATTGACTTGGCTCTCATAGGGCTAGTATAGACTGCAGAAAGAACACCGTTGTGTGTGAGGATGACCAAGGGAAGGATGTTGAGATTGTGGGGATACCGAGACCTATATCTCTACAGATGATCTCTGCTATGCAATTAAAGTGGAGCTTTCATAAGGGATGTCAGGTATTTGCCATTACGGTAAATGAGCTAGATGAAGAAGACTCTACGAGGATGACCCTAGATCACCCTATTTTACAAGAGTATGTAGATGTCTTTCCAAGTGAGATTCTAGGCATGCCTCCGAAGAGAGACATTGATTTTAGCATTGAGCTCACTCCAGGAGCGGAGCCTATCTCTAGAGCTCCTTATCGTATGACCACTCAGGAGTTAAGTGAGTTGCAGTTACAGTTAGAGGAACTTTTGGCCAAGGGTAGTATTCGAACTAGTGTATCACCATGGGGAGCTCCAGTGCTCTTCGTGAAGAAGAAGGATGGTTCTTTGCGCCTTTGCATTGATTACAGACAGTTGAACAAGGTGACAATAAAGAACAGGTATCCTTTACCAAGGATTAATGATTTATTTGATCAGATCAAGGGAGCTACAGTGTTCTCCAAGATTGATCTTAAGTTAGGATACCATCAACTTTGCATCAAGGAGGCTGATATTCATAAGACCGCCTTTCAAACTCGCTACGAACATTATGAGTTCACAGTGGTACCCTTTCGGTTGACGAATTCTCCATCAGTTTTCATGTGCTTAATGAATGGGGTGTTCCATTCCTATCTTAATAGATTTGTTCTTGTGTTCCTCGATGATATACTGATATATTCTAGGTCCCAGAAGGAACATGAGGAACAGTTGAGGCTGGTTTTACAGTGCTTGAGAGATAATCAACTTTATGCCAATACAGCAAAGTGTGATTTCTTTCAATCAGAGATACAATATTTAGGACACGTTATTTCAAGTGAAGGTATCTCTGTAGACCCTGTGAAGATCAAGGCAATAGTAGATTAGCCTGCACCCACTACTGTGCCGGAGATTCGTAGTTTCATGGGTCTAGCTGGTTATTATCACAGATTTGTACAAAACTTCTCCAGAATAGCACATCCTATTACCTCCCTTCAGAGGAAAGGAAATAAGTTTCTATGGATAGAAAAATGTGTAGAAGCATTTCAGAAACTCAAAGAGCTTCTGACCAGTGCACCGATCTTAGCAGTACCTAATCGAGAAGGTGATTTCATGGTGTGTACAGATGCTTCGCTTGAGGGTATTGGAGTAGTCCTAATGCAAAATGGTCGAGTGATTGCATATGAATCATGCAAACTCAAGGATCATGAGTTGAATTATCCTACACACGACCTTGAGTTAGCAGCAATAGTTCATGCCTTAGTGAGATGGAGACATTTCTTGTTGGGACACAGATTTGAACTACATAGCGATCATTGTAGTCTTTAGTACATATTCATGTAGCCTAATTTGAATGCTAGGCAGAGGCGTTGGATGGAGTTTTTGTGCGAGTATGACTCTGAAGTGAAGTATATCCAAGGGAAGGAGAACGTAGTAGCTGATGCTTTGAGTTGTAGGAAACATGTGATATCATCTATGACTCTTAGTGTTGATTTGAGGTGTCAGATACTTTAGGCACTCCCCATCGATTCGTGGTATTTGGAGGTGTGCAGTGAGATCAATTTAGGGAGACCTTTGGAGGGTTAGTTTTCAGGCTATGCCTTAGAGTCAGATGGCCTTTTGAGAGATTCAAGAAGGATCTATGTGCCACTACTCGATGAGCTTCACATATTGATCCTATTAGAGGCCCATCATGCACCTTAATCGACACATCCAGGTGTCAAGAAGATGCATGTAGAGTTACAAAATTTATTCTATTAGTCTGGGATGAAGCGCGACATTGCTAATTTTGTGGCTAGATGTCTTGAGTGTCAAAGGGTCAAGGTAGAACACCAGCATCTGGCAGGACTTTTTTAACCGAATCTTATTCCTTCATGGAAGTGGGACATCATCTCTATGGACTTCATAGTAGGATTAACTATGACTCCTCATCGTCATGATGCTATTATGGTCACCGTTGAGCTAATGTCTTCATGCGTGACATTGTGAGACTACATGGTATTCCCCGAAAGATCATTCGAATAGGGATCATGTTTTCACTTCCGCATTTTGGACATCACTACAGCATGATCTTTGAGTGCAATTGAATTTCAATTCAGCATATCACCCAAAGACAGATGGACAGATAGAGAGAGTGAATCAGGTTCTCGAAGATATGTTGACGATGTACGTGATGGATAGGCAAACTCATTGGGAGGACTATCTCTACCTAGTGGAGTTTGCTTACAACAACGGGTATCACAGTTCTATTGGCATGGCACCTTTCCAAGCCTTATATGGACATCCTTGTTGTACACCTTTGAGTTGGGACAGTCTTGAGGATCGCATCCTGTTGGGTCCTAAGATGCTTCGTGACATGGAGCAACAGGTTGAGCGTATCCGAGAGCACTTGACAATGGCATAGGATAGGTAGAAAAAGTATGCTGATGCACATAGGACAGATAAGTAGTTTGCTGTGGGAGAGAAGGTTTTCTTGAGAGTACATCCGTGGAAGAGTCCGATCCATTATGGAAAGGGCTCGAAGCTAGCACCTCGCTTTGTGGGACCATTCGATATTCTTGAGAGGATTGGACCAGTTGCCTATCGTCTTGCTTTACCACCCAGCCTTGCTTGCATTCATGATATTTTCCATGTTTTAGTACTTAGACAGTATATTCCTGATGTTGTACATATTCTTGATTGGAATGCATTGCAGGTAGAGGACGGGCAGTTGGCTTTGGAGCCAGTTCCTATTCTGGAGCAGTGGGAGTTGAGCCTCAGGGGTGGAACCATAGAGCAGGTAAGGGTCCAATGGGACCCTACTGATGACTCTTTGGCTACATGGGAGGATGCATATGGATTACGAGATTTATATCTCTATTTGTTTATAGGCTTCCAGGAGTGAGCCTAAGTCTAGGGGGGGTGGATGTAGTGCATGCCCCTAGTCTACATTTTTCTAGTTACATTCCTGATATCATTGCCAAACTCTTTTAAGCCAAGTTTTATGTTTGATAATTAGTAGCATTATCTTTAGATTATCAGATGTTGTTTTACACTCAATTTATTAAATAATGAGATTTCTTGGTACTCTATATTTCAGGCATGTATGATGATTATTCAATGTTTTCAGTTATCGATGATGATTAGTTAGATGATTCATTATCACATGTGCTTTCTTATGGATACTTACCCCATACTGCATGTGTATGGTGTGCGTGTTTGTTTTCTTTATGTGTTGTGTTTTTGATGTGGTTAAGGAAGGTAGTCATAGTCACCTGCTAGTCGGGATCTACACGATGCACCACTTCCTGCCATTGTCTATTTAGCTTAGAATATTGTGTTTGTACATGCGTTGATTTTATGCAGGTTGCAGGTACCGGTTATCGACTTCCTTGAATTGCTAGGATGAGCGTACCCTATCGCATTATCTCAATGGTAAGAGAGGGGAGATAAACTCTTAAGTCCAAATCCTAAACCCTTTAGCCAATTGTCCTAATTGATAATTACGACAAGTATCTAAGTTAAGTACCCTCCGAATGCATCAAATGATGTAATTTCATGATTATAACCCTTTTTGTTTGATTTAGTATGTGTTTTTCTATGATGGGTTTTCGTATGTTGCTTTATGAGTTCTTGATGTATTTTCTATTATTTAAGTCTAATTAAAAAAATTAATTAATGATCTAATTTAATGAAAAATTATTATGACATTTTCATATTTAATTAATTAAAAAATTAATCAAATAAAAGAATTAAAATTGGAGATAAAAGTTTAAAGATAAATTTAGAACGCGATAATATTTATTTAATTTAATAATAATATATTTAGAGTTCATTTTTAAAAAAAAAATGCTAAATAGTATTGTTATTTAAATTTATTAAATATTTCATCAATTAAGTTTCAAAAATAAATTAAAAGTTGAAAGATATTAAATTAATAAAGTTCTAGATCGCATGATGCGAGCATGAGTTGAAAATAAAAGAAATTAATTAAAAAGATAAAATAAGTGAAAATAATTATGTTATTTTAATTTCATAAAGTGCACATGAGATTAAAGTATTAAATTAATTTAAAATAGAAGTCAAGTGGAATATTAAATAAAGTTATTTAATAATTCAACTTAATGTGCATGAAAAGATGAATGCAAAATAAAATAAAAGATAATAAAAGTTAATTTTGAGTTAACTCAGTTGAGCAAAGAGTCTTCTCGGGTGAACGCACAATTAGTGCCCTGATTTGAGGAGAAAACTTCTTATCACAAATTTGGGGTTCATTTTTGGAAGGACACGAATTTGGATGGGAATTTTTGGGAGACAACTTTTGGAAGCAAATTTCAGAAGGCTAATTCCAAGAAAGATTTTCAGAAGAAGATTATTGAAGAGGAGTGAACTCTCTTACAGTTCCTGGGGATTGCATAATAGCATCAGGATCAGGTAGGGTCTTGTGTTTTGATCATTGATTAAATACGTAATTCTCCTTTCCTGTCTTCTTCGTGCCTGTGGATTGTATAACTAAATTCTCTGTGATGAAAGCTTAAGTATTTTGATTGTAAATTATTAAATGCTTGTCAATATATTCGACATACGTAAAAATTAGAAGAGTGATCAAGAGTTCTTATTTGATAGATTAAAGAAATCTGAATTTAATTGGGGAAGGGTTAAATTTTAAACTTATAAATGAAAATTGTAGATTGAAATTCTAATGGTTAATATTATTTTCTCTACCAGAATATATTTGTGAATGTTTGGAATATATATATATATATATATATATATATATATATATAGATATTTATTTATTTTTTTTTTTTATAATTTTTTTTTTATAATTTTTTTTTAAAAAAATCTAATTAAGTGAGAATTGTTTGCTTTTGATAAACAAAACTATTTTTTAAAAGGGCAATTTTTAAAATTAAGCTTAAAAGTTTTTTTTTTTTAAAACAAAATAATATTTATAAAAAAAAACAATTTTTATTGATGGTATGGGGGGGGAGGGATTTACCCTGTGCCCCACCCCCTGTCGCCATTTGCGACCAGTACTCTGCATCGCAAGTACTGCGGCGGCAAGGTACTTTGTACCCGACTACCGCAGGCCTTGCGAAAATAGGTACTACGACAGAGGCCGACAACCTTTTAAAAAGGCTTTCCTTTTTTTTGTTATTTCAATTTATTTAATTATGTGCATCATCAATCATATTTATTTTTATGGAATTTTAAACAATATTAAATTCATAATATTAATTATTAATAATTTTATTAATAAATTTATATTATTATTAAATCTAATTTTATTATTAAGTCATATTATTAATTAATAATTAAATAAATTAATAGTTCATGAATAATAGTTAAATAAATTATTACTTAATTTAATTATATTTGATTTAATTAAATATTAATCCTAAACTATTTTAGGATAGTAAATTTAATAATAAGGGTAACCTTATATTTATTTTTGAGCCAATGAATTAATGGGTTGATTTGTAAATTAAGCGAAGAATCTCATGTACTTAGAATGTACTTTGAAAGACATACTGAACTTTATTGTTAACCCTGTTATGTTTTTTGAAAATCAACCCAAACTATGAACTGTACTATTTTGTTTATGTTATCTATGTTTTGGAGTTGATTAGATGTTGACCAGTCTTAGGATGTTACTAGAGGTTCGGGGGTTGTGTGATTGTGATGTTATGGTGAGTTGTTCTCGATCTTTATACTTGACCTTGGTAATGTGATGCTATGCTCTATTATGGATGTCTTTATTGGTTGTTATTGCTTTCCAATTTCCTTGTGTGAAGTTGAGGTGTTTTTAAGTGAAGTGTTCTTGGTGATGTCACGTTGTGACATGTTTTGACTTGACCATTTTGGAGTCTTCGATCAGTATTTTGATCTATTATTGGGATACTTGTTGGTTGCTCGTTAGAGAACCATTGGATTTTTGTGACTTATTATTGATGCCTTCATTTGCTGATAGAGAACTGTTGTGATCATTATGAATATCATTTGATGTTTTCCAGTTGCTTGTATAGGGCTGAGGTGATATTTGTGATTTGTTATTTCATGAGCCTAGGGTAAGTTATCTATGTGTAGTGTCGGGAAGTGGCTTGCGATGGGGGCCATGGCCCTAAGTGGCTGCCAGGGTAACTCATTGTAAGGTTTTTTAATAAGTGAAAACATCTCATCTAAATACTCACTTAAATGAATCTAATAAGATAACTGTATGTTCTCCCCCATGCCTTGAGTGCTAGTATAGACTAGGATGGGGTAGAGAGAACGCTTGGTTGCGACCTTGCATTCCATAGTATGCCTTGTCAGTACGAGAGGATACTAGTGGCCACAGGATCACATGGGACTCGAGATTCCTAAGGGATTACTCGAGTAACTTTTGATGTGACTTTTTGCGATGACACTTTCTCGCTTGCATGGTAGATTTCCTACATGTCTTTGTGTGCCTCTGGGTTTAGATGTCAATCTATTTTTAGGAACCTTTGAGTTAGTATACTTATAGGATTTCTTGGACTTAGAAAGTATTGATGTTACATGTTTTGTTATTCCATATGGTCTTGAGACTATCTCCTTAGCGCGGTGGGAGGGGATCATTTAGGTTCCATGTGGTCGAGTGGTAGTGCTTTTTACTCTTACCATTGAGATATGTCCGAGACACCATGGCTGGAGTATTACTCTTGGCTTATACCTTCATTCTGTTCATGGATCATTATGATAGATGGTTATATTATATGTTGGATGTAGTATCATTTTATGATGTATGTATATTTCTTGATGTATGGATTTATTATGTATGATGAATGGTTTCATTTATTTGATGCACGTGTATCATGGATCTAAAGAGGATGATGTCTATTTATCTTGTTTCTATATATTCCTTTAAGCCTTTCATACCCTGTGACATGTACAGTGGATGAATGAGCATTCTGAATTAATTTGCCAAGAGGCATTCAGAACAATTGTATATTTTACGAACATTGGACTTTTCATTATTCTTTCATATGGATGTATTAAATGATGGACTTGGTTTTAGATTAGATTTTACATGTGATTCAACCTCATGGGATCTTTAAGGAATGCAACTTGTTATGTATGTTATTGCTTCCACTACTTTGTGTTTGATGTGTATGTTATACTTTTTAAAAAAATAAAATGCTATCAAACTTAGACAAACTTTAGGTTATTTCTTTTGGATCCCTTGGTGGGGCGTTACATCTAGTATCAGAGCCCAAGTTTCTACATTGGGAGCTCTGGGTATATTGGAACACCACTAGTGTTAACTAGTTGAACAAGAATGCAAACCTTAAACTAAAACTTGAAACTAGTTGAACTGAAACATGATGTAAACTATTAGTTGCATATTTTTCATACTTCAACACTTAGACTTTAAAACTAAAAATGACACTTTTACTGTTTGCAAAATGTGTGTCTTTTATATATATGATTTACAATTTTATGCTTTATGGTTGTTATAGTATTTTGTATCTTGGATATTATTGTAGGATTGTATTTGGGACAAGATCTTCCATTAGAGGCCGTAGCCTTGGCCATGGCAAAGGCCGTGGATGAGGCAGAGATATTAGTGTTCATGAGTCTATCCACGAGAGCTCCATTCAGGAAGAGAATAGGGAAGAGCATGTTAGTGAACATCAGGAAGAGAACCACAAAGAGGAACATGCTAACTCTGAGGAGGTTGATCTGAGGCAAATGATGTGAACCATCATTGATCCCCTACCTCCTGTTCATGAATAGGATAGAGCACACCAGGCAGGACATGAGCATAGACACAGGTCTAGGAGTCCTCAGAGGGATCGACATAGATCCATTGTATCTTCTCAGATGAAGGACCTTCAGAGGTCCAAGATCAAGCCCTTTAATGGGCAAGGTTTTGGTTATGTAGCTGAGCAGTGGCTTATTGCCCTTGATAGAATTTTTTCTATGCAGGATTTTGACAATGTTTCCTACTAGAGGAATGGAAGCAGCATAGATCAGATGAGTTCCATAACCTGAGACAATACACTATGACCGTTGTAGAGTATGAGCACAAGTTCTATGAGCTCATGCCCTTTTCGGGATTCAGTGAAAACCTAGCACAGTTGGCACAAAATTTTATTCGAGGCTTGAACAACCATTTTTTTGGGGGTGTTAAGGTATTTGAGCCTAGAACCCTCAAGGATGCGGTACATCAAGCTATACTTGTAGAGCAGAGTGTCAACCTTCGACAGGGGGGTTTTGTGGGAGCACTTACTATAGCAGGATCTAAGGGCAACCACAATTCTAGAAGAAATAGGAAGCCTCCCTTCCCTAAGGGGAATCAATCTTAGCAGCAACCTCAGCAGCAGAAGGGATTTTACCCTTAGGCACAGAGTGGTGGCAGTGGTTCCAACTTTAGAAACAATCGGCATGCTCAACGCAATATACGGAACCAGCAGGCTCAACCTGCACAAAGTAGCCAGTCTTTTGCTAGCAGGGATAGCCACCAGTGGTCGAATGTACCACCTATAGGGAGAGGATTTGGTAGGGGCACTAGATGTTATTCGTGTGGACAGATTGGTCACATTGCAACATACTATCCATAGCGAGCATCTCAGTATTGAGGACCTAAGCCAGCAGCATCTGAGCTTATAGTCAGAGATGCAAGTAGATCTAATAGAGTATTTGCAGCGATGGATCACCGTCAGGTAGACCATCAGGGGACAATAATTGAGACTTTAGGAGCTATTCGAGGTACACCTCTCTCTGTATTGTTTGATTCAGGTGCTACAGATTCTTTTATTTCTCCATCTCTAGTTGTTAAGTGTAAGTTGGTGTTGGTTAAGCAAGATCATGGTTGGCAAGTGGAACTAGCCTCAAGTGCTAAAGTTTCCACAGATTCTATAGTTCATAAGTGTGGACTTAACATAGGAGAGTTTGAGACTTTAGTTGATCTTTGAGTTATTCCTCTTGGCTCCTACGATGTGGTCTTAGGTATGGATAGGCTTGGCTCTCGTAGGGCTAGTATAGACTATAGAAAGAAGACCATTGTGTGTCAGGATGACCAAGGGAAGGATGTTGAGATTGTGGGAGTACCCAAACCTATATCTCTATGGATGATCTTTGCTATGCAATTAAAGTGAAGCTTTCATAAGGGATGTCAGGTATTTTCCGTTATGGTAAATGAGCTAGATGAAGAAGACTCTATGAGGAAGACCCTAGATCACCCTATTTTACAAGAGTATGCAGATGTCTTTCCAAGTGTTATTCAAGGCATGCCTCTGAAGAGAGACATTGATTTTAGCATTGAGCTCACTCCAGGAGCAGAGCCTATCTCTAGAGCTCCTTATCATATGACCACTTAGGAGTTAAGTGAGTTGCGGTTACAATTAGAGGAACTTTTAGCCAAGGGTAGTATTCAACTTAGTGTATCACCATGGGGAGCTCCAGTGCTCTTCATGAAGAAGAAGGATGGTTCTTTGCGCCTTTGCATTGATTACAAATAGCTGAACAAGGTGAAAAGAAAGAATAGGTATCCTTTACCAAGGATTGATGATTTATTTGATCAGATCAAGGGAGCTACAGTGTTCTCCAAGATTGATCTTAAGTCAGGATACCATCAATTTCACATCAAGGAGGCTGATATTCATAAGACTGCCTTCTGAACTCACTACGAGCATTATGAGTTCACAGTGGTACCCTTTGGGCTGACGAACGCTCCATCAGTTTTCATGTGCTTAATGAATAGGGTGTTTAATTCCTATCTTGGTAGATTTTTTCTTGTGTTCCTCGATGATATACTAATATATTCTAGGTCCTAGAAGGAACATGAGGAACATTTGAGTTTTCTTTTACAGTGCTTGAGAGATAATAAACTTTATGCCAATGCGAAAAAGTGTGATTTCTTTCAATCAGAGATACAGTATTTAGGACATGTTATTTCAGGTGAAGGTATCTCTGTAGACCCTGGGAAGATCCAAGCAATAGTAGATTGGCCTGCACCCACTACTGTGCCAAAGATTCATAGTTTCATGGGTCTAGCTAGTTATTATTGCAAACTTGTCCAAAACTTCTCCATAATAGCACATCCTATTACCTCCCTTCAGAGGAAAGGAAAGAAGTTTCTATGGACAGAAAAATGTGTAGAAGCATTTCAAAAACTTAAAGAGCTTCTGACTAGTGCACCGATCTTAGCAGTACCTGATCCAGAAGGTGATTTCATGGTGTGTACAGATGCTTCCCTTGAGGGTATTGGAGTAGTCCTAATGCAGAATGGTCGAGTGATTGAATATGAATCACACAAACTCAAGGATCATGAGTTGAATTATCCTACACATGACCTTGAGTTAGCAATAGTAGTTCATGCCTTAGTGAGATGGAGACATTTCTTGTTGGGACACAGATTTGAACTACATAGTGATCATCGTAGTCTTCAATACATATTCATGCAGCCTAATCTGAATGCTAGGTAGAGGCATTGGATGGAGTTTTTGTGCAAGCATGACTTTGAAGTGAAGTATATCCAAGGGAAGGAGAATGTAGTAGCTAATGCTTTGAATCATAGGAAACATGTGATATCATCTATGACTCTTAGTGTTGATTTTAGGTGTCAGATACTTCAGGCACTCCCCACTGATTCGTGATATCTGGAGGTGTGTAGTGAGATCAATTGAAGGAGACCTTTGGAGGGTAAGTTTTTAGGCTATGCCCTAGAGTCAGATGGCCTTTTGAGACATTCAGGAAGGATTTATGTGCTGCTACTGGATGAGCTTCGCGTATTGATCCTATTAGAGGCCCATCGTGCACCTTACTCGGCACATCCAGGTGTCAAGAAGATGCATGCAGACTTACAAAATTTATTCTATTGGTCCAGAATGAAGTGTGACATTGCTAATTTTGTGGCTAGAATTCTTTAGTGTCAAAGGGTCAAGGCAGAACACCAGCATCTGGCAGGACTTTTGCAACCAAATCTCATTCCTTCATGGAAGTGGGACATCATCTCTATGGACTTCATAGTAGGATTACCTATGACTCCTCATCGTCATGATGCTATCATGGTCACCGTTGATTGGTTGACTAAGATAGAGAGAGTGAATTATGTTCTCGAAAATATGTTGAGGATGTACGTGATGGATAGGCAGACTCATTGGGAGGACTATCTCTACCTAGTGGAGTTCGCTTACAACAATGGGTATCACAGTTCTATTGGCATGGCACCTTTCCAAGCCTTATATGGACGTCCTTGTCGTACACCTTTGAGTTGGGACAGTCTTGAGGATCACATCTCGTTGGGTCCTGAGATGATTTGTGACATGGAGCAATAGGTTGAGCGTATCTGAGAGCACTTGAAAATGACACAGGATAGGCAGAAAAAGTGTGCTGATGCACATAAGACAGATATGAAGTTTGTTGTGGGAGAGAAGGTTTTTTTGAGAGTACGTCCGTGGAAGCGTCTGATCTGTTATGGAAAGGGCTCGAAGCTAGCACCTTGCCTTGTGGGACCATTCGATATTCTTGAGAGGATTGGTCCAGTTGCCTATCGTCTTGCTTTACCGCCCAGCCTTGCTCGCATTCACGATGTTTTCCATGTTTCAATACTTAGACAGTATATTCCTAATGTTCTACATATTCTTGATTGTAATGCATTGTAGGTAGAGGATTGGCAGTTGGCTTTGGAGCCAATTCATATTCTGGAGCAGTGGGAGTTGCCCCTCAGGGGTCAAACCATAGAGCAGGTGAGGGTCCAATGGGACCCTACTGATGACTCTTCGGCTACATGGGAGGATGCATATAGATTACCGGATTTATATCCCTATTTGTTTATAGGCTTCTAGGAGTAAGCCTAAGTCTAGGGGGGCTGGATGTAGTGACTGCCCCTAGTCTACATTTTTATAGTTACATTCCTGATATCATTGCCAAACTCTTTTAGGCCAAGTTTTATGTTTGATAATTAGTAGCATTATCTTGAGATTATCAGATGTTGTTTTACACTCAGTTTATTATATGATGAGATTACTTGGTACTCTATATTTCAGGCATGTATGATGATTATTCAATGTTTTCAGTTATCGATGATGATTAGTTAGATGGTTCATTATCACATGTGCTTTCTTATGGATACTTACCCCATTTTGCATGTGTATGGTGTGCATGTTTTTTTCTTTATGTATGGTGTTTCTGATGTGGTTATGGAAGGGAGTCATAGTCACCTGCTAGTCGGAATCTACACGATGCACCACTTCCTACTATTGTCTATTTAGCTTAGAATATTGTGTTTTTACATGTGTGGATTTTATGTAGTTTGCAGATATCAGGTATCGACTTCCCTGAATCGCTAGGATGAGCGTACCCTATCGCATTATCTCAATGGTAAGAGAGGGGAGATAAACTCTTAAGTCCAAGTCCTAAACCCTTTAGCCAATTGTCCTAATTGATAATTAGGACAAGTATCTCAGTTAAGTGCCCTCTGAATGCATCAAATGATGTAATTTCATGATTATAACCATTTTTGTTGGATTTAGTACGTGTTTTTCTATGATGGGTTTTCGTATGTTGCTTTATGAGTTCTTGATGTATTTTCTATTAATTAAGTCTAATTAAAAAGATTAATTAATGATTTAATTTACTGGAAAATTATTTTCACATTTTCATAGTTAATTAATTAAGAAATTAATTAAATAAAACAATTCAAATTGGAGATAAAAGTTTAAAGATAAATTTAGAACGCGATAATATTTATTTAATTTAATAATAATATATTTAGAGTTCATTTTAAAAAAAATAAATGCTAAATAGTATTGTTATTTAAATTAATTAAATATTTTATCAATTAAGTTTCAAAAATAAATTAAAAGTTGAAAGATATTAAATTAATAAAGTTCTAGATCGCATGATGCGAGCATGAGTTGAAAATAAAAGAAATTAATTTAAAAGATAAAATAAGTGAAAATAGTTATGTTATTTTAATTTTATAAAGTGTACATGAGATTAAAGTATTAAATTAATTTAAAATAGAAGTCAAGTGGAATATTAAATAAAGTTATTTAATAATTCAACTTAATGTGCATGAAAAGATGAATGCAAAATAAAAGAAAAGATAATAAAAGTTACTTTTGAGTTAACTCAGTTGAGCAAAGAGTCTTCTTAGGTGAATGCACAATTAGTTCCCTGATTTGAGGAGAAAACTTTTTATCAAAACTTTGGGGTTCATTTTTGCGGGGACACGAATTTGGACGGGAATTTTTTGGAGACAACTTTTGGAAGCGAATTTCAGAAGGCTAATTCCAAGAAAGATTTTCGGAAGAAGATTATTGAAGAGGAGCGAACTCTCTTACAGTTCTTGGGGATTGCATAATAGCATCAGGATCAGGTAGGGTCTTGTGTTTTGATTATCGATTAAATACGCAATTATCCTTTCCTGTCTTCTTCGTGCCTGTGGATTGTATAACTAAATTCTCTGTGATGAAAGCTTAAATATTTTGATTGTAAATTATTAAATGCTTGTCAATATATTCGACATATGTAAAAATTAGAAGAGTGATCAAGAGTTCTTATTTGATAGATTAAAGAAATCTTAATTTAATTGGGGAAGGGTTAAATTTTAAACTTATAAATGAAAATTGTAGATTAAAATTCGAATGGTTAATATTATTTTCTCTACCAGAATATATTTTTGAATGTTTGGAAAAAATATATATATATAAATAAATATATATTATTAAAATCTAATTAAGTGAGAATTGTTTGTTTTTGATAAACAAAAGTATTTTTTAAAAGGGCGATTTTTAAAATTAAGCTTAAAAGTTTTTTTTTTAAAAACAAAATAATATTTATAATTTTTTTTTTTTTATTGATGGTATGGGGGGGAGGGATTTACCCCGTGCCCCACCCCTTGTCCCCTTCTGCGACCAGTACTCTGTGTCGCAAGTACTACGACAGTAGGGTACTATGTACTCGGCAACCGCAGGCCATACGAAAGCAGGTACTGCGCCAGAAGCTGACAACCTTTTAAAAAGGCTTTCCTTTTTTTTGTTATTTTGATTTATTTAATTACGTGCGTCATAAATCATATTTATTTTAATGGAATTTTAAATAATATTAAATTCATAATATTAATTATTAATAATTTTATTAATAAATTTATATTATTATTAAATCAAATTTTATTATTAAGTCATATTATTAATTAATAATTAAATAAATTAATAGTTCATGAATAATAGTTAAATAAATCATTATTTAATTAAATATTAATCCTAAACTATTTTAGGATAGTAAATTTAATAATAATGGTAACCTTATATGTATTTTTGAGCCAATTAATTAATGGGTTGACTTGTAAATTAAGCGGAGAATCTCATGTACTTAGAATGTACTTTGAAACGCATACTGAACTTTACTGTTAACCCTGTTATGTTTTTTGAAAATCAACCCAAACTATGAACTGTACTGTTTTGTTTATGTTATCTGTGTTTTGGAGTTGATTAGATGTTGACTAGTCTTAGGATGTTACCAGAGGTTCGGGGGTTGTGTGATTGTGATGTTATGGTGAGTTGTTCTCAATCTTTATACCTGACCTTGGTAATGTGATGCTATGCTCTATTATGGATGTCTTTACTAGTTGTTATTGCTTTCCAATTTCCTTGTGTGAAGCTAAGGTGTTTTTAAGTGAATTGTTCTTGGTGATGTCACGTTGTGACATGTTTTGACTTGACCATTTTGGAGTCATCGATCAGTATTGTGATCTATTATTGGGATACTTATTGGTTGCTCGTTGGAGAACCATTGGATTTTTGTGACTTATTATTGATGCCTTCAGTTGGTGATAGAGAACTGTTGTGATCATTATAATTATCATTTGATATTTTCTAGTCACTTGTATAGGGCTGAGGTGATATTTGTGATTTGTGATTTCATGAGCCTAGGGTAGGTTATCTATGTGCAGTGTCGGGAAGTGGCTTGCGATGGGGGCCGGGGCCCTAAGTGGCTGCAAAGGTAACTCATTATAAGTTGTTTTAATAAGTGAAAACATCTCATCTAAATACTGACTTAAATGAATCTAATAAGATAATTGTATGTTCTCCCCCATGCCTTGAGTGCTAGTACAGACTAGGATGGGGTAGAGAGAACGTTTGGTTGTGACCTTGCATTCCGTAGTATGCCATGTCAGTACGAGAGGATACTAGTGGCCGCAGGATCACAGGGGACCCGAGATTCCTAAGGGATTACTCGAGTAACTTCCGATGTGACTTTTTGCGATGACACTTTCCCACTTGCATGGTAGATTTCTTACGTGTCTTTGTGTGCCTCTGGGTTTAGATGTCAGTCTATTTTTAGGAACGTTTGAGTTAGTATACTTCTAGGATTTCCTGGACTTAGAAAGTAATTATGTTACATGTTTTTTTATTCCATTCGGACATGAGACTATCTCCTCAGTGCCATGGGAGTGGACCATTTAGGTTCCACGTGGTCGGCTGGTAGTGCTTTTTACTCTTACCATTGAGATCCATCCGAGACACCATGGCTGGAGTATTACTGATGGCTTATACTTTCGTTCTGTTCATGGATCATTATGATAGATGGTTATATTATATGTTGGATGTAGTATCATTTTATGATGTATGTATGTTTCTTGATGTATGGATTTATTATGTATGATGAATGCTTTTATTTATTTGATGCACGTGTATCATGGATCTAAAGAGGATGATGTATTTTATCTTGTTTCTATATATTCTTTTAAAACTTTCATACCTTGTGACATGTATAGTGGATGAATGAGCATTCCGAATTAATTTGCAGAGAGGCATTCAAAACAGTTGTATATATTACGAACATTGGACTTTTCATTATTCTTTCATATGGATGTATTAAATGATGGACTTGGTTTTAGATTAGATTTTACATGTGATTCAACGTCATGGGATCTTTAAGGAATGCAACCTGTTATGTATGTTATTGCTTCCACTACTTTCTGTTTGATGTGTATGTTATAAATTTTTTTTAAAAAAATGCTATCAAACTTAGACAAACTTTAGGTTATTTCTTTTGAATCCCTTGGTAGGGCATTACACTCATTTTATTAACTTAAATATCTCAAAAAAATCTATCTTCAGTTCAAAAAGGGAAGTTTCCAGTTCACTATTGATAAAAAATGAGTTAAATCAGTTAACTCCTTTTTCTACTCTAATCGAATCAGTTAACTCCTTATTTTACTGAAATTAAATCTGTTAACTCTCTTTAATTTGAAAATCTCTCTTTATTACTGAACTTCACTTTTAATCTTGACAGTTGATTGAAATTGATCTCAACCGTTGATGAATTCCAGGAAAGTCTATTTAAGAGACCCTCATCTCTTCATTTTAAAAGGTTGAATGAGAATTTGCATCGAATTGTAGCTAAAATTCATACTCACATTTGTTCATAATCACATATGCAAAGATCAAGTTTGACCAAAAGTTGACCAGATTTAACCACGATTGACTTGAGTTGACTAGTTTCGAAAAGAATTTTGAAATAATTAAACAAAACTATTTAATTAAATGGAGTACTTACTTCTAATTAATTAAACAAAATTATTTAATTAAATGAGAAGTCATTCCTAATTAATTAAATGAAGTTATTTAATTAAATAAGAAAATTGTCTCTAATTAATTAATGATTATTTAATTAAATAGAACAAGTAATTATGAGAGCATATCTCATTTTATTAAATTAAATATCTCAACAAAATCTCTCTTAAGTTCAAAAAAGGAAATTTTCAGTTCACTATTGATAAAAAATGAGTTAAATCAGTTAACTCCTTTTTCTACTCAAATTGAATCAGTTAACTCCTTCTTTTACTCAAATTAAATCTGTTAACTCCTTTTAATTTGGAAATCTCCCTTTATGACTGAACTTCATCTTTAATCCTGACCATTGATTGAAATCGATTTCAACCGTTGATAAATTCCAAAAAAGTCAATTTAAGAGACCCTCATCTCTTCATTTTGAAAGGTTGAATGAGAATTTGCATCGAATTGTTGCTAGAATTCATACTCACATTTGCTCATATTCACATACGCAAAGATCAAGTTTGACCAAAAGTTGACCAAATTTAACAACGATTGATTTGAGTCAACTAATCTTGAAAAGAATTTTGAAATAATTAAACGAAATTATTTAATTAAATGAAGTACTTACTTCTAATTAATTAAAAAAAGTTATTTAATTAAATGAGAACCCATTCCTAATTAATTAAATGAAGTTATTTAATTAAATAAGAAAAGTGTCTCTGATTAATTAAAAATTATTTAATTAAATAGAAAAAGTAATTATGAGAGCATATCTCATTTTATTAAATTAAATATCTCAATGAAATCTCTCTTCAGTTCAAAAACAGAAATTTCCAGTTCACTATTGATAAAAAATGAGTTAAATGAGTTAACTCTTTTTTCTACTCAAATTGAATCAGTTAACTCTTTATTTTACTCAAATTAAATCTGTTAACTCCCTTTAATTTGAAAATCTCCCTTTATGACTGAATTTCACCTTTAATCCCGATCGTTGATTGAAATCGGTGTCAACCATTGATAAATTCAAAGAAAGTCTATTTAAGAGACCCTCATCTATTCATTTTGAAAGGTTGAATGAGAATTTGCATCGAATTGTTGCTGGAATTCATAATCACATTTTCTCATATTCACATACGCAAAGATCAAGTTTGACCAAAAGTTGAACAGATTTAACCATGGTTGACTCGAGTTGACTAGTTTCAAAAAGAATTTTGAATTAATTAAACAAAATTATTTAATTAAATGGAGTTCTTACATCTAATTAATTAAACAAAGTTATTTAATTAAATGAGAAGCCATTCCTAATTAATTAAATGAAGTTATTTAATTAAATAAGAAAAGTGTCTCTCATTAATTAAAGATTATTTAATTAAATAGAAAAAGTAATTATGAGAGCATATCTCATTTTATTAAATTAAATATCTCAACAAAATCTCTCTTCAGTTCAAAAAGGGAAATTTGCAGTTCACTATTGATCAAAAATGAGTTAAATGAGTTAACTCCTTTTTCTACTCAAATTGTATCAGTTCATTCCTTATTTTACTCAAATTAAATATGTTAACTCCCTTTAATTTGAAAATCTCCCTTTATGACTGAACTTCACCTTTAATCCTGACCGTTGATTGAAATCGATCTCAATCATTGATAAATATCAGGAAAGTCTATTTAAGAGACCCTCATCTCTTCATTTTGAAATGTTGAATGTGAATTTGCATCGAATTGTTCCAAGAATTCATACTCACATTTGCTCATATTCACATACGCAAAGATCAAGTTTGACCAAAAGTTGACCAGATTTAACCACGGTTGACTTGAGTTGACTAGTTTCAAAAAAAAATTTGAAACAATTAAACGAAATTATTTAATTAAATGGAGTACTTACTTCTGATTAATTAAACAAGGTTATTTAATTAAATGAGAAGCCATTCCTAATTAATTAAATGAAGTTATTTAATTAAATAAGAAAAGTGTCTCTAATTAACTAAAGATTATTTAATTAAATAGAAAAAGTAATTATGAGAGGATATCTCATTTTATTAAATTAAATATCTCAACAAAATCTCTGTTCAGTTCAATAAAGGAAATTTTCAGTTAGCTATTGATAAAAAATGAGTTAAATCAGTTAACTCCTTTTTCTACTCAAATTGAATCAATTAACTCGTTATTTTACTCAAATTAAATCTGTTAATTCCCTTTAATTTGAAAATCTCCCTTTATGACTGAAATTCACCTTTAATCTTGACCGTTGATTGAAATCGATCTCGACCGTTGATGAATTTCAGGAAAGTCTATTTAAGAGACCCTCATCTCTTCATTTTGAAAGGTTGAATGAGAATTTGCATCGAATCGTTGCTGAAATTCATACTCACATTTGCTCATATTCACATACGCAAAGATAAAGTTTGACCAAAAGTTCACCATATTTAACCACGGTTGACTTGAGTTGAGTAGTTTCGAAAAGAATTTTAAAATAATTAAACGAAATTATTTAATTAAATGGAGTACTTACTTCTAATTAATTAAACAAAGTTATTTAATTAAATGAGAAGTCATTCCTAATTAATTAAATGAAGTTATTTAATTAAATAAGAAAAGTGTCTTTAATTAATTAAAGATTATTTAATTAAATAGAAAAAGTAATTATGAGAGCATATCTCATATTATTAAATTAAATATCTCAACAAAATCTCTCTTTAGTTAAAAAAGAGAAATTTCCAGTTCACTATTGATAAAAAAAGAGTTAAATCAATTATCTCACTTTTCTAATCAAATTGAATCAGTTAAGACCTTATTTTACTCAAATTAAATCTGTTAACTCCTTTTAATTTGGAAATCTCCCTTTATGGCTGAATTTCACCTATAATCTTGACTGTTGATTGAAATCGATCTCAACCGTTGATGAATTCCAAGAAAGTCCATTTAAGAGACCCTCATCTCTTCATTTTGAAAGGTTGAATGAGAATTTGCATCGAATTGTTGCAGGAATTCATACTCACATTTTCTCATATTCACATACCCAAAGATCAAGTTTGACCAAAAGTTGACCAGATTTAACCACGGTTGACTTGAGTTGACTAATTTCGTAAAGAATTTTGAAATAATTAAACGGAATTATTTAATTAAATGGAGTATTTACTTCTAATTAATTAAACAAATTTATTGAATTAAATGAGAAGCCATTCCTAATTACTTGAATGAAGTTATTTAATTAAATAAGAAAAATGTCTCTAATTAATTAAAAATTATTTAATTAAATAGAAAAAGTAATTATGAGAGCATATCTCATTTTATTAAATTAAATATCTCAACAAAATCTATCTCCAGTTCAAAAAGGAAAATTTCTAGTTCACTATTGATAAAAAATGAGTTAAATGAGTTAACTCCTTTCTCTACTCAAATTGTATCAATTAACTCCTTATTTTACTCAAATTAAATTTGTTAACTCTCTTTAATTTGGAAATCGTCCTTTATGATTGAACTTCACTTTTAATCCTGACTGTTGATTGAAATTAACCTCAACCATTGATGAATTCAAGAAAAGTCTATTTAAGAGACCCTTATCTCATCATTTTGAAAGGTTGAATGAGAATTTGCATCAAATTGTTTTTAGAATTCATACTCACATTTGCTCATATTCACATACGCAAAGATCAAGTTTGACCAAAATTTGACCAAATTTAACTATGGTTTAATTGAGTTGACCAGTTTCAAAAAAAAATTTGAAATAATTAAACGAAATTATTTAATTAAATGGAACACTTACTTCTAATTAATTAAACAAAGTTATCTAATTAAATGAGAAGCCATTCCTAATTAATTAAATGAGGTTATTTAATTAAATAAAAAAAGTGTCTCTAATTAATTAAAGATTATTTAATTAAATAGGAAAAGTAATTATATCAGCATATCTCATTTTATTCAATTAAATATCTCAACAAAATCTCTCTTCAGTTCAAAAAGAAAAATTTCCAGTTCACTATTGATAAAAAATGAGTTAAACCAATTAACTCCTTTTTCTACTCAAATTGAATCAGTTAACTCCTTATTTTACTCAAATTAAATCTGTTAACTCCCTTTAATTTGGAAATCTCCCTTTATGATTGAACTTCACCTTTAATCTTGACCGTTGATTGAAATCGATCTCAACCGTTGATGAATTCTAGGAAAGTCTATTGAAGAGACCCTCATCTCTTCATTTTGAAAGGTTGAATGAGAATTTGCATCAAATTGTTGCTGGAATTCATACTCACATTTGCTCATATTCACATACGCAAAAATCAAGTTTGACCAAAAGTTGACCAAATTTAACCACGGTTGACTCGAGTTGACTAGTTTCAAAAATAATTTTGAATTAATTAAACAAAATTATTTAATTAAATGGAGTACTTACTTCTAATTAATTAAACAAAGTTATTTAATTAAATGAGAAGCCTTTCCAAATTAATTAAATGAAGTTATTTAATTAAATAAGAAAAGTGTCTCTCATTAATTAAAGATTATTTAATTAAATAGAAAAAGTAATTATGAGAGCATATCTCATTTTATTAAATTAAATATCTCAACAAAATCTCTCTTCAGTTCAAAAAGGGAAATTTGCAGTTCACTATTGATCAAAAATGAGTTAAATGAGTTAACTCCTTTTTCTACTCAAATTGTATCAGTTCATTCCTTATTTTACTCAAATTAAATATGTTAACTCCCTTTAATTTGGAAATCTCCCTTTATGACTGAACTTCACCTTTAATCATCACCGTTGATTGAAATTGATCTCAATCGTTGATAAATTTCAGGAAAGTCTATTTAAGAGACCCTCATCTCTTCATTTTGAAAGGTTGAATGAGAATTTGCATCAAATTGTTCCTGGAATTCATACTCACATTTGCTCATATTCACATACGCAAAAATCAAGTTTGACCAAAAGTTGACCAGATTTAACCACAGTTGAATTGAGTTGACTAGTTTCAAATTTTTTTTAAATAATTAAACAAAATTATTTAATTAAATCGAGTACTTAATTCTAATTAATTAAATAAAGTTATTTAATTAAATGAGAAGCCATTCCTAATTAATTAAATGAAGTTATTTAATTAAATAAGAAAACTGGATCTAAGTAATTAAAGATTATTTAATTAAATTGAAAAAGTAATTATGAGAGCATATCTCATTTTATCAAATTAAATATTTTCAAAAAATCTCTCTTCAGTTCAAAAAGGGAAATTTCAAGTTCACTATTGATCAAAAATGAGTTAAGCTAGTTAACTCCTTTTTCTACTCAAATTGAATCAGTTAACTCCTTATTTTACTCAAATTAAATTTGTTAACTCCCTTTAATTTGTAAATCTCCCTTTATGATTGAACTTCACCTTTAAACCTGACCATTGATTGAAATCGATCTCTACCGTTGATGAATTCCAAGGAAGTCTATTTAAGAGACCCTCATCTCTTCATTTTGAAAGGTTGAATGAAAATTTGCATCGAATTGTTGCTGGAATTCATACTCACATTTGCTCATATTCACATACGCAAAGATCATGTTGGACCAAAAGTTGGCCAGATTTAACCACGGTTGACTTGAGTTGACTAGTTTCGAAAAGAATTTTGAAATTATTTAATTAAATGGAGTACTTACTTCTAATTAATTAAACAAAGTTATTTAATCAAATGAGAAGCCATTCCTCATTAATTAAGTGAAGTTATTTAATTAAATAAGAAAAGTGCCTCTAATTAATTAAAGATTATTTAATTAAATAGAAAAAGTAATTATGAGAGCATATCTCATTTTATTACATTAAATATCTCAACAAAAATTTTCTTTAGTTCAAAAAAGGAAATTTCCAGTTCACTATTGATCAAAAATGAGTTAAATCGGTTAACTCCTTTTTCTACTCAAATTGAATCAGTTAACTCCTTATTTTACTCAAATTAAATCTGTTAACTCCATTTAATTTGGAAATCTCACTTTATGACTGAAATTCACTGTTAATCCTGACTGTTGATTGAAATCGATCTCAACCGTTGATGAATTCCAGGAAACTCTATTTAAGAGACCCTCATCTCTTCATTTTGAAAGGTTGAATGAGAATTTGCATCGAATAGTTGCTGGAATTCATACTCACATTTGCTCATATTCACATATGCAAAGATCAAGTTTGACCAAAAGTTGACTAGATTTAACCACGGTTGACTTGATGTCATGCCCAAGCTACGAGGGCAAAAACACACAATTTTTTTTTGTTTTAAATTATAATTATTAATTAAAGTGCTCTAAGTTGAAATGATTGAGATAATATTTCAAGTACAGGTTCTCTACATTACGTCTTAAGCTCAAAATCCTGAGGAAGAAAATATATAAAAATTTGCTAAGCATTTTAAATTTATAATCATTACTAACTAAAATTTAAGGAAAGACATATAAACTTAATTACTCATCCAAACACTTAACTAAAAAAAAAAAACTTAACTAAATACACTTAATCAAATAAATAACCACTAGCTAAATATAAATCAATAATACATTTAAACTAGTTTAAAATCATATTTGTATAGAACTAAAGTTACACAAATTTAAATGATGATAGAACCTATGAATTTATATTAATTTAACATGATACTAAATTCATAAAAAATCTAAACTTATCGTTATAATTCTATTACAATCACAAATCAAATACCAAATTTAATTAACACTAAATTTAAACTATATTCCCAACTAAATTATATTACCATAAATATTTAAAAATACTAACAAATTTAAAATTTGAACTATAATACATTTAATTTTAATTTAACACTAAACTAACTTAATTTATAACTAACTTAAAAACAAAAACTTTAAAGTAACACAAATATTCTAATATACTTTTAATACCGCTAATATTATCAAATAAATAAATAAAAACATTAAACTAAAATCTTATTAATCTAAAGCTAAAATAAAACCTTATTACAGTCTAATTGAAACTACCACAAATTCTAATGCTAACCCTACATAAAATATACTCACAACATAAATATTAAATTAACTTAATCCCTATACTAAACTAAAACTAATCCTAACACTAATACTAATACAAAATTTAAATCTATAAATAACAATTTAAACAAAAAAACTATCATTACTAACACACCTAAACTAACCTAAACCTACCACTAACCCTTAACACTGCTAACTTAAATCTTAACCACCCCCCCCTTAACAACTATTTCCCACCCCTAACCCAACGTGCCCCACCCCACTTCCCAAGACCTGCACGCTGCTCAAGGTCTGCGTGCTGCAGGCCTTGTCTCCCCCTTCACATCCCCCTGTGTGAGTGAAGGCAGCGAAACCCCAAGTGGAAACATGGGGAAAGGGAAAAAGGTGGGTGGCGAGAAATGAAGGAAAGATAAAAAAAAATTTTAAAAAAAAACTATACTTGCTCTCCCAAGACATGACGTGCCTTATGTGGCATGCTGACCATAGTACCTTGCCCATGCCTAGCCCTTAGGGTTAGAGGAAAAAGGTAAGAGAAAAGTTAATTAAGTGGGTAGAGTTTGAATTTCATAATGGTTTAGAATTTGAAAAGAACATAGGGTCCCATGCTAGCTTTGCCTCCTAGCTTATAAGGATTAATGCAAAAGTTTTGTGGTTGAAGATTAACAACAACCATGTATTGAATTACTTTCAATTTTCAAAGGTAATTGATTTGTATTCTTTTTATATGAATTAATATTAGATTTCAATTGCAAGTCAAAGGAATAATACAGAGAATATTCTCTGTGGTCCAAGAAGGAATTTAATTTTTCTCCATGTATTTTCTAGAGAGGTTTTTCACTCCTGGAGATACAATTTTTTTTTGAAACCCATTTTAGACTAAGTGTTGGCATATTACTTTGCTATATTTATATTATCTTAAGAGTACACTCTTCCCTAAGGATTACATGAATCCTAACAAACATACTAACAAGGATGAAAACAAGGTTTATAATTTCTCCTTCTCTCCAATAATCTAAGTTTTATCAATCATACTATATTCAAGGTGTGTGTTCAAGCTTAAAAGATTCAAGGAGATCCATAATCTCTTAGTCCAAATTATTTTTTCATAAGGAAATTTAACAAAGAAGAGATAATTTGAGTTCTCAAATTAGGAATCCTAATTCATCCAATACTTATACATCAACTTGGAAGTTTCATCATATCAAATTTCTCTTCATTAACAAATTAAAAACTTGAAATATCACAATTCAAGACATTATCTATGATTCTAATTTCTCACCTATATATACAAATTTTGTTTTTTTGAAATCACATGAGAACAATGCAAGGAGATTCCCATAATCTTTTCATTTATCTATTATTCATCCTATTTTGATGAGCATCCATACAACTAAACATTATGATTAAATCTTATGAAAAGAAAATATACTCAACCATTATTTTATTGGCTAACCTAATTCAAAGGCTCAGTTGGGAAAGAATCAGGAAGAAAACTCAGCTTCATTGCAAATCCAACAAAGTTTTGAGATACAATTTACATAGGATTTAAATCCTGAATTACAACACTTAAATGAAATTTCCTTCATGACCTTCAACAAGGGTTCCATATCCAATTTTGCAACACATTTCTACGAACCGAGGAGGAAACAAAATCTGATCAGGTGATAACAAGCATGACCAAGAAACAAATCAAACATGCATAATCATACATGGTTTAAATAATGGGATTCACAATGAATCAAAACTAGGGAAAGGTGGATTCTTCCAACCAGGAGAAGTCGAGCACAACACCAAACAGATGCCCAATCAGGGCTATATACCAAGAACTTATGTTCTTCCATTTCAACATACCATAATCATATAAGGTTTGTGCTAACAGGTAGGGGCCCATAACACCCTACCCTTTCTCCTTCTTCTCATCCTGAGAAGAGACTCTACACTGGTTGGAGTCCAACTAAATAGACCTTTCCCAAAATTGGTCACTTCTGTCCTCTCCAAGGGTGAGTAATACCAAAACACCCATGCAAGAAAAAAATTTCAAAACTGCAACAAAAACATGAAAATAAATCATCCAAAATAACATGGTTTCCAAATCTTCCCAACATACCCATAAACATACAAACATTGAAACAACAACCAGGTAGCATAAGCATGAAACTAGAAAGAAATTTGAAAAAGGGAGATGAGAATTCCAACCTTCAGAAAGAGGTAATGGCAATGAACAAGTTTGAGTAGAGCTTCCCTTTCCTTGCTTCAATCTTCAAGAACTCCTCTCTAAATGTAGAGATTGGGTAACAACCTCCACAAGTCCAAGAAGGACCTCTAAATAGGCTTCCAAATCAACCATCCAAGGGCTCAATAACTACTCCCACCCACTAGCAATTCTAGAAACTCCTAACTCAACCTACACTATGGTTAAACCCTAAGTGGAGATGAGGTGAGGTAACTCAAGATAACAATGGTCAATTTTCGCACAAAGGCAAAAAGAGACTTTTTGAGTGACCTCAAAAGTCAATAAAAGGGGCTTAGGGGTTGGAAAAGACCCCTAACCCATACCCATACCCTTTGGGTATAATTATATCAAGTTTTAAGCCTTAGGAAAGAGGTTTAGAGCCAAACAAAATCTAGGAATAAAATAGGACCATCTAACTACTCTAACATTGCAGATTAAACACTAATTTGGATTAAGAGATGACTAACCTTGATTAAGAACCCAATTAGCAAACTGACACCAACTAAACCAACTTGGGTCCAAAGGTTAAACAACTAGCCCTAAACAGCACACTGAAGCACATAAACACTTTACGAGTGTCAAGCGACACTAAAAGAACATAATTATGAACATTAACATTCACTGAACAATGAAGATACATACATACATCTCACAGTACAATACGTGAATTACGGACAACAAGGTTTCCAAACTTATCACATAGAGATCTCTTCATTTTGAAAGGTTGAAAGAGAATTTGCATCGAATTGTTGCTGGAATTCATACTCATAGTTGCTCATATTCACATACAAAATGATCAAATTTGACCAAAAGCTGACCAGATTTAACCACGGTTGGCTTGAGTTGACTAGTTTCGAAAAGAATTTTGAAATAATTAAACAAAATTATTTAATTAAATGGAGTACTTCTAATTAATTAAAAAAGTTATTTAATTAAATGAGAAGCCATTCCTAATTAATTAAATTAAGTTATTTAATTAAATAAGAAAAGTGTCTCTAATTAATTAAAGATTATTTAATTAAATAAAAAAAGTAATTATGAGAGCATATCTCGTTTTATTAAATTAAATATGTCAACAAAATCTCTGTTCAGTTCAAAAAGGTAAATTTCTAGTTCACTATTGATAAAAAATGAGTTAAATCAGTTAACTCCTTTTTCTACTTAAATTGAATCAGTTAACTCCTTATTTTACTCAAATTAAATCTGTTAACACCCTTTAATTTTGAAATCTCCCTTTTATGACTGAACTTCACCTTTAATCCTGACTGTTGATTGAAATCGATCTCAACCATTGATGAATTCCAAGAAAGTCTATTTAAGAGACCCTCATCTCTTCGTTTTGAAAGGATGAATGAGAATTTGCATCGAATTGTTGCTAGATTTCATACTCACATTTTCTCATTTTCACATACGCAAAGATCAAGTTTGACCAAAAGTTAACTTGATTTAACCACCGTTGACTTGAGTTGACTAGTTTTGAAAAGAATTTTGAAATAATTAAAAAAAATTATTTAATTAAAAGGAGTACTTACTTCTAATTAATTAAACAAAGTTATTTAATTAAATGAGAACCCATTCCTAATTAATTAAATCAAGTTATTTAATTAAATAAGAAAAGTGTCTGTAATTAATTAAAAATTATTTAATTAAATAGAAAAACTAATTATGAGAGCATATCTCATTTTATTAAATTAAATATCTCAACAAAATATCTTTTCAGTTCAAAAAGGGAAATTTCCAGTTCACTATTGATAAAAAAATGAGTTAAATCAGTTAACTCTTTTTTCTACTCAAATTGAATAAGTTGACTCCTTATTTTACTCAAATTAAATCTGTTAACTCCCTTTAATTTGGAAATCTCCCTTTATGACTGAACTTCACCTTTAATCCTGACCATTGATTGAAATCGATCTCAACCGTTGATGAATTCCAGGAAAGTCTATTTAAGAGACCCTCATTTCTTCATTTTAAAAGGTTGAATGAGAATTTGCATCGAATTGTTGTTGGATTTCATACTCACATTTACTCATATTGACTTACGCATAGATCAAGTTTGACCAAAAGTTGACCAGATTTAACCATGGTTGACTTGAGGTGACTAGTTTCGAAAAGAAATTAGAAATAAATGAGCAAAATTATTTAATTAAATGGAGTACTTATTGTTGGCATTATGATACATTTTTCTCATTAGTTACAACACTTATTGGATTCTGAATGCTTACCGAGCTCTCACCAGACATTCCTTTGTAAGCAAGCTTTACCTAGTTCTCAGTGTTTACCGAGTGATCGAGGTGAACAAAGAAGTCAGTGTTTACCGAGTGATCGAGGTGAACAAAGCAGCCAGTGTTTACCGAGTGTTCGAGGTAAAGAAAGGAATCAGTTTTGACTGAGTGAAGATCTACTTAGTATTGACCGAGAACTTCGTGATAACCGAGCTTCTGAGGTTATCAAGGAAACTAACTATCACCGAGTCACAAGGTTCTATCGAGTGTTTCCTTTGATCACCGAGCTACAGTTCAGATAGAAGTGTTCACCGAGTGACATCTCTTCTACCGAGTCTCCAGTGGTTACTGAGTTTAGAACTACTCAAAGTGTTTAGTATGGACCGTGCCTTCACTTCTACCGAGTGCATGACGATGCCGAGTAACGCAGTGGATGCCGAGTATCAGAAGGACACCGAGTCAGTTCAGTGAACCTGAGTTTTTACCTTGGGCCGACTTTGTATAGAGATTTGCACTTGTTGTTTTGGCCGACCTTGCATGTATTGTTTATTTGGATGGTATATATATGCAATGTATTGTATCATTCAAATGTAATGGTAATGAATGAAAATGTGAAAGTGTGAAAGAAATACATGCGTGCGAGAGTACGTGTGATGAGTTGTGAAGGTATTCAGCAAGGTCAAGTTTTGGAGTAGAAAAGTTTTATCTATCACATCAAGGTGAATCAGAGCATAGCGAATCTTATCAGCAATCAGTTGTAATCAGATCCACTATTTCATTCTAACAGGTGAATCAGTTTTTGTAAATCTTTTAACAAGGTAGACTTAACAGTCTTTTGTAAATCTCCTAATAGAGTGCATACTTTATTGTATGTTTGTAAATCCTCTAACAAGGTGGATCTAGCAATCCTTTGTGCTCCTAACAGGGCAGATCACCAGAAGTGGTCATTGTAAGCCTTAACCGGCCAACTTCATACTGCAATAATGAAGCTTTGTGGGTTTCATCCCCACCCTAGTTTTACTTTCTATTTGGAAGGTTTCTGGGTCACCAAATCTGTGTGTTCAAGTGTTGCAAATGATTTTGTTTCATGCTTACAGTAGGTTACTTGGATGAATGGTGAATATATCAGTATGCAGTTTTATTGTTTGAAATTTTAAAAGTTACTGATTCACCCCTCCCCTCTCAGTAACTTGTCATATCTTGAATATTTCCAACAATTGGTATCAGAGCAATAAGGTTCTCAAGATAAAAGTTTCACAGCTTGAGCAAAGATCAAGGACAATGGAGATATTCAGACTTGACAAAACTATTGAGAATGAAAAGCTAGATCTGAAAATGGCCATGGCTCAACTCAATGAAGCAAAAGAGCATCTTTCACAATCCTTGAAAAGAAGAAAAGAACTTGCAAGGCAAATGAATGACCATCAGTATGTTGAAGAAAAGATTGAAGATCTCTCACCATCAAGTAGTTCAGATGAAGCTGACAAAGCAATCAAAGAACTTTTAGAAAAGAATGGATCTCTGCAGGAAGAAGTAAGAAAGCTCAAAAGGGAACAAGAAATCCAGTCCATCAGGCTATGCGAAATCTTGGAGCAAAGGAACAAGGCAGCTGAAGACTTAGAGGTAAGGAATAATCAATCCTCTCAGCTTGAAAATCTTGTAACTCAATTATCTAATGCAAATGAAGAAATTATGAATCTAAGATCTGAGAATGAGAATTTGAGAAATGACTTAATTACTGAAAGGCAAATCAATGCAAGCTTACAAAGTGATCTAATCTCTGAAAAACAAGTCAATGAGAGAATGGTAAAATCTCAAAAGGACATGGATCAATTGAATCTGCAAAATGAAGAAAACTTTCATAAACAAAATGGTAAAGTAGGCCTTGGATACAAGGAAGAAGGTGAATCCTCCAAACAGGGTACTCAAAACAATCAAAGACCTACTTGCAGCCACTGTGGTAAGTTAGGTCATACATCTAACAGATGTTGGAGCAATGGAAAAGGCAAATCTAATGGAAAGCGCTACAATTGCAATCAGCATGGACACAAAGCCAATGAATGCAAAGAAAAACCAAAATTTGAAGGTAAATGTCACAAATGCCAAAAGCAAGGTCATAAGGCATCACAATGCAAATCCAAATCATTTAATCCAGCTGAACAACTTGTCAAAGCAATATTTGGTTGGGACTACAACACTTGGTGTAGATGTCATTATTGTGGAGAATATGGTCATACTGGCATAAACTGTGCAAGGCATCACCTAAGAAAAAGGGATACCAATGTAAGATGTTATACATGTACAGAACTTGGTCATATATCTAAAAACTGCATGAACATAAAGAAAGTCGAGGATGAGAAGAAAATCAAAGTAGACAATATTCAAAAGTAAATGAAGCAGCAATGGATTTCTAAGTCTACCGAGCCAGATAATTCAAGTGATGGAATGGTCACTCAAGAAGTGAGTGACTCTACCATTTCCAATTAAGACTCATCAGGATAAGACCAGGACTGTATCTACAAAGCAATATCCTAAGCAATCCTAGAATGAAAATATGATCAAATCAGTATTTCAGATACATCAGGATCATGGTCGGTACATGACCTTACCGAGCTCAGTCGAGTGCAATAAGGCTTCTTTCACCAAGTTGCACTTACCGAGCATGGTTGGTTCTTCTCTTACCGAGTTAAGGTCGGTTTAACCTTTTTTTTTTTGGTCACCGAGTTGCAAAGTTTAAGCCGAGCTAGTGGATGACAGTCTGTCGATCGCAGCTACCTCCGTACTAAACATTAATAGCGAATTTTTCATCAAAAGGGCAGATTTCGACCTCATTTTTCACCGCGAATTTGAGATTTACACAAAAAAAGGGCTTTCAAGCGAGTTCAAGCAATTTGAAGAGATTTTCCAGCGAAGTATTCTTACGAAACCTTTTCACTCATCGAGCAGCAATGGCATCCACAAGCACCAGCAGCAGCAAGGCGAAGAAGGGTTCTGAAATGCTTGTGAAGGGAACGAAATGGAAGGCACCTACGTTCAAGCTCGTTCCTGCCATCGCTGAATCGCTCGATCCGAAGGTACTCCTCATGAACGACATTCGCACTCATTTTAAGTGTGCTATTCAAGAAATAGGGACATTGGACATGGATAATGCCCTAGCGGAGTTATGTGTAAATGGTTCTCTCAAAATCGAGCACAAGCATTTGGAAACTAAAGGTTTGACTCACATCGTGCATATGCCTAGAAACTTCCAAACCAAATGGATTAGGTATATCTTGAGTCCAGTGCATAATGGTCAGTTGTGGTTGGAACAACCCGTTTTGATAACCAAGAAGATGATTCACAAAATCACGGGTCTCCCGATGCTCAGCAAAGCCAAAACCACCAAAATCCTAGGATGGGATGAGTTACAGAGGCAAACCCTAGCCAAGTGGGACGGTAGAGGTTTGAAGGTTAACACTGTAATAGATCCGAAACTAAGATTTGGCATACATATTATTGCATATAAGTTATATAATTCCAGCAGGTTAAATAGTGTACCGTGTGAAGCTGTGGATTTGGCCCTGAAAATTGTAAAGAAGAATCTTGAGTTTGATCTGTCAGAAGTAATGTTGAAGCAGTTAAACAAGAACATGGATAGTATAAGGACATCGAAGAATAACCCCTATAAATTTGGATCTCTGTTAATATGTTTACTATTTTATGTACAAAAATTCTTTCCATCAAAGGGAACCGTAGAATGGAGAAAAGATGTCCCAATTTTGTATCAGATTAATGAGTTTATAGCAGAGATGGGAGAAAATTTTGATAGAATCATGGATAACTATTTTGAAGACTTTAAGGAGAGGATGAATAACCGATTCAGAATTCCTCCTAGGCTTGTTGAAGAATATAAAGATGACGTATGTTTTATGGTTGACTGTGACAAGGTGTACATACAGGTAGTTAGACCCCGAGTTGCATGGGTGAAACCTCTTCCATATGAGGTAAAATATTGATGAAACAAGGGATATCATTGAAGCACTGGTAAATGAGCCAGTAGACCCAAGGCAACAGATTTTTGGTACTTATGATAAAGCAAAGGCCAGAATTGAACTGGAAATCAAAATTCCATAGGCCATCAGCAAAGGTAAGAGGAAGTGGCCAAACTGAAAACTGCAATGGGTCCTCTTATGCTCACCAAGGGAAAAGGTGAAGATAAAGAAAGTGAAGAAGAAGAAGAAGGAGAAGAAGAATCAGAAGAAGAGCAATCGGCAAAGAAGAAAGGCAAGGTAATCATTACCAAGCCCAAGAAGCAGCCTACTGCAGTATTTACTCGGAGGACAAGAAAAGGTATTCAGGAACCTGTATTGGTCAAGCCTGCACCTACATTTGAGAAAAGGCTCAAATCATTGGAAGAAGGAGCTGGCATCACAAATTTCAAGGCATTGAAATTTGAGACAAGGACTGATGCAGAGAAAATGCAGATTAAGGAACTGGTACTTAACAAAATGAGAAAATGGAAATACTCCCCGGACTAGATTGCTCCTCGTATCTCTAAAGAACTACTGGAGAGAGTACAGTCAAGATGGGAGTTAGCCACCAAGACAGTAAAAGATATATATGAGTAATCCCTGAAGAATCTTCGACCTAGTCTCACTGGAGTAGAGGTAAAATCTGAATTGAAAACCTATGAAGGTAAAATGATGATAAGATTCCACACTTGTTTGATTTTGATCAAAGATATAGAGCATGTTGTAAATGATGCTACAAACATGTGGAAAAACATCTATCATCTACATAAGCCCAGTGTAGACCTAGTAGAAATAAAAGATGATGACAGCAGCAGCAGCAGTGATGAATCAGATAGCGCTCCATCCATCACAGTTACACCAGGAGAGTTGCATGCAATGATGGAAGAGAAAGAGGAAGAAGACAAAGAGGAAGAAGCTGAAGAGGAAGATAAGGAGGATGATCCGGTAAAAATTGCAGCAGCAGTTATTGCATCCCTTCCTCACTCCCCAGCTAAACCTGTGACATCATCAAGGTTGGAGTCAGCTTCAACAGGTTCATCTACACC
Source organism: Cupressus sempervirens (assembly GCA_028749045.1). Taxonomy (NCBI): domain Eukaryota; kingdom Viridiplantae; phylum Streptophyta; class Pinopsida; order Cupressales; family Cupressaceae; genus Cupressus; species Cupressus sempervirens. The sequence goes on along the minus strand of CM053790.1, from coordinate 674,444,410 downwards.
AGATTTACCATCTACACCTGCCATATCTCAGCTCCAGGTATCATCAGTGGAAGTGACTACCACTTCATCTACCGAGCTGCATCCCTCTTAGTCTACCAAGCTGCACCCCTCTTCATCTACCAAGTTGGCCTCCTCGACTCCATCATCATCAGTTGGTATTGTTGTGAGTTCTCCAATTTTGACTACTCCAATTTGTTCTACAATTTTGTCGCCATCTACTTCAGGCACAGTGAGCTTAGATACTATATTACCGAGTGTATCACCATTTTTGGCTAGTACTCAAATTTTTGACCCTATAAATACTCCTATTGACACTCAACCCTCAAGCATCCCAGTTTTTAGTGCTAGTCCTTCTGTCTCTACTGTTGTGTCTATTCCAAAGGTCAAACCAGTCATCTCAGAAGTCAAACAAAAGCAACCATTAAGACTTATGATCACTGGAAAGGAAATTCCTGAAGACATTGACTTGGACACAGAGATAGTAATTCCAAAGATTGACTTTGATAATGCTACCATTGAAGAAATGAGGTATGCTAGTCAACTTATTGAGAAAAAGGCTACTCAGATGCAGTTAAGATCAGAAAGGGATAAGGAATACAGGATAATTGAGGATGCCCGGAACATAATTACTGAGGCTATAGGTGTTGATGTTGATACTTATCAACACATTTTGATTCAATTGGAAGAGGCAGTTAATAAATTCAATGAAGATGCCTCCGGACAAGAAAAGCTGATTGAGCGTGCAGCAAAGAAATTTGATAATAAGGTGTTGGGGCACATTGCCCAGAACATTGCAATAAATTAGATTGCATTAACCTCAGTTTTGGCAGATATGGAAAATTCTTTTAATAATGTAACATCTCTTTTTGCTAAGCTTTGTGATGTTACTGAGTACACTAAGGGAATAAGAGAGAAACTAAATAAAATTGATGAGGATCTGAAGGTGAGCACACAGAACTTGAAGCTTGACCCCAGTTCAAGCTCATCTCATCACCTCAGGATCAAATTTTTGTTAGAGAAGCAGGCAAAGCTGTTGAGAGAAGAGGCAAGGATCCGATCTACATTGATAGATATCCAAAACATGATCCTTCCCATCATGGATTCAATGCAGAAGCACATTGCACATTCAAAGACATTAATCCATGATAATAACTTCTCCATTGCAGACCATGTGATTGAACTTTCGGCTGAAGTTCAAGTAGCTCTTTCCACCTGCAAAATTTTGCAAGAGAATTGGGATAAGACTCTCCAGCTTATTCTTCAGGTACATTCAGAGTTCATCTCTCATTTTGGTGTTTCTATATAAGTATATATATTCTTTTATTCTTTGGCATTTTGTCAAAAAGGGGGAGATTATTGTTGGATATGTATACTATGGGTGAATAAGTGTTTTCGGAAAAATTGTACAAAGGAAGAGATATACAGCTCATGTAAATACTGTATGTACATTCTATGGGGGAGTTGTATATAACAAAGCTATGTATATTCAGAATCAGTCATCAGCATGTCAGATAAATTTTGTCTCATAAGTGTTTTTGTCACTAATGCCAAAGGGGGAGATTGTTGGCATTATGATACATTTTTGTCATTAGTTACAACACTTATTGGATTCTGAATGCTTACCGAGCTCTCACTGGACATTCCTTTGTAAGCCAATCTTTACCTAGTTCTCAGTGTTTACCAAGTGATCGAGGTGAACAAAGAAGTCAGTGTTTACCGAGTGATCGAGGTGAACAAAGCAACCAGTGTTTACCGAGTGTTCGAGGTAAAGAAAGGAATCAGTTTTGACTGAGTGAAGATGTACTTACTATTGACCGAGAACTTCGTGATAACTGAGCTCCTGAGGTTATCAAGGAAACTAACTATCACCAAGTCACCAGGTTCTATCGAGTGTTTCCTTTGATCACCGAGCTACAGTTCAGATAGAAGTGTTCACCGAGTGACATCTCTTCTACCGAGTCTCCAATGGTTACCGAGTTCAGAACTACTCGAAGTGTTTAGTATGGACCGTGCCTTCACTTCTACCGATTGCATGACGATGCCGAGTAACGCAGTGGACGTCGAGTATCAGAAGGACATCGAGTCAGTTCAGTGAACCCAAGATTTTACCTTGGGCCGACTTTGTATAGAGATTTGCACTTGTTGTTTTGGCCGACCTTGCATGTATTGTTTATTTGGATAGTATATATATGCAATGTATTGTATCATTCAAATATAATGGTAATGAATGAAAATGTGAAAGTGTGAAAGAAATACATGCGTGCAAAAGTATGTGTGCTGAGTTGTGAAGGTATTCAGCAAGGTCAAGTTTTGGAGTAGAAAATTTTTATCTATCACATCAAGGTGAATCAGAGCATAGCGGATCTTATCAGCAATCAGTTGTAATCAGATCTACTGTTTCATTCTAACAGGTGAATCAATTTTTGTAAATCCTTTAACAAGGTAGACTTAACAGTCTTTTGTAAATCTCCTAACAGAGTGCATACTTTATTGTATGTTTGTAAATCTTCTAAAAAGGTGGATCTAGCAATCCTTTGTGCTCCTAACAGGGCAGATCACCAGAAGTGGTCATTGTAAGCCTTAACCAGCCAACTTCATACTGCAGTAATGAAGCTTTGTGGGTTTCATCCCCACCCCAGTTTTACTTTCTATTTGGAAGGTTTCTGGGTCACCAAATCTGTGTGTTCAAGTGTTGCAAATGATTTTGTTTCATGCTTACAGTAGGTTACTTGGATGAATGGTGAATATATCAGTATGCAGTTTTATTGTTTGAAATTTTAAAAGTTACTGATTCACCCCTCCCCTCTCAGTAACTTGTCATATCTTAAACATTTTCAACACTTATTTCTAATTAATTAAACAAAGTTATTTATTTAAATCAGAAGCCATTCCTAATTAATTAAATGAAGTTATTTAATTAAATAAGAAAAGTGTCTGTAATTAATTAAAGATTATTTAATTAAATAGAAAAAGTAATTATGAGATCATATCTCACTATTGATCAAAAATGAGTTAAATTAGTTAACTACTTTTTCTACTCAAATTGAATCAGGTAACTCCTTATTTTAGTCAAATTAAATCCGTTAACTCCCTTTAATTTTCAAATCTTCCTTTATGACTGAACTTCGCCTTTAATCCTGATCGTTGATTGAAATCGATCTCAACCGTTGATGTATTTTAGGAAAGTCTATTTAAGAGACCCTCATCTCATCATTTTGAAAGGTTGAATGAGAATTTGCATCGAATTATTGTTGGAATTCATACTCACATTTGGTCATATCCACATACGCAAAGATCAAGTTTGACCAAAAGTTGACCAGATTTAACCATGGTTGACTTGAGTTGACTAGTTTCGAAAAGAATTTCAAAATAATCAAAACAAAATTATTTAATTAAAAGGAGTACTTACTTCTAATTAATTAAACAAAGTTATTTAATTAAATGAGAAGTCATTCTTAATTAATTAAATGAAGTTATTTAATTAACAAGAAAAGTGTCTCTAATTAATTAAAGATTATTTAATTAAATAGAAAAAGTAATTAGGAGAGCATATCTCATTTTATTAAATTAAATATCTCAACAAAATCTCCCTTCAATTCAGAAAGGGAAATTTCCAGTTCACTATTGATCAAGAATGAGTTAAATGAGTTAACTCTTTTTTCTACTCAAATTGAATCAGTTAACTCCTTATTTTACTATAATTAAATTTGTTAACTCCCTTTAATTTAAAAATCTCCCTTTATGACTGAACTTCACCTTTAATCTTGACTGTTGATTTTAATCGATCTCAACCATTGATGAAATCCAAGAAAGTGTAATTAAGAGACACTCATCTCTTCATTTTGAAAGGTTGAATGAGAATTTGCATCGAATTATTGCTAGAATTCATACTCACATTTGCTAATATTCACATACGAAAAGATCAGCTTTGACAAAAAGTTGACTAGATTTAACCATGGTTGACTTGAGATGACTAGTTTTGAAAAGAATTTAGAAACAATTAAACGAAATTATTTAATTAAATGGAGTACTTACTTCTAATTAATTAAACAAAGTTATTTAATTAAATGGCAAGTCAATCCTAATTAATTAAATGAAGTTATTTAATTCAATAAGAAAAGTGTCTCTAATTAATTAAAGATTATTTAATTAAATAGAAAAAGTAATTATGAGAGCATATCTCATTTTATTAAATTAAGTATCTCAACAAAATCTCTCTTCAGCTCAAAAAGGGAAATTTTCGGTTCACTATTTATCAAAAATGAGTTAAATCAATTAACTCTTTTTTCTATTCAAATTGAATCAGTTAACTCCTTATTTTACTCAAATTAAATCTGTTAACACCCTTTAATTTGGAAATATTTCTTTATGACTGAACTTCACCTTTAATCCTGACCGTCGATTGAAATCGTTCTCAACCGTTGATGAATTCTAGGAAAGTCTATTTAAGAGACCCTCATCTCTTCATTTTGAAAGGTTGAATGAAGATTTGCATCGAATTGTTGCTAGAATTCATACTCACATTTGCTCATAGTCACATACGCAAAGATCAAGTTTGACCAAAAATTGACCATATTTTACCACGGTTGACTTGAGTTGACTAGTTTCGAAAAGAATTTTGAAATAGTTAAATGAAATTATTTAATTAAATGGAGTACTAACTTCTAATTAATTAAAAAATGTTATTTAATTAAATGAGAAGCCATTCCTAATTAATTAAATGAAGTTATTTAATTAAATGAGAAAAGTGTCTCTAATTAATTAAAGATTATTCAATTAAATAGAAAAAGTAATTATGAGAGCATATCTCATTTTATAAAATTAAATATCTCAACAAAATCTCTCTTTAGTTCAAACAGGGAAATTTAAAGTTCACTATAGATAAAAAATGAGTTAAATCAGTTAACTCATTTTTCTACTCAAATTGAATCAGTTAACTCCTTATTTTACTCAAATTAAATATGTTAACTCCCTTTAATTTGGAAATCTCCCTTTATGACTGAAGTTGACCTTTAATTCTGGCCGTTGATTGAAATCAATCTCAACTGTTGATAAATTCTAGGAAAGTCTATTTAAGAGACCCTAATCTCTTCATTTTGAAAGATTGAATGAGAATTTGCATCGAATTGTTGCTGGAATTCATACTCACATTCGCTTATATTGACATACGCAAAGATCAAGTTTGACCAAAAGTTGACCAGATTTAACCACAGTTGACTTGAGTTGACTAGTTTCGAAAAGTATTTTGAAATAATTAAACGAAATTATTTAATTAAATGGAGTACTTACTTCTAATAAATTAAACAAAGTTATTTAATTAAATGAGAAGGCATTCCTAATTAATTAGAATAATTTTTTTAATTAAATAAGAAAAGTGTCTCTAATTAATTAAATATTATTTAATTAAATAGAAAAAGTAATTATGAGAGCATATCTCATTTTATTAAATTAAATATCTCAACAAAATCTCTCTTTAGTTCAAATAGGGAAATTTCCAGTTCACTATTGATCAAAAATGAGTTAAAACAGTTAACTCCTTTTTCTACTCAAATTGAATCAGTTAACTCCTTATTTTACTCAAATTAAATTTGTTAACTCCATTGAATTTGGAAATCTCCCTTTATGACTGAACTTCACCTCTAATCCGGACCATTGATTGAAATTGATCTGAACCTTTGATGAATTTCATGAAAATCTATTTAAGAGACCCTCATCTCTTCATTTTGAAGATTGAATGAGAATTTGCATCGAATTGTTGCTAGAATTCATCTCACATTTGCTCATATTCACATATGCAAAGATCAAGTTTGACCAAAAGTTGGCCAGATTTAACCACGGTTGACTTGAGTTGACTAGTTTCGAAAAGAATTTTGAAATAATTAAATATAATTATTTAATAAAATGGAGTACTTACTTCTAATTAATTAAAGAAAGTTATTTAATTAAATGAGAAGCCATTCCTAATTAATTAAATGAAGTTATTTAATTAAATAAGAAAAGTGTCTCTAATTAATTAAAGATTATTTAATTAAATAGAAAAGTAATTATGAGAGCATATCTCATTTTATTAAATTAAATATCTCAACAAAATCGCTCTTTAGTTCAAAAAGAGAAATTTTTAGTTCACTATTGATCAAAAATGAGTTAAATCAGTTAACTCCTTTTTCTACTCAAATTGAATTAGTTAACTCCTTATTTTACTCAAATTAAATCTGTTAACTCCCTTTAATTTGGAAATCTTCCTTTATCACTCAACATCACCTTTAATCTTGACCGCTGATTGAAATCGATCTCAAATGTTGATGAAATCCAGGGAAGTCTATTTGAGAGACCCTCATCTCTTCATTTTGAAATGTTGAATGAGAATTTGCATCAAATTATTGATGTAATTCATACTCACGTTTCCTCATATTCACATACACAAAGATTAAGTTTGACCAAAAGTTGACCAGATTTAACCAGGGTTGACTTGAGTTGACTAGTTTCGAAAAGAATTTTGAAATAATTGAACAAAATTATTTAATTAAATGGAGTACTTACTTCTAATGAATTAAACAAAGTTTTTTAATTAAATGAGAAGCAATTCCTAATTAATTAAATGAAGTTATTTAATTAAATAAAACAATTATCTCTAATTAATTATAGATTATTTAATTAAATAGAAAAAGTAATTATGAGAGCATATCTCATTTTATTAAATTAAATATCTCAACAAAATCTCTCTTCAGTTCAAAAAGGCAAATTTCCAGTTCACTATTGATAAAAAATGAGCTAAATCAGTTAACTCCTTTTTGTAATCAAATTGAATCAGTTAACTCCTCATTTTACTCAAATTAAATCTGTTAACTCCCTTTAATTTGAAAATCTCCTTTTATGACTGAACTTCACCTTTAATCCTGATCGCTAATTGAAATCGATCTCAACCGTTGATGAATTTTAGGAAAGTCTATTTAAGAGACCCTCATCTCTTCATTTTGAAAGGTTGAATGTGAATTTCCATCGAATTGTTGCTGGTATTCATACTCACATTTGCTCAATTTCACATTCGCAAAGATCAAGTTTGACCAATAGTTGACCAGATTTAACCACGGTTGACTTGAGTTGACTAGTTTCGAAAAGAATTTTGAAATAATTGAACAAAATTATTTAATTAAATGGAGTACTTACTTCTAATTAATTAAACAAAGTTTTTTAATTATATGAGAAGCCCTTCCTAATTAATTAAATGAAATTATTTAATTAAATAAGAAATTTGTCTCTAATTAATTGAAGATTATTTAATTAAATAGAAAAAGTAATTATGAGAGCATATATGATTTTATTAAATTAAACATCTCAAACAAATTTCTCTTCAGTTCAAAAAGGGAAATTTCCAGTTCACTATTGATAAAAAATGAGTTAAATTAGTTCACTACTTTTTTTAGTCAAATTGAATTAGCTAACTCCTTATTTTACTCAAATTAAATCTGTTAACACCCTTTAATTTGAAAATCTCCCTTTATGACTCAACTTCACCTTTAATCCTGACCGTTGATTGAAATCGATCTCAACCGTTCATGAATTCTAGGAAAGTCTATTTAAGAGACCCTCACCTCTTCATTTTGAAAGGTTGAATGAGAATTTGCATCGAATTGTTGCTGGAATTCATAGTCACGTTTGCTCATATTCACATATGCAAAGATCAAGTTTGACCAAAAGTTGACTAGATTTAACTACGGTTGACTTGAGTTGACTAGTTTTGAAAAAAAAATTGAAATAATTAAATAAAATTATTTAATTAAATGGAGTACTTCTAATTAATTAAACAAAGTTATTTAATTAAATCAGAAACCATTCCTCATTAATTAAATGAAGTTATTTAATTAAATAAAAAAAGTGTCTTTAATTAATTAAAGATTATTTAATTAAATAGAAAACTTATTTATGAGAGCATGTCGCATTTTATTAAATTAAATATCTCAACAAAATCTCTCTTCTGTTCAAAAAAGAAAATTTTCAGTTCGCTAGTGATCAAAAATGAGTTAAATTAGTTAACTCATTTTTCTACTCAAATTGAATCAGTTAACTCCTAATTCTAAACAAATTAAATCTGTTAATTCCCTTTAATTTGGAAATCTCCCTTTGTGACTGAACTTCACTTTTAATTCTAATAGTTGATTCAAATCGATCTCAGTCGTTGATGAATTTCAAGAAAGGTCTATTTAAGAGACCCTCATCTCTTCATTTTGAAAGATTGAATGAGAATTTCCATCGAATTGTTGTTGGAATTCATACTCACGTTTGCTTATGTTCACAAAGAATTTTGAAATAATTAAACGAAATTATTTAATTAGATGGAGTACTTACTTCTAATTAATTAAACTAAGTTATTTAATTAAATGAGAAGCCATTCCTACTTAATTAAATGAAGTTATTTAATAAAACAAGAAATGTGTCTCTAATTAATTATAAATTATTTAACTAAATAGAAAAACTAAATATGAGAGCGTATCTCGTTTTATTAAATTAAATATCTCAACAAAATCTCTCTTCAGTTCAAAAAGGGAAATTTTCAGTTCACTATTGATCAAAAATGAGTTAAATCAGTTAACACTTTTATCTACTCAAACTGAATTAGTTGACTCCTTATTTTACTCAAATTAAATCTGTTAACTCCCTTTAATTTGGAAATCTCCTTTTATGACTGAACTTCACCTTTAATCCTGACCGTTGATTGAAATCGATCTCAACCATTGATGAATTTCAGGAAAGTCTATTTAAGAGACCCTCATCTCTTCATTTTTAAAGGTTGAATTAGAATTTTCATCTAATTGTTGCTAGAATTCATACTCACATTTGCTCATACTCACATACGCAAAGATCAAGTTTGACCAAAAGTTGATCAGATTTAACCACTGTTGTCTTGAGTTGACTAGTTTCAAAAAGAATTTTGAAATAATTAAATGAATATATTTAATTAAATGGAGTAATTACTTCTAATTAATTAAACAAAGTTATTTAATTAAATGAGAATGCATTCGTAATTAATTAAATGATGTTATTTAATTAAATAAGAAAATTGTTTCTAATTAATTAAAGATTATTTATTTAAATAGAAAAAGTAATTATGAGAAAATATCTCATTTTAATAAATTAAATATCTCAACAAAATCTCTCTTCAGTTCAAAAAGATAAATTTCTATCTCACTATTGATCAAAAATGAGTTAAATCAATTGACTTTTTTTTCTACTCAAATTGAATCAGTTAACTCTTTATTTTACTCAAATTAAATCTGTTAACTCCCTTTAATTTAGAAATCTCCCTTTATAACTTAACTTTACCTTTAATCCTGACTGTTGATTGATATCGATCTCAACCGTTGATTAATTCAAGGAAAATGTATTTAAGAGACCCTCATCTCTTCATTTTGAAAGGTTGAATGAGAATTTGCATCGAATTGTTGCTAAAATTCATTCTCACATTTCCTCATATTCACATAGGCAAAGATCAAGTTGGACCAAAATTTGACCAGATTTAACAACGGTTGACTTGAGTTGACTAATTTAGAAAAGAATTTTGAAACAATTAAACAAAATTATTTATTTAGATGGAGTACTTACTTATAATTAATTAAACAAAGTTATTTAATTAAGTAAGAAGCCATTCCTAATTAATTAAATGAAGTTATTTAATTAAATAAGAAAACTACCTCTATTTAATTAAAGATTATTTAATTAAACAGAAAAAGTAATTATGAGAGCATATCTCATTTTATTAAATTAAATATCTCAACAAAATCTCTCTTCAATTCAAAAAGGGAAATTTTCAGTTGACTATTGATGAAAAATGAGTTAAATCAGTTAACTCCTTTTTCCACTCAAATTGAATCAGTTAGCACCTTATTTTACTCATATTAAATCTGTTAACTCCCTTTAATTTGGAAATCTTCCTTTATGACTGAACTTCACCTTTAATCTTGACCGTTGATTGAAATCGATCTCAATCATTGATGAATTTCAGGAAAGTCTATTTAAGAGACCCTCATCTCTTCATTTTGACAGGTTGAATGAGAATTTGAATCGAATTGTTGTTGGAATTCATACTCACATTTGCTCATATTCACATACGCAAAGATCAAGTTTGACCAAAAGTTGACCAGATTTAACCATGGTTGACTTGAGTTGACTAGTTTTGAAAAGCATTTTTAAATAATTAAATGAAATTATTTAATTAAATGGAGTATTTACTTTTAATTAATTAAACAAAGTTATTTAATCAAATGAGAAGCCATTCCTAATTAGTTAAATGAAGTTATTTAATTAAATAAGAAAAGTGCGTCTAATTAATTAAATATTATTTAATTAAATAGAAAAAGTAATTATGAGAGCATATCTCATTTTATTAAACTAAATATCTCAACAAAATCTCTCTTCAGTTCAAAAAGAGAAATTTCTACTTCACTATTGATGAAAAATGAGTTAAATGAGTTAACTCCTTTTTCTACTCAAATTGAATTTGTTAACTCCTTATTTTACTCAAATTAAATCTGTTAACTCACTTTAATTTTGAAATCTCCATTTATGACAGAATTTCACCTTTAATCCTGATCGTTGATTGAAATCGATCTCAACCATTGATGAATTCCAGGAAAGTCTATTTAAGAGACCCTCATCTCTTCATTTTGAAAAGTTGAATGAGAATTTGCATCGAATTGTTATTGGAATTCATACTCACATTTGCTCATATTCACATATCCAAAGATCAAGTTTGACCAAAAGTTGACCAGATTTAACCACGGTTGACCTTAGTTGACTAGTTTCGAAAAGAATTTTGAAATAATTAAATGAAATTATTTAATTAAATGGAGTACTTACTTCTAATTAATTAAATGAAGTTATTTAATTAAATGAGAAGTCATTCCTATTTAATTAAATGAAGTTATTTAATGTGAGGCCTCGCCTTGACCATTCGTAGCCTTAATTGTTGCTTTATCTTTTTGTTACTCATGACTCGAGATGTTGAGACATTATCTGATACTTAGAACATATTATATTATTTCATGTAATGTGATGTTACTTTCATATATATTGATGTTTTGTCATTTAATATTTTATGTATATGTATGTTGATGAAATCGGTAAATGTACGATTGATACGTTGATTTAAGAGTTTTTTTTTTATGGTTGAGAACTAAGTAGGATGAAAGAAACCTTGATTGATGTATGGTTCAATTTATGGAAATTTTTGATACATATACATGTGATTTTCGAGAGTACTGATGTGTGCAATGAGTGTGCAGATATTTTAGTCGAGTAAACCGACAAAGGAACAGAACTGATCTCTATGTGCTATTTTTGAAAACCTTGTTGTTCGTAATTCAAGTATTGTACTGTGAGATGTATGTATTTTATTTCTGTGTTCTGTGAATGTTAATGTTGTAATTAAGTTCTTTTAGTGTCGCTTGACACTCGTAAATTGTTTATGTGCTTCAGTGTGTTGTTTAGGGTTAGTTGTTTAAACTTTGGACCCAGGTTGGTTTAGTTGGTGTCAGTTTAGTTGGTGTCCTAATTATTTTCTAGCCTTTGTTTGGCTCTAAACCTATTCCCAAGGCTTCAAAACATGGAATATTTATACCCCAGGGGTATGGGTATGGGGTAGGGGTCTTTTCCAACCCCTAAGCCTCCTTTGTTGACTTTTGAGGCCACTCAAAAAGTCTCTTTTTGCCTATGTGCGAAAATTGCAAGTGGTTGCCATGAGTTGTCTCACCCCACCTCCACTTAGTGTTTAACCATGGTATGGGTTGTGTTAGGAGTTTCTAGAATTGTAAGTGGGTGGGTGAAGTTATTGGTCCTTTTGGGTGGTTGAGTTTGAGGCTTATTTAGAGGCCCTTCTTGGACTTGTGGAGGTGGTTACCAAATCTCTAAATTTAGAGAGGAGTTTTGAAGATTGAAGGAAAGAAGTGGAAACTCTACTCAAATTTGTTCATTGCCATTACCTCTTTGTGCAGGTAGGAATTGTGATGTCCCTTGTTCATATTTCATTCTTGTTTCATGCTTATGCTACCTTGTTGTTGTTTCAATATTTGTATGTTTTGTGGGTATGTTGGGAAGCTTTGAAAACCATTTTGTTTTTGGATGATTTCCTTTCATGTTCATGTTTGCAATTTTGAGATTTTTCCTACATGGGTGTTTTGGTATTACTCACCCTTGGAGAGGGCAGAAGTGACCAATTTTGGGAAAGGTCTATTTAGTCGGACTCCAGTCAATGTAGAGTCTCTTCTCAGGATGAGAAGAGGGAGAAAGGGTAGGGTGTTATGGGCCCCTACCTGTTAGCACAAACTTTGTATGATTATGGTATGTTGAAATGGAAAAACGGAAGTTCTTGGTATATAGCTCCAATTGGGCATCTGTTGGTGTTGTGCTTGACTTCTCTTGGTTGGAAGAATCCACCTTTCCCTAGTGTTGATTCATTGTGAATCCTATAGTGAAAACCTTGTATGAATATGCATGTTTGTCATGTTTCTTGGTCATGCTTGTTATCACCTGTTCAGATTTTGTTTCCTCCACGGTTCGTAAAAATGTCTTGCAGAATTGGATATGGAACCCTTGTTGAGGGTCATGAAGGAAATTTCATTTAAGTATTGTATTCAGAATTGAAATCCTATGTAATTTGTATCTCAAAACTATGTTGTAATGGCAACGAAGCCGGGTTTTCTTCCTGATTCTTTCCCAGCTGAGCCCTTGAATCAGGTTGTTAATAAAATAAGTGATTGAGTAATCCTTGGTTCTCTTGAAGTTTTTGTATTTTATTTCGTCACTTGAATGTATATTAAAGATGAGATGAATCGATGATGTTCAATTATGCAAGATTCAATTTGTAAATGTATGGTATCTCTTTTGAGTTTGATATGATTTAGTTCATAGTTGTTTGTGTTGAAAGTAAATTTGCAAGAACATGTAGGAAAGAATTATGTCAAGATATCCAAACTTAAATTTGAAACACGATAGAGGAAAGAACTCGGTGGGTTTTGATACTCCCTTCAAATGAATAGAGCATTATCTTTTTTTGATCTCTTTAGTTTCTCAATTGCCCTAAGATTAGTTAGTCTCTATGTTATTCAAATTTTGCTCCATCAATTATAGTAGATAGTTAAATGAATATATAGTTGATTTTGTTGAGCATGATACATAATAAGGTGATAAGTTAATATCATTATGAATTAAAACACCAATCCTATAAAACTCCATAGTAAGACTTAAAACTACAAGTAAGTTTTCAAATGCATGTTAAAAAAAAATAAGGCCTGTAGGAGCACATATATCATTCTAGAAATTGTATGGCAAAAAAAAAAAAAAAGTTCATACTGTTACAGTTTAATATAATAATAGACCCTCAATGATTTAAAAACAATACTTTATAAACATTTAAATATCCTAGCTTCTTATATCCTTTCCTACCATATAAACTTTATTGTCATTAATGTTTCCTCACCTCTACTTGGACGTCGGTTGGAAGAAGGTTTAAAAATATTTATATAAAAATGTTTTATTTACTTACTCTTTGTATCATCATAATGATGATGTCACCCCTATTCTTTACCCCACCTTGACTTTGTGCTTGTCTCAGCTCATGAGGAAATGTGAGGCCTTGGGATGAAGTGACAACATATATTTAAAACCTTATTATTTTCCCCATGTCCCATTCCCTCTATCTGAGTGCTCAATTGCCTTCTCATTTATGCAAGTTGTTGTTTCTATGTTGGTAGGGGGGGGTGAGGGTTAGGTTAGATGTTAGGTGTAAGTTAGTATTAAGTTTTGTTTTTTTGTTAGTTATTTTGTTTAATATTAGATTAGTGTAAAATATGTTTTAGTAAGTATTTATTTTTATTATCGTCTTTTCATATATTTTTTAATTAAGCAAATTTTAAATGTAAATTAATGTGTTAGTTGATATTAGTAGATAGTTAACTATTTAAAGATTAAGTTAGTTGTTCGTTTTGTTAATTTAAATTATTTTTGTTTTTAGTTAGTAGCATATATTCAATTTTATAGTTACCTTATATATGTTTTTGCTAATTGTTATTTATTTTAATTATTTAAGTTGTAAACGTAAATTAAGTAAGTTTTAGTTAGTTATTACTTGTGTTATTGGTGTAATCCATTGTTCAAAATTTTAATATATAATTTTCTTAGTAATGTTAGTTTTTATATTAATGATATATTAGTTAAATATAGTTTAGCTTAGTTTTGTATCAAAAATTAAGATAGAATTCAATTGGAGTTAGTTTAGTTTTAAAGTAATTTAGTTGTTTTACTATTTTAGAAAGTTTTAAATTAATGATCGGTTAATTAATAGACTTTATTAAAATGATAATCAGAATGATTGCTTTAAAATTATAACTAATAATGTTTTAGTTTTGCTAAAGTATTGTTAAAAATTGTAGATAGCATTTTATGAAATATTTTTATTATCTTAATTTAAATTCATATGGTCATTATATTAGAAATGTTTTATTTGATTTTTAATAAAATTACGATTGGAATAAAATTAAGTATAGTTTATATAGGTGTATGGGTAGATGCGATATGTCTCTTAATGAGTTCTTGTTTTGATAATTCGAATGAATTTAAGAGAAGTCAGTTTTAATTTATTTAAGTATAGATATTAGATTTAGATAGTTTAGGTTTTTAGATTTGTTTTAATTGTTTAATTTTTTTAGGAAGCTTTAAATTTCATAATTAGTTAGAATTTATTTAGTTGTTAGTGGATTAAATTTAAAATTAGTAAGTTTATGATAGTTGATCTTTATGTTAAAATAGTCAGAATGTTTAAGTTAATAAATTATATATATATATATATATATATATTCAGTTTTAATTTTAGTTAATTATTTTCTTAGAGTGACTTTCCTATATCAATTAAGATTGTCAATCGATAATTGTCCAAGAGATTTATAGTTGATGTTGATTAGATACTTTAAATTAATCTAAACTTGAATACATTTACATTATCATCTAAATAATGGTTACATATTGTTGTAAGTTAATTATATAACGTACCCTTTGATCGATATCAATCTTATAACAAAAGCTTCAATATCTTAATGTTGTAATCGTACTCATGTTTATAATATTAAGACATAATGGAGAGAACCTTTACTAAAACTTCTATCTCAATCATTTCAAACTTAGAGCAATTTAATTATTATTAAAAAAAAAAAATTGTGTGTGTTTTTTTTGCCCTCGTAGTTTGGGCATGACATTTAATTAAATAAGAAAAGTGCCTCTAAATAATTAAAAAATATTTAATTAAATAGAAAAAGTAATTATGAGAACATATCTCATTTTATTAAATTAAATATCTCAACAAAATCTCTCTCCAATTCAAAAAGGGAAATTTCCAGTTCACTATTGATAAAAAATGAGTTAAATCAGTTAACTCCTTTTTCTACTCAAATCGAATCAGTTAACTCCTTAATTTACTCCAATTAAATCTGATAACTCCCTTTAATTTGGAAATCTCCCTTTATGACTGAACTTCACCTTTAATCCTGACCGTTGATTGAAATCGATCTCAACCATTAATGAATTCCAGGAAAGTCTATTTAAGAGACCCTCATCTCTTCATTTTGAAAGGTTGAATGAGAATTTGCATCGAATTGTTGCTGGAATTCATACTCACATTTGCTCATATTCACATACAAAAAGATCAAGTTTGACCAAAAGTTGACCAGATTTAACCACGGTTGACTTGAGTTGACTACTTTCGAAAAGAATTTTGAAATAATTAAATGAAATTATTTAATTAAATAGAGTACTTACTTCTAATTAATTAAATAAAATTATTTAATTAAACGAGAAGCCATTCCTAATTAATTAAATGAAATTATTTAATTAAATAAAAAAAGTGCCTCTAATTAATTAAAGATTATTTAATTTAATAGAAAAAGTAATTATGAGAGCATGTCTCATTTTATTAAATTAAATATCTCAACAAAATCTCTCTTCAGTTCAAAAAGGGAAATTTTCAGTTCACTATTGATAAAAAATGAGTTAAATCAGTTAACTCCTTTTTTACTCAAATTGAATCAGTTAACTCCTTATTTTACTCAAATTAAATTTGTTAACTCCCTTTAATTTGAAAATCTCCCTTTATGACTGAACTTCGCCTTTAATCCTGACCGTTGATTGAAATCGATCTCAACCGTTGATGAATTCTAGGAAAGTCTATTTAAGAGACACTCATCTCTTCATTGTGAAAGGTTGAATGAGAATTTGCATCGAATTATTGTTGAAATTGATACTCACATTTTCTCATATTAACATACGCAAAGATAAAGTTTGACCAAAAGTTGACCAAATTTAACCACGATTGACTTGAGTTGACTAGTTTCAAAATTTTCTTTGAAATAATTAAATGAAATTATTTAATTAAATGAAGTACATACTTCTAATTAATTAAACAAAGTTATTTAATTAAATGAGAAGCCATTCCTAACTAATTAAATGAAGTTATTTAATTAAATAAGAAAAGTGTTTCTAATTAATTAAAGATTATTTAATTAAAGAGAAAAAGTAATTATGAGAGCATATCTTATTTTATTAAATTAAATATCTCAACAAAATCTCTCTTCAGTTCAAAAAGGGAAATTTCCAGTTCACTATTGATCAAAAATGAGTTAAATCAGTTAACTCCTTTTTCTACTCAAATTGAATCAGTTAACTCCTTATTTTACTCAAATTAAATCTGTTAACTCTCTTTAATTTGGAAATCTACCTTTATGACTAAACTTCACCTTTAATTCTAACCGTTGATTGAAATCGATCTCAACCGTTGATGAATTCCATGAAAGTCTATTTAATAGACTCTCATCTCTTCATTTTGAAAGGTTGAATGAGAATTTGCATCGAATTGTTGGTGGAATTCATACTCACATTTGCTCATATTCACATATGCAAAGATCAAATTTGACCAAAAGTTGACCTGATTTAACCACGGTTGACTTGTGTTGACTAGTTTCGAAAAGAATTTTGAAATAATTAAACAAAATTATTTAATTAAATAGAGTACTTACTTCTAATTAATTAAACAAAATTATTTAATTAAATGAGAAGCCATTCCTAATTAATTAAATGAAGTTATTTAATTAAATAAGAATAGTGCCTCTAATTAATTAAAGATTATTTAATTAAATAAAAAAAGTAATTATGAGAGCATATATCATTTTATTAAATTAAATATCTCAACAAAATCTCTCTTCAGTTCAAAAAGGGAAATTTCCAGTTCACTATTGATAAAGAAATAGTTAAATTAGTTAACTCCTTTTTCTACTCAAATTGAATTAGTTAACTCCTTGTTTTACTCAAATTAAATCTATTAACTCCCCTTAATTTGGAAATCTCCCTTTATGACTTAACTTCACCTTTAATCCCGACTTTTGATAGAAATCGATCTTACCCGTTGATGAATTCCAGAAAAGTCTATTTAAGAGACACTCATCTTTTCATTTTGAATGGTTGAAGGAGAATTTGCGTCGAATTGTCGCTAGAATTCATACTCACATTTGCTCATATTCATATACGCAAAGATCAAGTTTGACCAAAAGTTGACCAAATTTAACCACGGTTGACTTGAGTTGACTAGTTTCGAAAAGAATTTTGAAATAATTAAATGAAACTATTTAATTAAATTGAGTACTTACTTCTAATTAATTAAACAAAGTTATTTAATTAAATGAGAAGCCATTCCTAATTAATTAAATAAAATTATTTAATTAAATAAGAAAAGTGTCTCTAATTAATTAAAGATTATTTAATTAAATAGAAAAAGTAATTATGAGAGCATATCTGATTTTATTAAATTAAATATCTCAACAAAATCTATCTTCAGTTCAAAAAGGGAAATTTTCAGTTCACTATTGATAAAAAATGAGTTAAATCAATTAACTCCTTTTTCTACTCAAATTGAATCAGTTAACTCCTTATTTTACTCAAATCAAAACTGTTAACTCCCTTTAATTTTGAAATCTCCCTTTATGACTAAACTTCACCTTTAATCCTGACCGTTGATTGAAATCGATCTCAACCATAGATGAATTCCAGGAAAGTCTATTTAAGAGACCCTCACCTCTTCATTTTGAAAGGTTGAATGGGAATTTGCATCGAATTGTTTCTAGAATTCATACTCACATTTGCTCATATTTACATACGCAAAGATCAAGTTTGACCAAGAGTTGACCAAATTTAACCACGGTTGACTTGAGTTGACTACTTTTGAAAAGAATTTTGAAATAATTAAACGAAATTATTCAGTTAAATGGAGTACTTACTTCTAATTAATTAAACAAAGTTATTTAATTGAATGAGAAGCCATTCCTAATTAATTAAATGGAGTTATTTAATTAAATAAGAAAAATGCCTCTAATTAATTAAAGATTATTTAATTAAATAGAAAAAGTAATGATGAGAGCATATCTCATTTTATTAAATTATATATCTAAACAAAATCTCTCTTTAGTTCAAAAAAGAAAATTTTCAGTTCACTATTTATCAAAAATGAGTTAAATCAGTTAACTCCTTTTTCTACTCAAATTGAATCAGTTAACTCCTTATTTTACTCAAATTAAATCTGTTAACTCCCTTTAATTTGGAAATCTCCCTTTATGACTCAACTTCACCTTTAATCCTGACCGCTGATTGAAATCGATCTCAACCTTTGATGAACTCCAGAAAAGTCTATTTAAGAGACCTTCATCTCTTCATTTTGAAAGGTTGAATGAGAATTTGCATCAAATTGTTGCTGGAAATCATACTCACATTTGCTCATATTCACACACGCAAATATCAAGTTTGACCAAAAGCTGACCAAATTTAACTACAGTTGACTTGAGTTGACTAGTTTCGAAAAGAATTTTTTAATAATTAAACGAAATTATTTAATTAAATGGAGTACTTACTTCTAATTAATTAAACAAAGTTATTTAATTAAATAAGAAGCCATTCCTATTTTAATTAAATGAAGTTATTTAATTAGATAAGAAAAGTGTCTCTAATTAATTAAAGATTATTTAATTAAATAGAAAAAGTAATTATAAGAGCATATCTCATTTTATTAAATTAAATATCTCAACAAAATCTCTCTTCAGTTGAAAAAGGGAAATTTTCAGTTCACTTTTGATTAAAAATGAGTTAAATTAGTTAACTCCTTTTTCTACTCAAATTGAATCAATTAACTCCTTATTTGACTCAAATTAAATCTTTTAGCTCCCTTTAATTTTGAAATCTCCTTTTATGACTGAACTTCACCTTTATTCCTGATTGTTGATTGAAATCGATCTCAACCGTTGATGAATTCCAGGAAAGTTTATTTAAGAAACTCTCGTCTCTTCATTTTGAAAGGTTGAATAAGAATTTGATTCAAATTGTTGTTGGAATTCATATTCACATTTGCTCATATTCACATACGCAAAGATCAAGTTTCACCAAAAGTTGACCAAATTTAACCTCGATTGACTTGAGTTGACTAGTTTCAAAAAGAATTTTGAAATAATTAAACGAAATTATTTAATTAAATGGAGTACTTACTTCTAATTAATTAAACAAAGTTATTTAATTAAATGAAAAGCCATTCCTAATTAATTCAATGAATTTATTTAATTAAATAAGAAAAGTGTCTCTAACTAATTAAGGATTATTTAATTAAATAGAAAAAGTAATTATGAGAGCATATCTCATTTTATTAAATTAAATATCTCAACAAAATCTCTCTTCAGTTGAAAAAGGGAAATTTTCAGTTCACTATTGATAAAAAATGAGTTAAATTAGTTAACTCCTTTTTCAAGTCAAATTGAATCAGTTAACTCCTTATTTTACTCAAATTAAATCTGTTAATGCCCTTTAATTTGGAAATCTCCCTTTATGACTTAACTTGACCTTTAATCTTGACCGTTGATTGAAATCGATCTCAACCATTGATGAATTCCAGGAAAGTCTATTTAAGAGACCCCTATTTCTTCATTTTGAAAGGTTGAATAAGAATTTGGATCGAATTGTTGCTCGAATTCATACTCATATTTTCTCATATTCACATACGCAAACATCAAGTTTGACCAAAATTTGACCAGATTTAACTACAGTTGACTTGAGTTGACTAGTTTTGAAAAGAATTTTGAAATAATTAAATGAAATTATTTAATTAAATGGAGTACTTACTTATAATTAATTAAACAAAGTTATTTAATTAAATCAGAAGTCATTCCTAATTAATTAAATGAAGTTATTTAATTAAATAAGAAAAGTGTCTCTAATTAATTAAAGATTATTTAATTAAATGGAAAAAGTAATTACGAGAGCATATGTCATTTTATTAAATTAAATATCTCAACAAAATCTCTCTTCAGTTCGAAAACGGAAATTTCCAGTTCACTATTGATCAAAAATGAGTTAAATCAGTTAACTCCTTTTTCTACTCAAATTGAATCAGGTAACTCTTTATTTTATTCAAATTAAATCTGTTAACTCCCTTTAATTTGGAAATCTTCCTTTATGACTGAACTTCAACTTTAATCCTGACCGTTGATTGAAATTGATCTCAACTGTTGATGAATTAGATGAAAGTCTATTTAAGAAAAGTATCTCTAATTAATTAAAGATTATTTAGTTAAATAGAAAAAGTAATTATGATAGCATATCTCATTTTATTAAATTAAATATCTCAACAAAATCTGTCTTCAGTTGAAAATGCGAAATTTTTAGTTTACTATTGATAAAAAATGAGTTAAATTAGTTAACTCCTTTTTCTACTCAAATTGAATCAGTTAACTCTTTATTTTACTCAAATTAAATCTGTTAACTCCCTTTAATTTGAAAATTTTCCTTTACTCAAAAAGTAATTATGAGAGCATATCTCATTGTATTAAATTAAATATCTGAACCAAATCTCTATTCAGTTCGAAAAGGGAAATTTTCAGTTCACTACTGATCCAAAATGAGTTAAATCAGTTGACTCCTTTTTCTATTCAAATTGAATTAGTTAACTCCTTATTTTACTCAAATTAAATCTGTTAACACCCTTTAATTTTGAAATCTCCCTTTATGACTGAACTTCACCTTTAATCCTGACTGTTGATTGAAATCAATCTCAACCGTTGATGAATTCCAGAAAAGTCTATTTAAGAGACCCTCATCTCTTCATTTTGAAAGGTTGAATGTAAATTTGCATCGAATTGTTGTTGGAATTCATACTCACATTTGCTCATATCCACATGAGCAAAGGTCATGTTTGACCAAAAATTGACCTGATTTAACCATGGTTGACTTGAGTTGACTAGTTTCGAAAAGAATTTTTAAATAATTAAATGAAATTATTTAATTAAATGTTGTAGTTACTTCTAATTAATTAAACAAAGTTATTTAATTAAACGAGATGCCATTCCTAATTAATTAAATGAAGTTATTTAATTAAATAAGAAAAGTGCCTCTAATTAATTAAAGATTATTTAATTAAATAGAAAAAGTAATTATGAGAGCATATCTCATTTTATTAAATTAAATATCTCAACAAAATTTCTCTTCAATTCAAAAAGGTAAATTTTAGTTCACTATTGATAAAAAAATAGTTAAATCAGTTAACTCATTTTTCTTCTCAAATTGAATCAGTTACCTCCTTATTTTACTCAAATTAAATCTGTTAACTCCCTTTAATTTGGAAATATTCCTTTATGACTGAACTTCACGTTTAATCCTGAGCGTTAATTGAAATTGATCTCAACCGGTGATGAATTCCAGGAAAGTCTATTTAAGAGACCCTCATCTCTTCATTTTGAAAGGTTGAATGAGAATTTACATCAAATTATTGCTGGAATTCGTACTCACATTTGCTCATATTCACATACGCAAAGATCAAGTTTGACCAAAAGTTGATCAGATTTAACCACGGTTGACCTGAGTTGACTAGTTTCGATTTTTTTTTTGAAATAATTAAACGAATTTTTTTAATTAAATGGAGTACATACTTCTAATGAATTAAACAAAGTTATTTAATTAAATGAGAATCCATTCCTAATTAATTCAACAAAGTTATTCAATTAAATAAAAAAAGTTCCTCTAATTAATTAAAGATTATTTAATTAAATAGAAATAGTAATTATGAGAGCATATCTCATTTCATTAAATTAAATATCTCAACAAAATCTCTGTCCAGTTCAAAAAGGGAAATTTCCAGTTCACTATTGATAAAAAATGAGTTAAAGGAGTTAACTCTTTTTTCTATTCAAATTGAATTAGTTAACTCATTATTTTACTCAAATTAAATCCGTTAATTCCCTTTAATTTGGAAATCTCCCTTTATGACTAAACTTCACCTTTAATCTTGACCATTGATTGAATCCGATCTCAAACTTGATGAATTCCAAGAAATTCTATTTAAGAGACCCTCATCTCTTCATTTTGAAAGGTTGAATGAGAATTTGCATCAAATTGTTGCTGAAATTCACACTCGCATTTGCTCATATTCACATATGCAAAGATCAAGTTTGACCTAAAGTTGACTAGATTTAACCACAGTTAACTTGAGGTGACTAGTTTCAAAAATAATTTTGAAATAATTAGGTGAAATTATTTAATTAAATGGAGTACTTACTTCTAATTAATTAAATAAAGTTATTTAATTAAATGAGAAGCCATTCCTAATTAATTAAATGAAGTTATTTAAATAAAAAAGAAAAGTGTCTCTAATTAATTAAAGATTATTTAATTAAATAGAAAAAGTAATTATGAGAGCATATCTCATTTTATTAAATTAAATATCTTAACAAAATCTCTTTTCACTTCAAAAAGGGAAATTTTCAGTTCACTATTGATCAAAAATGAGTTAAATTAGTTGACTCCTTTTTCTACTCAAATTGAATCTGTTAACTCCTTATTTTACTCAAATTAAATCTGTTAAATCCCTTTAATTTGAAAATCTCCCTTTATGACTGAACTCCACCTTTAATCCTGACCGTTGATTGAAATCGATCTCTTCATTTTGAAAGGTTGAATGAGAATTTGCATGGAATTGTTGCTGGAATTCATACTCACATTTGCTAATATTCACATACGCAAAGATCAAGTTTGACCGAAAGTTGACCAGATTCAACCACGATTGACTTGAGTTGACTAGTTTCGAAAAGAAATTTGAAATAATTAAATGAAATTATTTAATTAAATGGAGTACATATTTCTAATTAATTAAACAAAGTTATTTAATTAAATAAGAAAAGTGTCTCTAATTAATTAAAGATTATTTAATTAAATAGAAAAATTAATTATGAGAGCATATCTCATTTTATTAAATTAAATATCTCAACAAAATCTCTCTTCAGTTTAAAAAGGGAAATTTTCATTTCACTATTGATGAAAAATGAGTTAAATCAGTTTTCTCCTTTTCCTACTGAAATTGAATCAGTTAACTCCTTATTTTACTCAAATTAAATCTGTTAACTCCCTTTAATTTGGAAATCTCCCTTTATGACAAAACTTCATTTTTAATCTTGAGCGTTGATTGAAATCGATCTCAATCATTGATGAATTCTAGGAAAGTCTATTTAAGAGATTCTCATCTTTTCATTTTGAAAGGTTGAATGAGAATTTGCATCGAATTGTTGCTAGAATTCATACTGACATTTGCTCATATTCACATACACAAAGATCAAGTTTCACCAAAAGTTGACCAGATTTAACCACGGTTGACTAGTTTCGAAAAGAATTTTGAAATAATTAAACGAAATTAGTTAATTAAGTGGAGTACTTACTTCTAATTAATTAAAAAAGGTTATTTAATTAAATGAGAAGTCATTCCTAATTAATTAAATGAAGTTATTTAATTAAATAAGAAAAGTGTCTCTAATTAATTAAAGATTATTTATTTAAATAAAAAAAGTAATTATGAGAGCATATCTCATTTTATTAAATTAAATATCTCAACAAAATCTCTCTTCAGTTCAAAAAGAAAAATTTTCAGTTCACTATTGATCAAAAATGAGTTAAATGAGTTATCTCCTTTTTCTACTCAAATTGAATCAGTTAACTCCTTATTTTACTCAAATTAAATCTGTTAACTCCCTTTAATTTGGAAATCTCCCTTTATGACTGAACTTCACCTTTAATTCTAACCGTTGATTGAAATCGATCTCAACCGTTGATGAATTTCAAGAAAGTCTATTTAAGAGACCCTCATCTCTTCATTTTTGTCATGCCCAAACTACGAGGGAAAAACACACAATTTTTTTTTTTTTATTAATTTGCTCTAGGTTTTGGATATGATATTTTTTTCATTTTCAACATAGAGGTAAAGTTAAAATTTTACCAAATTGACATCCTCAATTCCATCCTATTTTTTTTTTAGATTCATCCATCTAAATTTAAACCATGAATGATTCATATGACAAACAAATTATTCTCAACACCAATTTTATTAGCAAACCTGATTCAAAGGCTCAGCCGGGAAAGAATCAGGAGAAAACCCGGCTTCGTTGCCATTTACAATAAGTTTAAAATACAATTTACAATAGGATCTCAATCCCAAATTTTATTAATTTAATAGAATTTTTTCCATGATCCTCATCAAGGGATTATAATGTTTACTGCAATACATTTCTAGAACCAAGGAGGAAACAAATATCTGATCAGGTGACAACCAAGCATAACCAAGAGAGAATCAAACATGCATAATCATACATAGTTTACACAATAGGATTCACAATGAATCAAAATGAGGGAAAGGTGGATTCTTCCAATTAGGAGAAGTCAAGCACAACACCAATAGATGCCCAATTGGGGCTAGATACCAAAAACTTCTGTTCTTCCATTTCAACATAATAGAATCATACAAAGTTTGTGCTGACAGGTAGGGGCTCATAACACCCTACCCTTTCTCCCTTTTTTCATCCTGAGAAGAGACTCTACACTGGTTGGAGTCCGACTAAATAGACCTTTCCCAAAATTGGTCACTTCTACCCTCTCCAAGGGTGAGTAATATCAAAACACCCATGCAAAAAAAACTCAAAATTGAAAACATAACCATGAAAAGAAAACAACCAAAATAACATAGTTTCCAAATCTTCCCAACATACCCACAAACATACAAACCTTGCAACAAGAACAAGGTAACATGAACATGAAACAAACATAAAAATTGAATAAGGGAGATGAAAATTTTCTACTTTCACAAAGAGGTAATGGCAATGAACAAGTTTGAGTAGAGTATCCCTTTTCCTTCCTTCAACCTTCAAGAATTCCTCTCTAAATGTAGAGATTGGGTAACAACCTCCACAAGTCCAAGAAGGGCTTCTAAATAAGCCTCCAACTCAACCACCCAAAAGGAGCAATAACTATTTCCACCCACTAGCAATTCTAGAAACTCCTAACTCAACCTACACTATGGTTAAACCCTAAGTGGAGATGAGGTGAGGTAACTCAAGATAACCATGGTCAATTTTCGCACAAAGGCAAAAAGAGACTTTTTGAGTGACCTCAAAAGTCAAAAGAAGGGGCTTAGGGGTTGGAAAAGACCGCTAACCCATACCCATACCCTTTGGGTATAATAATTTCATGATTTAAGCCTTAGGAAAGAGGTTTAGAGCCAAATAAAATCTAGGAATAAAATAGGACCATTTAACTATTCTAACACTGTGGATTAAGCACTAATCCGGATTAGGGATGATTAACCTCAATTCAGAACCTAATAGAAAACTGACACTAACTTAGACCAACTTGGTCCAAAGGTTAAACAATTAACCCTAAGCATCATTTTGAAGAACATAATCAGTTTACGAGTGTCAAGCGACACTAAAAGAACATAATTACGAACATTAACATTTACTAAACAAAGAAGATACATACATATATCTCACAATACAACACGTGAATTACGAACAACAAGGTTTCCAAAATTAGCACAAAGAGATCAGTTCTGTTCTTTTGGAAGGTTTTTTGGCTAAATATCTGCACACTCATTGCACACATCAGTAGTCCCAAAAAATCACATGTACATAAATGTATACGTATCAGAAGTTCACATAAATTAAAACATACATCAATAAGGGTTTCTTCATCTTGCTTAATTCTTAAACATTTAAAATCTCTTAAATCAAAGTCTCAATCCTACATTTATTGATTTCATCAATATACATATACATGAAACATTAAATGACAATCATCAAATATATCTGAAAGTAACATCACACAACATGAAATAATAAAGTATGTTCTAAGCATCAGATAATGTCTCGACATCTCGAGTTGTGAATATCAAAATAATAGTAATGCATCACTATGCTACGATGGGTCAGGGCGAGGCCTCACATCCTCCCCCACTAGGCATGAAATTCCTCCTGGAGTTTATCAAAATGGTACGGGTACTGAGATCACATCTGCGCTGCATCCTCCGATGAAGTTGTGACCTCATCGTAACAATCCCATTGGACCCTAACCTGGTCCAGCTCTTGGCCTCGAAGTGCTAGGGTCCGTCGGGCAATAATGCAGATAGGCTCCAGTGCTAGCTGTCCGTCCGAATCCAATTGTAAAGCATTCCAATCTATAATATGAGACTCATCATAAATGTATCCTCTAAGTACTGAAATATGAAACACATCATGGATGCATGACAGGC
Source organism: Cupressus sempervirens (assembly GCA_028749045.1). Lineage (NCBI taxonomy): Eukaryota > Viridiplantae > Streptophyta > Pinopsida > Cupressales > Cupressaceae > Cupressus > Cupressus sempervirens. The sequence continues at coordinate 674,417,781 of CM053790.1, read as the reverse complement.
TAGGTGGCAAAGCTAAATGGTATGCAACAGGTCCTATCCTCTCAAGGATCTTGAACGGCCCAACAAAACGGGGTGCCAACTTAGAGCCCTTTCTGAACTGAATCGGACTCTTGTGTGGTTGCACCCTCAAGAACACTCTATCACCAACCTGATACTCTCAATCTATCCTCTTCGCATCAGCATACTTTTTCTACCTATCTTGTGCCTCTCTCAAGCACTGTCTAATCAGGGTCACCTACTGCTCCATCTCCTTTACTAACTGGAGACCAATAGATACTCGATCCTCGATCTTGTCCCAACTCAAGGGTGTCCTACATGGTCTTTTGTACAAGGCCTCATAAGGTGGCATACCTATGGAAGAATGATGCCCATTGTTATAGAAAAACTTGACAAGATGAAGGTATTACTCCCATTTGACCTGATGATCCATCACATACATACATAGCATGTCCTCCAAAACTTGATTTACTCACTCAGTCTGGCCATCGGTCTGAGGATGGTACGTTGTACTAAAATTGAGCCTAGTGCCCAAAGCTGATTGCAACTCTCTCTAAAATGAAGAAGTGAACAAAGAGACTCTGTCAGATATGATCTTACGAGGAACACCATGAAATCTAACAATGTCCCACAAGAACACTTGAGCTATGTCTCGTGCTGTGAATGTAGTACGCACGGGTGAGAAATGGGAAACCTTGGTCAATGTATCAACTATCACCAAAATGGCATCATGGTGACGAGATGACATAGGAAGATCAACACTAAAATCCATAGATATAGTGTCCCATTTCCACATTGCAATCTAATGCGGCTGGAGAAGCCTACCAAGATGACGGTGCTCCGCCTTCACCCTCTGGCACTCAAGGCATCTCGCAACTATGCCAACAATCTGCACTCTCATGCCTGGCCAATGATACAACTGCCTCAAATCTACATGTAACTTCTTAACACTGGGGTGCGCTGCATAAGGTGCTCTGTGAGCCTCAAGTACAATGAGCTCGCGCAAACCCCCAATGGAAGGTACATACATACGTCCCCTATAATGCAAAAGTCCATCAGACTCTAAGGAATACTCTGCAAACTTCCCTTCCAAGGGTCTCTGAGAATGTACTAACTGACTAACTTTTGCATAAAGCTCATCAGCTGGTAAGTGCTGCAAGATCTACTCTCTCAAGTCAGTTCAAGTAGTCACAGATGAAAGCTCATGGCGCCTTCTACTTAAGGCATTTGCAACCACATTCTCCTTTCCCTTGATGTAATGAACATCAAAATCATACTCACACAGGAACTCCATCCATCTTCTTTGCCTAGCATTAAGGTTCGGCTGAGAAAATATGTACTACAAGCTTTGGTGATTGGAATGAAGCTCAAATCTATGACCCAGAAGGAAATGTCGCCATCTCACCAAGGCATGAACCACTGCTGCTAGTTTTAGGTCATGAGTAGGATAATTGAGTTGATGAGTCTTCAACTTCCTAGACTCAAAGGAAATAGGTCGTCCTTCCTGCATAAGGACTGCTCCTAACCCATCTAAAGATGCATCGGTGCACACCACAAAATTTGCAACAAGATCTGGTATTGCAAGAATCGGTGCACTCGTGAGGGCTCTCTTGAGCTCTTCAAAAGCTCTACCACACTTCTCTGTCCACTCATACTTCTTCCCCTTCCTCTGAAGAGAAGTGATGGGGTGTGCCAATCTAGAGAATTCTGAAATGAAGCGTCGGTAATAACCTGCTAGCCCCATAAAGCTCCTCACTTCAGTAACACTGGTGGGCGCTAGCCAATCCATGATAGCCCTAATCTTTGATGGCTCTACTGAGACACCATCAACTGATATGACATGTCCCAAATAATGTATCTCGGGTTTGAAGAATGCACACTTCGACAACCTGCCAAACAACTGATTCTCTCTCAGCCTCTGCAATACCTGTCTCAGGTGCTCTTCATGCTCTCTTCATCATGAGAATAAATTAGAATGTCATCAAGAAACACAACCACAAACTTATCCAAAAAAGTATGAAATACTCCATTCATGAGGCTCATGAATACAGCTGGAGTATTTTTAAGGCCAAAAGGTACCACAGTGAACTCGTAGTGGCCATACCTAGTATGAAAAGCTATTTTGGGGATATCATTATCCACAATCCTCAACTGATGGTAACCCGACTTTAGGTCAATCTTTGAAAATACTCGGGCAACCTGCAACTGATCAAAGAGATCATCGATTCTAGGAAGAGGATATCGATTCTTGATGGTTACTTTGCTCAATTGTCGATAATCAATACACAACCTACGTGATCCATCCTTCTTCTTGACAAAGATCACTGGTGCAGCCCAAGGTGACACACTAGGTTGAATATGCCCTTTCTCTAAGAGTTCCTCCAACTAAGCCTTTAGCTCACTAAGCTCATGAGTAGTCATCCTGTATGGGGCTCTCGAAACTGGCTCAGCTCCTGGCACTAGGTCTATGTGAGAATCCACTGCTTGCGGTGGAGGCATACCAGGAAGCTCTGAAGGAAACACATCTGCAAACTCCTGAAGGATTGGAAAATCATCAAGGGATGGCTCCCTTTCTGAATCTTCCTATCAGTCACTAATAGTGATAGCAAACAACTAACAACCCTTTCGCATGCATCGTCTAAGCTGCATAGCAGAAATCATACGAAGGGACACTGGCCTCTTCACTCCAAAGATCTCCCTAGAGATACCATCATCATCCACACATTCCACCCTCTTCTGTCGAAAATCCATCTTGGCAATGTGGGCATAAAGTCAATCCATGCCAAGAACAACATCATAAGGACCTAGAGGGGTAATGCGTAGATCAGTCCTAGTGGACATGTCTCCAATCTGTATCTGACAACTCCGCACCATGGAACTAACTGACACTCTGGCTCCCGAGGCTAACTTTACCTACCAACTAACATCTTGTCTAACTGCCACTAGCCCGCAATGCTCCACCACAAATGGAGATATAAAAGAGTCAGTAGCCCTAGAATCAAATAAAACTTCAACCATATGGCCCTGTATAATACCTATAGCCTCGATAACTGTGGCCTGATGCTCAGCCTGACGGTTGTCAATCGCTACAAAAACTCTATGGGATCTACCCATGTCACCAACTGTCGGCTCTGAAAAAGCCCTGCTCTGACCACTGGATGCCTATCCCTGCGGACACTCCCTAGCTATATGACCCATGCCGCCACAAGTATAACATGGTCCACAAGTATAAGATCGTGCACCCTGTGACCCAGACTGTTGTGGGCCTTTTGACTTGCTAGATCAGTTGTATCCACCCCTAGAAGACTCCTGAGTCTTCACTGACTGCGACTGTGGGGCCTGTACTTTCTGATCCTGCCTAGGACCCTGTGACTGCCATTGCCTAGGCTTGGAGCCCTAATAACCCTAAGAAGGTTTTTGCTATTGTTGTTTCTGGGGTTTTGGCTGTTGTGACTACTGGCCCTTAGAGGACCTTGCTATATAGTTCTGATTCCCTTTCCAAGGGGGTTTCTGCTGGGAAGAGTTTTAGTTCTGAGACCGATCCCGTGACTCCTACCTACCTCGAGTATCCTCAGCAACTAGTGCTATCTCCACTACCTGTCTGAAGGTGGTAGGGAATGCCATCCTAATTGGGCCCTGAAGTGAGAAATTTAGACCCATGATAAAGTGATGTACCCTAAGTTTCTCGTCCTTCATGTATTTCACATAAGGAAGGAGCTCGAGAAACTTGCTCTCGTACTGAGCCACTATAAGGCCTCTCTGATAAAGAGAATGGAACTCCTCTATCTATTTCTATCAAAAATGCTCTAACAAGTACCTCTCTCAAAATCTTTCTAGGAAAGATTCCCATGTGAGGGTGTCCATCCTCACTCCACCAATGATCTCCTCCTGATGCCACCATTTGGAGGCATCCCCTCTCAACTGATGAACTGCTAAGCATGCTTTTAGATTACTCCCATAAGAGCATAACCCAAAGCACCACTGTAAGCTCTGAAACCATGCCTCTGCTACTGAACCCTCAGTGGTACTGGTAAATAATGGTGGTCCGAGTCGAATCAATTCCCTGATGTCATCTCCTACATGTCTAGGAGGTCTGTCAAAAGGGGGTCCTCTCTGGTGTATGGACTCTTCTTTGTGTTCACCCTAACCCTCTAACTGCCTCGATGGGGGACTCCTAGTCCTCTCTCTGACTCTGGGTCTGCCTCCTCCGGGTCCCTCTGCTTCCACTACTGGAATCTGCTGAACTAGCTGAACTATAGGTATTACTCTCTGCTAAACTACGTCGATCAAAGTCTGAAGTGCATCTATAATGTCTTGGTTCAGGTTCGGTGGTGGTGGAGGTGGAGGTGGTAGTGGAGGTGGTGGTGGTCCATCCTCCTGTCCCGCTCTACCACCCCTAATCCTACAACCTCTGCCTCACCGACTACGAGTAACAGGCGACATCTACACAATTAAAAGTTTGAGTTAAGTTTAGGAAGCACAATGGTTTAAGGTTCCTAGTGTTGAAATACGGGCTCTGATACCAAAATGTCATGCCCAAACTACGAGGGAAAAACACACAAATATATATATATTTTTTATTAATTTTCTCTAGGTTTTGGAAATGATATTTTTTTCATTTTCAACATAGAGGTAAACTTTAAATTTTACCAAATTGATATCCTCAATTCCATCCTTTTTTTTTTGAGATTCATCTATCTAAATTTGAACCATGAATGATTCACATGATAAACAAATTATTCTCAACAACAATTTTATTGGCAAATCTGATTCAAAGGCTCAGCCAGGAAAGAATCAGGAAGAAAACCTAGCTTCGTTGCCATTTATAATAAGTTTAAAATACAATTTACAATAGGATCTCAATCCCAAATTTCATTAATTTAATAGAATTTTCTCCATGATCCTCATCAAGGGATTATAATGTTTTTTGCAATACATTTCTAGAACCAAGGAGGAAACAAATATCTAATTGGGTGACAACCAAGCATAACCAAGAGAGAATCAAACATGCATAATCATACATAGTTTACACAATAGGATTCACAATGAATCAAAACTAGGGAAAGGTGGATTCTTCCAACCAGGAGAAGTCAAGCATAACACCAACAGATGCCCAATCGGGGCTAGATACCAAGAACTTCCATTCTTCCATTTCAACATACTAGAATCATACAAAGTTTGTGCTAACAGGTAGGGGCCCAGAACACCCTACCCTTTCTCCCTCTTCTCATCCTGAGAAGAGACTCTACACTGGTTGGAGTCCAACTAAATAGACCTTTCCCAAAATTGGTCACTTCTGCCCTCTCCAAGGGTGAGTAATACCAAAACACCCATGCAAGAAAAACTCAAAATTGCAAACATAAACATGAAAGGAAAACAACCAAAATAATATAGTTTCCAAATCTTCCCAACATACCCACAAACATATAAACCTTGAAACAACAACAAGGTAACATGAACATGAAACAAACATAAAAACTGAATAAGGGAGATGAGAATTTCCTACCTTCACAAAGAGGTAATGAAAATGAACAAGTTTGAGTAGAGTATCCCATTTCCTTCCTTCAACCTTCAAGAATTCCTCTCTAAATGTAGAGATTGGGTAACAAACTCCACAAGTCCAAGAAGGGCCTCTAAATAAGCCTCCAACTCAACCACCCAAAAGGAGCAATAACTATTTCCACCCACTAGCAATTCTAGATACTCCTAAATCAACCTACACTATGGTTAAACCCTAAGTGGAGATGAGGTGAGGTAACTCAAGATAACCATGGTCAATTTTCGCACAAAGGAAAAAGGAGACTTTTTGAGTGACCTCAAAAGTCAAAAAAAGGGGCTTAGGGGTTGGAAAAGACCCCTAACCCATACCCATACCCTTTGGGTATAATAATTTCATGATTTAAGCCTTAGGAAAGAAGTTTAGAGCCAAATAAAATCTAAGAATAAAATAGGACCATCTAACTATTCTAACATTGCGGATTAAGCACTAATCCAGATTAGGGATGACTAACCTCAATTCAGAACCTAATAGAAAACTGAAATTAACTTAGACCAACTTGGTCCAAAGGTTAAACAATTAACCCTAAGCAACATGCTGAAGAACATAACCAGTTTACGAGTTTCAAGCGACACTAAAAGAACATAATTACGAACATTAACATTTACTAAACAAAGAAGATACATACATATATCTCACAATACAACACGTGAATTATGAACCACAAGGTTTCCAAAATTAGGACAAAGAGATCAGTTCTGTTCCTCTGTAGGGTTTCTCGGCTTAATATTTGCACACTCATTGCACACATCAGTAGTCCCAAAAAATCACATGTACATAAATGTATACGTATCAAAAATTCATATAAATTAAAACATACATCAATAAGGGTTTCTTCATCCTCCTTAATTCTTAAACATTTAAAATCTCTTAAATCAAAGTCTCAATCCTACATTTACTGATTTCATCAATATACATATACATGAAACATTAAATGACAATCATCAACTATATCTGAAAGTAACATCACACAACATGAAATAATAAAGTATGTTCTCAGCATCAGATAATGTCGCGACATCTCGAGTCGTGAATATCAAAATAATAGTAATGCATCACTATGCTACAATGGGTCGAGGCGAGGCCTCACAATTTTGAAAGGTTTAATGAGAATTTGCATCGAATTGTTGTTGGAATTCATACTCACATTTTCTCATATTCACATATGCAAAGATCAAGTTTGACCAATACTTGACCAGATTTAACCACGGTTGACTTGAGTTGACTAGTTTCGAAAAAAAAATTGAAATAATTAAATGAAATTATTTAATTATATGGAGTACTTACTTCTAATTAATTAAACAAAGTTATTTGATTAAATGAGAAGCCATTCCTAATTAATTCAATAAAGTTATTTAATTAAATAAGAAAAGTGTCTCTAATTAATTAAAAATTATTTAATTAAATAGAAAAAGTAATTATGAGAGCATATCTCATTTTATTAAATTAAATATCTCAACAAAATCTCTCTTCAGTTCAAAAGAGAAATTTCCATTTCACTATTGATAAAAAATGAGTTAAATCAGTTAACTCCTTTTTCTACTCAAATTGAATCAGTTAACTCATTATTTTACACAAATTAAATCCGTTAACTCCCTTTAATTTGGAAATCTCCCTTTATGATTGAACTTCACCTTTAATCCTGACCATTCATTGAAATCGATCTCAACCGTTGATGAATTCCATGAAATTCTATTTAAGAGACCCTCATCTCTTCATTTTTAAAGGTTGAATGAGAATTTGCATCGAATAGTTGCTGGAATTCATACTCACATTTGCTCATATTCACATACGCAAAGATCAAGTTTGACCAAAAGTTGACCATATTTAACCACGGTTGACTTGAGTTGACTAGTTTCAAAAATAATTTTGAAATAATTAGACGAAATTATTTAATTAAATGGAGTACTTACTTCTAATTAATTAAATCAAGTTATTTAATTAAATGAGAAGCCATTCCTAATTAATTAAATGAAGTTAATTAACTAAATAAGAAAAGTGTCTCTAATTAATTAAAGATTATTTAATTAAATAGAAAAAGTAACTATGAGAGCATACCTCATTTTAATAAATTAAATATCTCAACAAAATATCTATTCAGTTCAAAAATGGAAATTTCCAATTCACTATTGATCCAAAATGAGTTAAATCAGTTATCTACTTTTTCTACACAAATTGAATCAGTTAACTCCTTATTTTACTCAAATTAAATCTTTTAGCCCTCTTTAATTTGTAAATCTCCCTTTATGACTGAACTTGAACATTAATCCTGACTGTTGATTGAAATCGATCTCAACCGTTGATGAATTCCAAGAAAGACTATTTAAGAGACCCTCATCTCTTCATTTTGAAAAGTTGAATGAGAATTTGCATCGAATTTTTGCTGAAATTCATACTCACATTTGCTCCTATTCACATACGCAAATATCAAGTTTGACCAAAAGTTGACCAGATTTAACCACAGCTGACTTGAGTTGACTAGTTTCGAAAAGAATTTTAAAATAATTAAATGAAATTATTTAATTAAATGGAGTACTTATTTCTAATTAATTAAACAAAGTTATTTAATTAAATGAGAAGCTATTCCTAATTAATGAAATGAAGTTATTTAAATAAAAAAGAAGAGTGCCTCTAATTAATTAAAAAGATTATGTAATTAAATAGAAAAAGTAATTATGAGAAAATATCTCATTTTGTTAAATTAAATATCTCAACAAAATCTCTCTTCAGTTCAAAAAGGAAAATTTCCAGTTCATTATTGATAAAAAATGAGTAAAATTAGTTAACTCCTTTTTCTACTCAAATTGAATCAGTTAACTCCTTATTTTACTCAAATTAAATCTGTTAACTCCCTTTAATTTGGAAATCTGCCTTTATGACTGAACTTCACCTTTAATCCTGACCGTTGATTGAAATCGATCTCAACCGTTCATGAATTCCAGGAGAGTCTATTTAAGAGACCCTCATCTCTTCATTTTGAAAGGTTGAATTAGAATTTGCATCAAATTGTTGCTGAAATTCATACTCACATTTACTCATATTGAGATATGCAAAGATCAAGTTTGACCAAAATTTGATCAGATTTAACCATGGTTGACTTGAGTTGACTAATTTAAAAAAGAATTTTAAAATAATTAAACGAAATTATTTAATTAAATGGAGTACTTACTTCTAATTAATTAAACAAAATTATTTAATTAAATTAGAAGCCATTCCTAATTAATTAAATGAAGTTATTTAATTAAACAAGAAAAGTGCGTCTAATTAATTAAAGATTATTTAATTAAATAGAAAAAGTAATTATGAGAGCATATCTCATTTTATTAAATTAAATATCTCAACAAAATCTCTCTTCAGTTCAAAAAGGGAAATTTCCAGTTCACTATTGATAAAGAATGAGTTAAATCAGTTAACACCTTTTTCTACTCAAATTGAATCAGTTAACTCCTTATTTTACTCAAATTAAATCTGTTAACTCCCTTTAATTTGAAAATCTCCCTTTATGACTGAACTTCACCTTTAATACCGACCGTTGATTGAAATCGATCTCAATCGTTGATGAATTCCAAGAAAGTCTATTTAAGTGACCCTCATCTCTTCATTTTGAAAGGTTGAATGAGAATTTGCATCGAATAGTTGCTGGAATTCATACCCACGTTTGCTCATATTCACATACACAAAGATCAAGTTTGACCAAAAGTTGACTAGATTTAACCACGATTGACTTGAGTTGACTAGTTTCAAAAAGAATTTTGAAATAGTTAAATGAAATTATTTAATTAAATGGAGTACTTACTTCTAAACAAAGTTATTTAATTAAATGAGAAGCCATTCCTAATTAATTAAATGAAGTTATTTAATTAAATAGGAAAAGTGTCTCTAAGTAATTAAAGATTATTTAATTAAATAGAAAGAATATCTATGAGAGCATATCTCATTTTATTAAATTAAATATCTGAACAAAATCTTTCTTCAATTCAAAAAGGGAAATTTCCACTTCACTATTGATCCAAAATGAGTTAAATTAGTTGACTCCTTTTTCTACTCAATTTGAATCAATTATCTCCTTATTTTACTCAAATTAAATCTGTTAACTCCCTTTAATTTGGAAATCTACCTTTTTGACTGAACTTCACCTTTAATCCTGACTGTTGATTGAAATTGATCTCAACCATTGATGAATTCCAGGAAAGTCTATTTAAGAGACCCTCATCTCTTCATTTTGAAAAGTTGAATGAGAATTTGCATCGAATTGTTGCTGAAATTCATACTCACATTTGCTCTTATTCACATACGCAAAGATCGAGTTTGACCAAAAGTTGACCAGATTTAACAACGACTGACTTGAGTTGACTAGTTTCTAAAAGAATTTTAAAATAATTAAACGAAATTATTTAAATAAGTGGAGTGCTTACTTCTAATTAATTAAACAATTTTTTTTAATTAAATGGAAGCCATTCCTAATTAATTAAAGGAAGTTATTTAATTAAATAAGAAAAGTGCCTCTAATTAATTAAAGATTATTTAATTAAATAGAAAATGTAATTATGAGAGCATATCTCATTTTATTAAAATCATTCTCAACAGTTGATGAATTTCAGGAAAGTCTATTTAAGAGACCCTCATATCTTCATTTTGAAAGGTTCAATGAGAATTTGCATCAAATTGTTGCTGAAATTCATACTCACATTTACTCATATTCACATAAGCAAAGATCAAGTTTGACCAAAACTTGATCAGATTTAACCACGGTTGACTTGAGTTGACTAATTTTGAAAAGAATTTTAAAATAATTAGACGAAATTATTTAATTAAATGGAGTACTTAATTCTAATTAATTAGAAAAAATTATTTAATTAAATTAGAAGCCATTCCTAATTAATTAAATGAAGTTATTTAATTAAATAGAAAAAGTAATTATGAGAGCATATCTCATTTTATTAAATTAAATATCTCAACAAAATCTCTATTTAGTTCAAAAAGGAAAATTTTCAGTTCACTATTGATAAAGAATGAGTAAAATCAGTTAACACCTTTTTCTACTCAAATTGAATTACTTAACTCCTTATTTTACTCAAATTAAATCTGTTAACTCACTTTAATTTGGAAATCTCCCTTTATGACTGAACTTGACCTTTAATCCTGACCGTTGATTGAAATCGATCTCAACCGTCACTGAATTCCAAGAAAGTCTATTTAAGAGACTGCCATCTCTTCATTTTGAAAGGTTGAATGAGAATTTGCATCGAATAGTTGCTGAAATTCATACCCACATTTTCTCATATTCACATACCCAAATATCGAGTTTGACCAAAAGTTGACCAGATTTAACAACAGCTGACTTGAGTTGACTAGTTTCTAAAAGAATTTTAAAATAATTAAACGAAATTATTTAATTAAATGGAGTACTTACTTCTAATTAATTAAACAATTTTTTTTAATTAAATGGAAGCCATTCCTAATTAATTAAATGAAGTTATTTAATTAAATAAGAAAAGTGCCTCTAATTAATTAAAGATTATTTAATTAAATAGAAAAAGTAATTATCGGAGCATATCTCATTTTATTAAATTAAATATCTCAACAAAATCTCTCTTTAGTTCAAAAAGGAAAATTTCCAGTTCACTATTGATCCAAAATGAGTTAAATCAGTTAACTCCTTTTTCTACTCAAATTGAATCAGTTAACTCCTTATTTTACTCAAATTAAACCTATTAACTCCCTTTAATTTGAAAATCTCCCTTTATGACTGAACTTGACCTTTAATCCTAACCGTTGATTGAAATTGATCTCAACCGTTGATGAATTCAAGAAAAGTCTATTTTAGAGACCTTCATCTCTTCATTTTGAAAGGTTGAATGAGAATTTGCATCGAATTGTTTCTAGAATTCATACTTACATTTGCTCATATTCACATATGTAAAGATCAAGTTTGACCAAAAGTTGATCAACTTTAACCACGGTTGACTTGAGTTGACTAGTTTCAAAAAGAATTTTGAAATAATTAAATGAAATTATTTAATTAAATGGAGTACTTACTTCTAATTAATTAAACAAAGTTATTTAATTAAATGAAAAGCCATTCCTAATTTATTCAATGAAGTTATTTAATTAAATAAGAAATGTGCCTCTAATTAATTAAAGATTGTTTAATTAAATAGAAAAGTAATTATGAGAGCATATCTCATTTTATTAAATTAAATATTTTAACAAAATCTCTCTTCAGTTCAAAAAGGGAAATTTCTAGTTCATTATTTATCAAAAATGAGCTGAATCAGTTAACTCCTTTTTCTACTCAAATTGAATCTATTAACTCATTATTTTACTCAAATTAAATATGTTAGCTCCATTTAATTTGGAAATCTCCCTTTATGACTGAACTTCACCTTTAATCCTGACCGTTGATTGAAATCGATGTCAACCGTTGATGAATTCCAGGAAAGTCTGTTTAAGAGACTCTCATCTCTTCATTTTGAAAGGTTGGATGAGAATTTGCATCGAATTGTTGCTAGAATTCATACTCACATTTGCTCATATTCACATACAAAAAGATCAAGTTTGACCAAAACTTGACCAGATTTAACCATGACTGACTTGATTTGACTAGTTTGGAAAAGAATTTTGAAATAATTAAATGAAATTATGTAATTAAATGGAGTACTTACTTCTAATTAATTAAACAAAGTTATTTAATTAAATGAGAAGCCATTGCTAATTAATTAAATGAAGTTATTTAATTAAATAAGAAAAGTGCCTCTAATTAATTAAAGATTATTTGATTAAATAGAAAAAATAATTATGAGAGCATATCTCATATTATTAAATTAAATATCTCAACAAAATCTCTCTTCAGTTCAAAAAGGAAAATTTCCACTTCACTATTGATCAAAAATGAGTTAAAATTAGTTATATCCTTTTTATACTCAAACTGAATCAGTTAACTCCTTATTTTACTCAAATTAAATCTTTTAACTCTCTTTAATTTGGAAATCTCCCTTTATTACTGAACTTCACCTTTAATCCTGACCGTTGATTGAAATCGATCTCAACCGTTGATGAATTCCAAGAACGTCTATTTCAAAGACACTCATCTCTTCATTTTGAAAGGTTCAATGAGAATTTGCATTGAATTGTTGCTGGAATTCATACTCACATTTGCTCATATTCACATACGCAAAGATCAAGTTTGACCAAAAGTTGACTAGGTTTAACCATGGTTGACTTGAGCTGACTAGTTTCGAAAAGAATTTTGAAATAATTAAACGAAATTATTTCATTAAATGGAGTACTTACTTCTAATTTATGAAAAAAAGTTATTTAATTAAATGACAAGCCATTCCTAATTAAATGAAGTATTTTTAAGAGACCCTCATCATTTCATTTTGAAAGGTTGAATGAGAATTTGCATCGAATTGTTGTTGGAATTCATACTCACATTTGCTCATATGCACATACGCAAAGATCAAGTTTGACCGAAAGTTGACCAGATTTAACCACGATTGACTTGAGTTGACTACTTTGGAAAACAATTTTGAAATAATTAAATGAAATTATTTAATTAAATGGAGTACTTACTTCTAATTAATTAAACAAAGTTATTTAATTAAATGAGAAGCCATTACTAATTAATTAAATGAAGTTACTTAATTAAATAAGAAAAGTGCCTCTAATTAATTAAAGATTATTTGATTAAATAGAAAAAGTAATTATGAGAGCATATCTCATTTTATTAAATTAAATATCTCAACAAAATCTCTCTTCAGTTCAAAAATAAAAATTTTCAGTTCAATATTGATAAAAAATGAGTTAAATGAGTTAACTCATTTTTTTACTCAAATTGAATCAGTTAACTCCTTATTTTACTCAAATTAAATCTATTAACTCCCTTTAATTTGGAAATCTCCCTTTATGACTGAACTTCACCTTTAATCCTGACTGTTGATTGAAATCGATCTCAACCGTTGATGAATTCTTAAAAACTCTATTTAAGAGACCCTCATCTCTTCATTTTGAAAGGTTGAATGAGAATTTGCATCGAATTGTTGCTAGAATTCATACTCACATTTGCTCATATTCACATATGCAAAGATCAAATTTGATCAAAAGTAGACTAGATTTAACCATAGTTGACTAGTTTTGAAAAGAATTTTGAAATAATTAAATGAAATTATTTAATTAAATGGAGTACTTACTTCTAATTAATTAAAAAAAGTTATTTAATTAAATGAGAAGCCATTGCTAATTAATTAAATAAATTTATTTAATTAAATAAGAAAAGTGTCTCTAATTAATTAAAGATTATTTAATTAAATAGAAAAATTAAAGATTTTCTACTCAAATTGAACCAGATAACTCCTTATTTTACTCAAATTAAATCTATTAACTCCTTTTAATTTGGAAATCTCCCTTTATGACTTAACGTCACCTTTAATCCTGACCGTTGATTGAAATCGGTCTCAATCATTGATGAATTCCAGGAAAGTCTATTTAGGAGACCCTCATCTCTTCATTTTGAAAGGTTGAATGAGAATTTGCATCGAATTGTTGCTGGAATTTATAGTCACGTTTGCTCATATTCACATACGAAAAGATCAAATTTGACCAAAAGTTGACCAGATTTAACCACGGTTGACTTGAGTTGACTAGTTTCGAAAATAATTTTGAAATAATTAATTGAAATTATTTAATTAAATGGAGTACTTACTTCTAATTAATTAAACAAAGTTATTTTATTAAATGCGAAGCCATTCCTAATTAATTAAATGAAGTGATTTAAATAAATAAAAAAAGTGTCTCTAATTAATTAAAGATTATTTAATTAAATAGAAAAAGTAATTATGAGAGCATATCTCATTTTATTAAATTAAATATCTCAACAAAATCTCTCTTCAGTTCAAAAAGGGAAATTTCCAGTTCACTATTGACAAAAAATGAGTTAAATGAATTAACTCTTTTTTCTACTCAAATTGAATTAGTTAACTCCTTATTTTACTCAAATTAAATTTGTTGACTCCCTTTAATTTGAAAATCTCCTTTTATGACTGAACTTCACCTTTAATCCTGACCTTTGATTGAAATTGATCTCAACCGTTGATGAATTCCAAGAAAGTCTATTTGAGAGATCCTCATCTCTTCATTTTGAAAGGTTGAATGAGAATTTGCATCGAATTGTTGCTGGAATTCATACTCACATTTGCTCATATTCACATATGCAAAGATCAAGTTTGACAAAAAGTTGGCCAGATTAAACCATGGTTGACTTGAGTTGACTAGTTTCGAAAAGAATTTTGAAATAAATAAATGAAATTATTTAATTAAATGGAGTACTTACTTCTAATTAATTAAACAAAGTTATTTAATTAAATGAGAAGCCATTCCTAATTAATTAAATGAAGTTATTTAATTAAATAAGAAATGTGACTCTAATTAATTAAAGATTATTTAATTAAATTGAAAAAGTAATTATGAGAGCATATCTCATTTTACTAAATTAAATATCTCAACAAAATCTCTGTTCAGCTCAAAAAGGAAAATTTTCAGTTCACGATTGATCAAAAATGACTTAAATTAGTTAACTCCTTTTTTTACTCAAATTGAATCAGTTAACTCCTTATTTTACTCAAATTAAATTTGTTAACTTCCTTTAATTTGGAAATCTCCCTTTATGATTTAACTTCACCTTTAATCCTAACCGTTGATTGAAATCTCCATTTAATTCTGAAATCTCCCTTTATGACTGAACTTCACCTTTAATCCTGAGCGTTGATTGAAATCGATCTCAACCATTGATGAATTCCAAGAAAGTCTATTTAAGAGACCCTCACCTCTTCATTTTGAAAGGTTGAATGAGAATTTGCATCAAATTGTTGCTGGAATTCAGACTCACATTTGCTCATATTCATATATGCAAAGATCAAGTTTAACCAAAAGTTGACCAAATTTAACCATGTTTGACTTGAGTTGACTAGTTTCGAAAAGAATTTTGAAATAATTAAACGAAGTTATTTAATTAAATGAGAAGCCATTCCTAATTATTTAAATGAATTTATTTAATTAATTAAGAAAAGTGGCTCTAATTAATTAAAGATTATTTAATTAAATAGAAAAAGTAATTATGAGAGCATATCTCATTTTATTAAATTAAGTATCTCAACAAAATCTCTCTTAAGTTCAAAAAGAGAAATTTTCAGTTCACTATTGATAAAAAATGAGTTAAATCAGTTAACTCCTTTTTCTACTCAAATTGAATTAGTTAACTCCTTATTTTAGTTAAATTATATCTGTTAACTCCCTTTTATTTGGAAATCTCCCTTTATGACTGAACTTCACCTTTAATTTTGACCGTTGATTGAAATCGATCTCAACTATTGATGAATTCCAAGAAAGTCTATTTAAGATAACCTCATCTCTTCATTTTGAAAGGTTGAATGAGAATTTGCATCGAATTTTTGCTAGAATTCATACTCACATTTGCTCATATTCACATACGTAAAGATCAAGTTTGATGAAAAGTTGACCAGATTTAACCACGGTTGACTAGTTTTGAAAAGAATTTTGAAATAATTAAATGAAATTATTTAATTAAATGGAGTACGTACTTCTAATTAATTAAACAAAGTTATTTAATTAAATGAGAAGCCATTCCTAATTAATTAACTGAAGTTATTTAATTAAATGAGAAAAGTGTCTCTAATTAATTAAAGATTATTTAATTAAATAGAAAAAGTAATTATGAGAGCATATCTCATTTTATTAAATTAAATATCTCAACAAAATCTCTCTTCAGTTCAAAAAGGGAAATTTTCAATTCACTATTGATCAAAAATGAGTTAAATGAGTTAACTCCTTTTTCTACTCAAATTGAATCAGTTAACTCCTTATTTTACTCAAATTAAATCTGTTAACTCCCTTTGATTTGGAAATCTCCCTTTATGACTGAACTTCACCTTTAATTTGGAAATCGATCTCAACAGTTGATAAATTCCAGGAAAGTCTATTTAAGAGACCCTCATCTCTTCATTTTGAAAGGTTGAATGAGAATTTGCATCAAATTGTTGCTAAAATTCATACTCACATTTACTCATATTCACATACGCAAAGATCATGTTTGACCAAAATTTGACCAAATTTAACCACAGTTGACTAGTTTCGAAAAGAATTTTGAAATAATTAAACAAAATTATTTAAGTAAATGGAGTACTTACTTTTAATTAATTAAACAAATTTATTTAATTAAATGAGAAGCCATTCCTAATTAGTTAAATGAAGTTATTTAATTTCTGAGGCCTCACCCAATTCGTCATAGTACCAATGAGATAATTGCATTATGGTGATTTTTATCCTATTTTTAATACACTTTTAAGACTGTAGGGTTATGTCATTTTAATATCTGCATTTTGATGATCCGCAATTACCTCTACATATTATGACCTAATTGATGCATTTAATGATTCTATTTCATGTTGTAAGCTATTGACATTGCTTTAACAGAAATTGAATGGTAGAAATGCTTGTAATATAAGAAGGTAATGTTGAAGTGGAAATTATAGTTAAAAGATAATTTTTTTAATGCATTGAGACCTAACCCACATACCTAAGGATTCAATAGTTATGGATTCAACATCTTGTCGTAGAATATGAAGTTATTCAGAATATTAAATTGTCCATGTTATGTTGATAAGTAAAGTTTAGTTTTATAGTATTTTGAACATTTTACATGGAAATTGTTAGAAGAAGTAATGTAATTATAAGGAATGAAGTATGGAACTCAAATGTTGAATGTGATATGTAAGTTTTGATATTTTAATATTTTGAAGGTTATATTTGAAATTATTAAGAAAGGGAAAGTTAATTTGAGATGATGAAATATATTCAAGTCTAATGTTGAATGAGATAATGATTTATTTTACATATGCTTATATGATTTTCTTGGACTCCTGACGCTCGAGTTTAGTGTGCAGGAATTTGACCATGGGTTAAAGGGGAATTAAGGCTCAAACTACTACAAACATGACATAACGAAGGTTGAATCAGTGGAAAAGATTCAAACCTAATTGTAATTTGTTTTATTTCGTATATGTGAATTGTATGTGTGCGTAGTAGCCTAGTTCATGTATTATTGTAAAAGAAGTCATTTTTTGTAATATAATGTGATATTTTGTGTGTGTTACTTGACACTTGTGCTTATTATGTGATATGACATGTTATTCATCAATGGATCATGTGGCCACCTTATTCTGTGATAAATGCCTCAATTGAGGAATTTGATTATTGCCTTAGTTAGTAAAAGGACAAGGTCATCACCTTGGGGAATTTGAAATTTGAATCACCTAGCTTTGGGAGGGTCATAAAGTAACTTTAAGGTAAGTTGGGATTAAAATTAACCCCACCCATGTTATAACTATAGGCTAGGGAGCTATTAATGACCTCTAGGGTGTCTAGTGGACCTAGGAGACCCCATGAAAATGGCATTCTTTATGGAATCCGAAAATGAGAATGATATATATAGAGGTATGGCTAAATGAGAAACCACTTGGCTACTCTCTAATTTTAGAGACAGTTAGGTTATGGAGGGAGAGGAGGGGAGCTCTACTACAACTATCCTTACCCTAGCTTGGACCAAGGTTGGTATCTCAAGCTTGCTTCCTTTCCTTTTTCTTTCTTTTAGCATGGTTCAGCCAATCTACAAGTGTGGAGTTTATCAATGGAGTATGCATTACATTGCATTGTGGAGTAGCATTCACGTGAGTGTTTGAATGGTGTTCATTCCATGTAGATTAGTGTGACACCATTGTGCATCTTGTTGTATTGTGTGGAGTATTGTGAGTATGAGGTTTGGATTTCCTCTATTTCCTTGTTGCATTATGGGTGTTGATATTGTGCTGTGATAATGTGATGTGCTCTTGAAAATCTCTTGTTTTATTGCTACTTGGTTTTGTTTTCTTCTTGTGCTTGAGTGTTCTTATGGGTGTGGGACTTACACTCACCCGTGTGGGAAGGGAAGAGAAGTCCAAGGTGAATGTGCAGCAGTTGGATTGCATAGTTGAGGACCTTGGAGTATGGGCTCCATTTTATGCCATTGTCATATTCATATTTTTCCTTGGGAGAGGATAAGAAAAGAAAAAAAAAATGGTGAGGAAGGAAGTAACTGAAGTATGGGTTTGTAGGAAGCTAAAGTTTTTGGTAGTGTGTGGTGGAGGATGTTGTATTGGTAGTGTGTGTGATGGAAGATGTTTATGAAGCCCCGAAAGGGCATGATATTATGAAGCCTCGAAAGGGCTTTGTATTTTTTTGATTTAGCCCCGAAAGGGCATGAGTTTTATGGAAAATATGATATGAAATGGTAAACTTCCTTGTGTTTCCACCTTCACCCTATGTTCCAGGTTCCAATGGTGAGCCTTTGTGAAATATCCTTGGGATGGGATTTGTTGTAGTTTTGTTATGTGGTGTATATGTTTCTTACAAGTGTGTATGTGGATTTTGTTTGAGCCTTGTTCCCCTAGCGCAAGGGTGGTCTCTTTGAGGCCTATGGTTGGGTGGAAAGCACCTATGGTCCTTGTTGTTTTGTTGTGATGCATTTGCAAGTTCTTAGAGAAAAATCTTTGAAACTTGGAGTCCTCGTTATCTTCAATGTGCATAGGAGGAGAAGACAATATTGCATTGAGATGAGATAGAGAGAGAAACTCCATTTTGTTATGTGAGCCTAAATGTATTGTAAGAGAAAGCTACTGTCTTGGTTTGATTGTCAATGGAAAGGTTGTGAGTGCTCATGTGTAGTAAAATTATTTTCCATGATGTATATTATGATATGTTGACTTCACTACCTTTTTGTGTATCATGAGGGTATCACTGAAGATAATTCATTGTAATAATATTGATGTTTTATTGGATGGTAACACCAATCAGAGATCCAAATTACTTGATGCTCTTGAGTGGAATGCAAAAGAAATTTGATATCATAGAAGAGATAATATTCATAGGAAGGATTATCCTGGTGGATTGCTATTATCATTTTAGTTCCATTGTTTACCAATTGTGAATGTACATTCAAATCTAGATTTGCATAAGAAGATAATGTTGAGAAAATGGTTTCTAAATTTCATAATTCATAGATAGGGATAATACAGATAACTTCATATAAAGTCTTGTCATGAAATGTTGAGTTATTGGATTAAGTTAATGTTTTGAATGCTAAATGAATCACAATTTTAAAACTATACTTAGTTTATAATTATCTCCTAATTATCCTTGCAATAACTTACCTTGAATATCCTAGATTATAGAAGAAGAAAATCAAGCGATGATATAAAATATACAAGACTTAAGACATAAGCTTGCTGCAGGTGCACATTTTATCCTCTGAAAAATGTATGAGAAAGTAAAATAAATCTCTTCTCTTAATACAGACATTAAAATATTCAAGAGTATTCCTTAGACTCCTAGGACCCTATAACCTATAAAGCATATTTTAACATAATAAACTAACCATCATATTAATTGCATTAGAAGGGACCTCATATGAGACAGATAACTCGAGTCAACACCCTATCAAATCAAAAGAAACTTTTTAAAAAAAAAATATACAATGCTCATGTTAAACAAACCTAAACTAGCACTAAGTAATATTTTAAACAAGACATAGCGTGACAAACAACCTATTATATTATCTACCCTAGGCTAGCATGGGTTGGTGAATGAGAAAACAATTTAATATGCTATGGAGACCAAGGTATTTAATTTCTCTGACATGACCAAGACTTATTTCATCCACCTATTCCCTAGGCGCTTTGTGTCTTCAAATATTATATTGGAATACCGTGCAAGTTTATGACATAATTTTGACAAGAGGGAATGGCTTCCATTTTGTCCTTGATGCCTTGATTTGCCTTGGAAGAAGTTATGGCATTTTATATGTCTTTCTTCACCCACCTAATTAAGACTAGGATAAACTCCATGCTGCCAACAATATGGGACCAAGTAGCAAGTCTATTTAAGATGGGAATTCGAAATGCATATCTTCTAGCTCAAAATTAATAAGATTTGACTCATGGAAAAGGCACCTATGCTTGTCTTGGCCAAAACTTTGGTAAGTGAGTCCACCATGGAGAGAAACCCAAGGAATTTGCTTGGTCTATGGGTAAGTGAAGAAGATTATGGGGTAGTAGCACGTGGGTAGTAGGGTGATTTGGAACTTTGCTAGAGAAAAAGTATTTCATCTTCTTAAAAGAAATGTGAGTGGGGTCAAGTTAATGGACTATGACTAATAGGGTATTTTAGATAGATGGATAGTTAATATGTTCATATGCATTCATTTTGTTACCTTAGTATTAGTAAGGATATATTATCTTTTTAAATCATTCTTTTATGATATATGTTTATATAAATGAATTGATCATTCTTTTCACTACAATTTCAATTGTAGTAGGTATTGACCCTAATATTAAAATGTGATGTCACTTGCATTAGAGATATAATATGAATAATAAATAGATAATTCAATCTTAATAACTATGTCAATGAAAGATGTAAGTTGGGATATGAAAAAAATAAAAATATACACCCATTAATTTTGGGAACATTTTAAATACTCTAGAAAAGTGTTAATTATGTATATATTGTTATTTGAATCAATTGCCTAGAGTAGCATAGTTGGCATCAAAGTTGATGATAGTTCTAATGGATGGTTAATCGAGGGTTACATGCATTGAAGAAATGTTAACTGATATGACAAATTAGTAAAGATGACATTGAAATTTGGAGTAGGTATGAGTATTCTCTTTCCAAACCTTGGGTTAGTAGATGTCAGAGGGATGTCCAACTCAATGATGATATAGTTGTAGCACACATATGTAATGCCCCGCCAAGGAATCAAAAGAATTAACCTAGAATTTAACTAAGATTAGTAGCATTTTTTTTTCCATGATAGTAAACATCACATATAACTTATGCACAATAACGGAAGCAATAGCAATGTTCATCTGAAAGTAAACATAACATACATAACAGATTACATTCTTTAAGATCC
The DNA here is from genome assembly GCA_028749045.1 of Cupressus sempervirens. NCBI lineage: Eukaryota > Viridiplantae > Streptophyta > Pinopsida > Cupressales > Cupressaceae > Cupressus > Cupressus sempervirens. The sequence continues at coordinate 674,396,203 of CM053790.1, read as the reverse complement.
CTTAACGTTGAATTATATACATGAATCCATCTAGTACAACATCCTCATGAAATGATAAGTCCAATGATTACACGTTACATTTCAAATGCTCATTCATCCACTGTACATGTCACAGGGTATGACAAGCTCAAAAATATACATACATAGAATAAGGTACATCATCCTATTCTAATCCATGATACATCAAAGTAGAGATAATCACATGATACACATGATACATCATCATAGAAGACATATACATCCATCATAAAGATCAAATATAATAAACTAAGTGCACAGTTCCTCCCAACCGTTAATAGCATCATTAGACCATCGTGGATCCTAGCCATCCCTCCATGCGTAACATTCCAAATCACCAAAGAGATCATCGGTACTAACATAGTAGGAATGTCACTCCTAATATATACAACATCATATGTAGAAAGTAATCTAACATGACAATAAAAGCATAAGATAACATCATCTAACATATGCTAATCATCAATGAAAAATGATACACATCCACCATCATGAAGGACGCATCAACCACGATATCTCAATGAACTTTAAATGATAAGAATGGAAAATACACTACATCCCGATCGCGTGGTACCTAAGTGGTCCACTCCCACCGTGCTGAGGAGATAATCTCAAGTCCTAAACAGGCTATCAAAATCACATAGCACAAATCTCTATAAGTCCAGGAATCCTAAAAGTATAGTAACTCAAAGGTTCCTAACACAAAATCTGACATCTAATCTCCAGAGGCACACAATGACATGTAGGAACCTACTATGCAAGCGGGAAAGTGTCATCGCAATTATCACATACAAGTTACCCTAGTAGTTAGCTAAACTCCACGGGTCCATATTGATTTCATGCAGCCACTAGTATCCTCTTATACTGACAAGGCATACTATGAAATGCAAGGTTGCAACCATGCGTCTCACTACTCCCATCCTAGCCTATACAAGCGCTCAAGGCATGGGCAAGAAAAAAACACTTATCTTTTTAGGTTCATTCAGTTAGTATTAGGTGTGAATGTTATCACTTATTAATCCAACTTACAATAAGTTACCCTGGCAGCATCTTAGGGCCCCGGCCCCCATTGCAAGCCACTTCCCGTCACTACATGCAGATATCTTACCCTAATGCTCATGGACTCATAAATCTCAAAATCACAAAAGATAATCCATAAAATCATCAAATATGCATAAAAGCATCAAATCTCCATGAGCTAACATCCATAGAAAATCATGAACACAACAGCTCTCTATTGGTAATTGAAGTATCACTGATAATCAAATATCCAATGGTTCTCAATAACCAAAATATATATCTCAATCATACTGATCGAAGACTCCAAAAATGGTTGAGTCAAACATGTCACAACATGACATCATCAAGAATAAATCCACATCTTAGTCCCATCATGGCAACTAGAAAATAATCAAGGATAACTGATCGATGACCAAAATAATGGTTAGGTCAAGAGTCTCATACACAAGAATCTCAACTATAACAATCAGTAATCACATCCAATACATAGAGCATTCCATCACAAACCATGGTTGGGTCTATAAAGATTGAGATTAAAACATCATTATGTCACCACAATCACATAACCCCCAAGCCTTTGGTAGACGTCCTATACTGGTCAACACTAGTCAACCCAAAACCCAAAACAATAGCATAAAGAATACACATTGTAAACACATGTTTTGGTTTTGCTAAGTTTTCAAATTTGAATTTTGAAAGTTTCAGTTTACGTTTTCCCAAATTATATTAAGTGGAGAAATTTCATATTTTTCCTAACCCATGTATTTGTTTGATAGATAAAAGTTTCTCCCCAAAACTATTAGACTCAATTTTCTAATTGATCTAATAATATTTTGTTTATATAACATTGTTTGAAAATTGACACTCTCAATGAATCAAAACTTCGATTATATATTCTAATAACTAATCTTAATTAAACTAAGTTTAATTAAATTAACTATTAATATCTCTTCATAATTGACAAGCTCAATATCAATATTTTAAATCATTAAAACAGTGATCTATTAATTTAGAACTTTATAATATTCATTTATAATTAATTATATATACATATATACTTATATATATATATACATAGATAAATATATATATATAATAACATTTAATAATTAATGATATTGCAACAAAATCGAGATTCATATCCAAATCTCATATGAAATAATGTTGCAAATAAAATTTTATATAATTTAAAAGAAAACTCAAATCACAATGTAATTTTAAAATCGCGCGGCCCAATACATCCGCACCGCAGGTACACTGCAGATCGCAGGTACCCTACAATCTTGCAAGCCTGAAGTGGGTGGGGTATATAATACCCACCCAACATCATATATATATTTTATTTTAACGCGATTTTCAATAACATTTTCTATAAAAATGTTCCCATGCGATATGAAATACTATTAACATGAAACTTTATCGCGATTTGACATTTGATTACTATATATGTATATATATATATATGTATGTATATATATATATATATATGGGTATATATATGTATATCTATATAGACATAGAGTTTATCACCATCACAACACATATATATGTATATAATGATATATACATATATGTGTATGCAGATTCAAGAATATACATAGTTTACTTAGAAATTCTAATTTTCAAAATTTTCCTTTAAATCTTTGATTTTAAAATTTATCCAATAAATAATCTAATAGGTTTGTCTATGAATTTAAACCCTAGCCCCGTTTTCTTTCAGATCTATGCATATAAATATTTCCACATAAATTCAATTGCCCATATTGAAAATGCATACAATAAAAATATGAAATTCCTCAGAAGACATATGGAAGACACGAAGAAGACAGGGAATGCAAGATGCAGAAATAGCATAAGTAAAATCACAAGAATCTACCGAGATTTTGATGCTAATTCGCTCTTCCTCAGAATACCCGCAAAGCAAGCTCCCTTCTTCAGAATTCTTGAATCCTCCAATGCTCCAATTGCACTCCAAACACTATCTCTAAGCTTCTAGGGATGCCTGAATATAAAGAGCTCTCTGGAAATCTCTAGAATGTTTCTAGAAACAGCTGGAAGGTGTCACCAACTAAGCATGGGTCTTTTCCAACCTTCAAGATGAGCCATAGGGTTGTAGACACCATGTGCTTAATTAATGCACCAACCCCCGTGTTATTGACACATGAGAAATAGAAAAGTGCGTTAACAACCATGCAAGCTTATAACTCCAATTTACTTTTTATATAATTTCTATTTAAATATTTATAACTTTCATTTTAATTTTTATAACTTTTATTATTATTATTTATTTATTACTTAATTATTATTTTATTATTAATAATTTTAATTTCTAATTTTCTTTTATTTAATTCATTTTCCTCAATAATTCTCATTTAATTAATTACAATCAAAATATCAAATAACATGATATTATTTATTAATCTTCTCAAATAATTAATTTATTAATTAAATCCATTTATTAAGACTTAATTAATAGAAAATTCACCATAGACCTCCAAGATAAAATATGGAAACCCATCATAGAGCAAATCACTCAAAATCAGTCTAAAGGGTTAAAAATCATGAAATATGTCATCCGACACATTCGGTGGCTACTCAACTCTGATACTTGTCCTAACTCACTAGGACAAATGGTTTAAGGGTTTGGGATTTGGACTTGAGAATTTATCTCCCTTCTCTTATCATTGAGATAGTATAATAGGGTACGCTCATCCTGGCAATTCAGGGAAGTCGATACCCGATACCTGTAAGCTACAAAAAAAGCATGCATGTACATACAATATATATAATGCTAAGCTAAACAGACAATGGCAGAAAGTTGTGCATCGTGTAGATCCCGACTAAGCAGGTGACTATGACTCCCTTCCTTAACCACATTAGAAATGCCATTCAATAAGAAAATACACACACTACACACATGCAAGTATGGGGTAAGTATCCATAATAAAACACATAAGATAATAAACCATCGATCTAATCATCAATAATAACTGAAAATAGTATAATGATCATCATGTATGCATGAAATGTAAAATCTAAATGATCTCATCATATAACCACTGAATCCATAACATAATGTCTTATAGTGTCAAAACAATACCACTAATCCATCAACATAAAACTAGTCTATCACAGTATGATAATAATAGCATCAATGTCCAGAAAAGATGTGAACGAGGGTAGGCACTACATCCACCCCCCTTGGATTAGGCTTACTCCTGGAAGCCTACAAACAAATAGGGATATAACTCCCTCAATCTAGCTGCATCCTCCCAAGTAGCTGAAGAATCATCAGTAGGGTCCCATTGGACCCTTACCTACTCGATGGTTCGACCCCTAAGGGTCAACCCCTGCTGCTCTAGAATACGAACCGGCTCCAAAGCCAGCTGCCCATCCTCTACCTACAACGCATTCCAATAAAGAACATGCACAATATCAAGAATATACTGCCTAAGCACTGGAACATGGAAAACATCATGAATGCGAGCTAGGCTGGGTGGTAGAGCAAGATGGTAAGCAACCAGGCCAATCCTCTCTAAAATCTCGAATGGTCCCACAAAATGAGGTGCTAGCTTAAAACCCTTTCCATATCGGATCAGACTCTTTCGCAGTCGCACTCTCAAGAAAACCTTATCACCCATAACAAACTGCTTATCAGTCCTGTGAGCATCGACATACTTCTTCTGCCTATCCTATGCCGTAGTCAAGTGCTCACGGATATGCACTACATGTTGCTCCATATCACAAATCATCTTAGGACCCAACACGATACGATCCTCAAGATTGTCCCAACTTAATGGTGTACGACAAGGGCGACCATATAATGCCTAAAATGGTGCCATACCAATAGAACTATGATACCCATTATTGTAAGAAAACTCCACCAGGTAGAGATAATCCTCCCAATGTGTCTGCCTATCCATCACATACACCCATAACATATTTTCCAAAAGATGATTCACCCTCTCTATCTGACCATCAGTCTCTAGATGATATGTCGAACTGAAGTTTAACTGCACTCCAAGCTCATGCTACAACGATGTCCAGAATGCAGATGTGAATACAGGATCCTTGTCAAAAATAATCTTTCTAGGAATACCATGTAACCTCACAATATCATGCACAAAGACATTAGCTACAGAAGCTGCTATGTAGGAAGACCTAATCAGTGAAAAATGTGCCACCTTAGTCAACCGATCAACGGTGACCATGATAGCATCATGACGTCGAACTGTCATAGGTAATCCTAAAATAAAATCCATGGAGATGATATCCCACTTCCAAGAAGGAATACGATTTGGCTGCAAAAGTCCAGCCAGGTGCTAGTGTTCTGCCTTGACTCTCTGACACTCAAGACACCTAGCCACAAAATCAACAATATCTCGCTTCATCCCAGACCAAAAGAAAAAATGTCTCAAATTAGCATGCATCTTCTTGACACTTGGATGTACTGGGTAAGATGTACGATGGGCTTCTTCCAGTATTAAGGTGCGAAGCTCATCCAAAAATTGCACATAAATTCTCCTCAAATGTCTCAAAAGACCATCTGACTCTCAAATGTAACCTGCAAACTTACCTTCCAAAGATCTTCCTGAATCAATCTCTCTGCACACTTCCTAATACCAGAAATCTATAGGAAGTGCCTAAAGTATTCGACTCCTTAAATCCACACTAAGGGTCATCAATGATACCACATGTCTCCTACAACTCAAAGCATCCACCACCAGATTCTCCTTACCCTGAATGTACTTAACCTCAAAATCATACTCGCATAGAAACTCCATCCATCGCTTCTAGCGAGCATTCAAATTAGGCTAAGTAAAAATGTACTGAAGACTATGATGATCACTGTGAAGCTCAAATCTGTGCCCCAACAAGAAATGTCTCCACCTTGTCAAAGCATGAACTACTACTACTAACTCAAGATCATGTGTAGGATAATTTAACTCATGATCCTTGAGCTTGCGTGATTCATACGCAATCAACCGCCCATTCTGCATCAACACTGCCCCAATCCCTTCAAGAGAAGCATCTGTACATACCATGAAATCACCTTCTAGATTAGGTACGGCTAGAATCGGTGCACTAGTCAAAAGCTCCTTGAGCTTCTGGAAAGCTTCCTCACATTTCTCTATCCACACAAACTTCTTTCCTTTCCTTTGAAGAGAAGTGATAGGATGTGTTATCCTAGAGAAGTTCTAGACAAATCTATGATAATAACCAGCTAAACCCATGAAACTACGAATCTCTGACATATTAGTCGGTGTTGGCCAATCTATTATCGCTTGAATCTTTGTAGGATCCACTTAAATACCATCACCTGAAATAACATGCCCTAAATATTGAATCTCTATTTGTGAAGAATTTGCACTTAGTTGCATTAGCATAAAGCTGATTGTCCCTTAAATACTGCAATACCAACCGTAGGTGTTCCTCATGCTCCTTTTGAGTCTTAGAATATATCAATATGTCATCAAGAAACACAAGTAGAAACCTATCAAGATATGATCAAAAAACACCATTCATCAAACTCATGAAAATCGATGGAGCATTAGTCAACCCAAAAGGTACCACTGTGAACTCATAATGCCCATAGCACGTTCAAAAAGCAGTCTTGTGAATATCTGCTTCCTTAATGCGAAGCTGGTGGTATCCTGACTTAAGATCAATCTTGGAGAATACTATAGCTCCCTTGATCTGATCGAATAAGTCATCAATCCTAGGCAAAGGATACCTATTCTTAACAGTCACCTTATTCAACTGTCTGTAGTCAATACAAAGGCACAAAAAACCATCTTTCTTCTTCACAAAGAGCACTGGAGCTCCCCATGGTGATACACTAGGTCAAATGCTCCCTTTAGCTAGAAGTTCCTCTAGCTGAAGACGTAGCTTACCCAATTCCTGTGTAGTCATGCGATAAGGAGCTTTAGAGATAGACTCTGCTCCACGAATCAGATCAATACTGAAGTCAATGTCCCTCTTTGGAGGCATGCCTGGAATCTCACTTGGAAAAACATCCGCGTACTCCTGCAAAATCGGGTGATCCAAAGTCTTCCTCATCAAGATCATTTACCATAACAACAAATATCTGACATCCCTTATGGAAACTTCGCTTCATTTGCATAGCAGAAATCATCCACAGAGATATAGGCCTCCGTATCCCAACTATCTGCACATCATTCCCTTGGTCATCTTGGCACAAAATGATCTTCTTCCTACAATCTATACTGGCTCTATGAGATCCAAGCCAATCCATGCCTAAAACCACATCATAGGAACCAAGGGGTATGACTCGAAGATCCACTTCCGTATCAAAGTTTCCTAAACTAAGCCCACACTTATGAAGTATGGAATTTGTGGAAACCTTAATGCCTGAGGCTAGTTCCACTTGCCAACCATGATCTTGGTTCACCGCATCTAGCTTACACTTAGAAACTATAGATGGTGAAATAAATGAATCTGTAGGTCCTAAATCAAACAATACTGAAAGAGATATACCTCTAATAGCACCTGTGGTTTCAACCACTGTTCCTTGATAATCTGCCTGACGCTGATCAACTGCTGCAAAAACTCTATGAGCTCTACCTGCATCACCAACTGTAGGCTCTGAAACTGTAGGTCTAGGTCCTAAAAATTGAGGTGCTCACTGAGGACACTAAGCTACATAATTTCCAATTTGACCACATGAAAAAAATTCCATATTTCTACCAGAACCTCTTCCCATAGGTGGTACATTAGATTGTTGGCGACTGTTCCTGCTAACAAAAGACAGGCTACTCTGAGCTGGCTAATTGGTCTGATTCTATTTATTGCATTGAGCATTGTGATTATTCTTGGTGTTAGAACCTTTGCCACCACCTTGAGCTTGAGAATTTGAGCCCTTCTGTTGCTGTGTCTGTTGAGACTGCTGCTGATACTGTTTCCCCTTAGAGAAAGAGAACTTCTTGTTACCACCTGAATTGTAGTTGCTTTTAGATCTTGATGTTGCTGGTGCTCCTACAAAACCACCTTGACCAAGGTTGACACTTTTCTCAACAAGGATTGCTTGATGCACCGCATCCTTGAGGTTTTTTGGCTCAAATACCTTAACTCCCCCAATAATATGGTTATTCAAACCCCTAATAAATTGTTGTGTCAACTGAGCTGAATTTTCACTGAACCCTAAAAAAGGCATGAGCTCATAAAACTTTTTCTCATACTCGATCACTGACAAGGTGTACTATCTGATATTATGAATTTCATCAGCCCTTTGTTGTCTCCATTCCTCTAGTAGGAATCGTTCACGAAAACTCTCTAGGAATAACTCCCATGTAACACTTCTCATATCAATTCCCAACTTCTTCTCCTTAATTTTCCACCAAGTGGCCCCAAAATTCTCTAAATTAGTGATCACAAACCTTGCCTTAACATTGTTGTCGAACTCCTACATGGAAAAAATCCTATCGAGGGAAATAAGCCACTGCTCGGCCACATAACTAGAACCTTGCCCATTGAAAGGCTTAACCTTGGATCTTGAAAGATCTTTCATCTGAGTGGACACAATGGACCTCTGATGTTCCTTCCGAGGACTCCTAGACCTGGGTCTATGCTCTTGTTCTGTCTGATGCACTTTAGGCTGTTCTTGAACAGGAGATAGACATTCTAGAATAGTTCGCATCATCTATCTCAAACCAACCTCTTCAGACTCAGCTTGGTCCTCTCTACGACTCTCTTCCTGCTGCCTACTAGAGTGCTCTTCCCTGCTCTCTACATGAGCCGATCCCTCATGGGCAGACCCATGGACACTGATAGTTCTACCACGTCCATGACCTCTACCACAACCTCTAATAGAAGACCTAGTCCCAGATACCATCCTACAACAGTACAAGGTACTAAGTTCAGTTCTATGTCTAGGTTTAAGTAAAATTTCCAGTTTTGAAAACTAAGTGTTGAAGTATGAAAAATATACAAGTAACAGTTCAAGTTTTGTTTCAGCTCACCTAGTTTTCAAATTGAACATATACACTTGATAGTTCAAAGTTCTAGCTGTTCCAACATACCCAGAGCTCCCAATGTAGAAACTCGGGCTCTGATACCAAACGTAATGCCCTGCCAAGGGATCCAAAGAATTAACCTAAAATTTTACTAAGATTAGTAGCATTTTTTTTTTCATGATAGTAAACATCACATATAACTTATGCACAATAACAGAAGCAATAGCAATGTTCATCTGAAAGTAAACATAACATACATAACAAATTACATTCTTTAAGATCCCTTAAAGTTGAATTACATACATGAATCCATCTAGTACAACATCCTCATGAAATGATAAGTCCAATGATTACACATTACATTTCAAATGCTCATTCATCCACTGTACATGTCATAGGGTATGAAAAGCTCAAAAATATACATACATAGAATAAGGTACATCATCCTATTCTAATCCATGATACATCAAAGTAGAGATAATCACATGATACACATGATAAATCATCATAGAAGACATATACATCTATCATAAAGATCAAATATAATAAACTAAGTGCATGGTTCCTCCCAACCGTTAATAGCATCATTAGACAATCATGGATCCTAGCCATCCCTCCGTGCATAACATTCCAAATCATCGAAGAGATCATCGGTACTAACATAGTAGGAATGTCACTCCTAATATATACAACATCATATGTAGAAAGTAATCTAACATGCAAATAAAAGCATAAGATAACATCATCTAACATATGCTAATCATCAATGAAAATGGATACCTATCCACCATCATGAAGGATGCATCAACCATGATGTCTCAATGAATCTCAAAATGATAAGAGTGAAAAATACACTACCACCAGACCGTGTGGTACCTAAGTGGTCCACTCCGACCATGCTGAAGAGATAATCTCAAGTCCCAAATAGGCTATCAAAATCACTTAGCTCAAATCTCTATAAGTCCAAGAATCCTAAAAGTATACTAACTCAAAGGTTCCTAACACAAAATCTGACATCTAATCTCTAGAGGCACACAATGACATGTAGGAACCTACTATGCAAGCAAAAAAGTGTCATCACAATTATCACGTACAAGTTACCCTAGCAGTTAGCTAAACTCCATGGGTCCATACTGATTTCATGTGGCCACTACTATCCTCTCATACTAACGAGGCATACTACAGAATGCAAGATCATAACCATGCGTCTCACTACTCCCATCCTAGCCTGTACAAGCGCTCAAGGCATGGGCGAGAACAAAACACTTATCTTTTTAGGTTCATTGAGTTAGTATAAGGTGTGAATGTTATCACTTATTAATCCAACTTACAATGAGTTACCCTGGCAGCCTCTTAGGGCCCCGGGCCCCATTGCAAGCCACTTCTCATCACTACATGCAGATATCCTACCATAATGGTCATGGACTCATAAATCTCAAAATCACAAAAGATAATCCATAAAATCATCAAATATGCATAAAAGCATCAAATCTCCATGAGCTAACATCCATACAAAATCATGAACACAATAGCTCTCTTTTGGCAACTGAAGTATCACTAATAATCAAATATCAAATGGTTCTCAATAACCAAAATATATATCTCAATCATACTGATCGAAGACTCCAAAAATGGTTGAGTCAAACATGTCACAACATGACATCATCAAGAATAAATCCACATCTCAGTCCCATCATGGCGACTAGAAAATAATCAAGGATAACTGATCGATGACCAAAATAATGGTTAGGTCAAGAGTCCCATACACAAGAATCTCAACTATAACAATCAGTAATCACATCCAATACATAGAGAATTCCATCACATACCATGGTTGGGTTTATAAAGATCGAGATTAAAAAATCATCATGTCACCACAATCACATAACCCCCAAGCCTCTGGTAGACGTCCTATACTAGTCAACACTAGTCAATCCAAAACCCAAAACAAAAACATAAAGAATACACAATGCAAACACATGTTTTGGTTTTGCTAAGTTTTCAAATTTGAATTTAAAAGTCTCAGTTTACGTTTTTCCAAATTCTATTAAGTGGAGAAATTTCACATTTTTCCTAACCCATGTATTTGTTTGATAGATAAAAGTTTCTCCCCAAAACTATTTGACTCAATTTTCTAATTGATCTAATAATATTTTGTTGATATAACATTGTTTGAAAATTGACACTCTCAATGAATCAAAACTTCGATTATATATTCTAATAACTAATCTTAATTAAACTGAGTTTAATTAAATTAATTATTAATATCTCTTCATAATTGACAAACTCAATATCAATATTTTAAATCATTAAAAGAGTGATCTGTTAATTTAGAACTTTATAATATTCATTTATAATTAATTATATATACATATATACTTATATACATACACATATATATATATATATATATATATATATATATATATATATATATATATATATATATATATATATATATATATATATATATATATATATATATATATATATATATATATATATATATATAACATTTAATAATTATTAATATTGCAACAAAATCAAGATTCATATCCAAATCTCATATGAAATAACGTTGCAAATAAAATTTTATATAATTTAAAACCAAACTCAAATTGCAATGCGATTTTAAAATTGTGTGATCCATAACATCCGCACCACAGGTACACTACGGATCGCAGGTACACTGCGGTCGCAGGTACCTTGCGATCTCGTAAGCCTGTGGTGGGTGGGGTATATAATACCCGCCAAACATCATATATATATATATATTTATTTATTTTAACGCGATTTTCAATAATGTTTTTTATAAAAACGTTTTCATGCGATATGAAATATATATATATGGGTATATATATGTATATATATATATGTGTGTATATATATATGTGTGTGTATATATATATATATATGTGTGTATATATATATACACACAGAGTTTATCACCATCACAACACACACACACACATATATATATATATATGTATATAATGATATATACATATATGTGTATGCAGATTCAAGAATATACACAGTTTACTTAGAAATTCTAATTTTCAAAATTTTCTTTTAAATCTTTGATCTTCAAATTTATCCAATAAATAATCTAATAGGTTTGGCTATGAATTTAAACCCTAACCCCATTTTCTTTCAGATCTCTGCATATAAAGATTTCCACATAAATTCAATTGCCCATATTGAGAATGCATACAATAAAAATATGAAATTCGTCAGAAGACATATGGAAGACACGAAGAAGACAGGGAATGCAAGATGCGGAAATAGCATAAGTAAAATCACAAGAATCTACCCAGATTCTAATGCTAATTCACTCTTCCTCAGAATACCCATAGACCAAGCTCCCTTCTTCAGAATTCTCGAATCCTCCAATGCTCCAATTGCACTCCAAACGCTATCTCTAAGCTTCTAGGGATGCCTGAATATAAAGAGCTCTCAGGAAACATCTAGAATGTTTTTAGAAATAGCTGGAAGGTGTCACCAACTAAGCATGGGTCTTTTCCAACCTTCAAGATGAGCCATAGGGTTGTAGACACCATGTGCTTAATTAATGCACTAACCCCCATGTTGTTGACACATGAGAAATAGAAAAGTGTGTTAACTCCTATGCAAGCTTATAACTCCAATTTACTTTTTATATAATTTCTATTTAAATATTTATAACTTTTATTTTAATTTTTATAACTTTTATTATTATTATTTATTTATTACTTTATTATTATTTTATTATTATTATTAATTTTAATTTCTAATTTTCTTTTATTTAATTCATTTTCCTCAATAATTCTCATTTAATTAATTACAATCAAAATATCAAATAACATGATATTTTCTATTAATCTTGTCGAATAATTAATTTATTAAGACTTAACTAATAGAAAATTCACCATAGACCTCCAAGATAAAATATGAAAACTCATCATAGAGCAAATCACTTAAAATCAGTCTAAAGGGTGAAAAATCACGAAATATGTCATTCGACACATTCGGTGGGTACTCAACTCTGATACTTGTCCTAACTCACTAGGACAAATGGTTTAAGGATTTAGGATTTGGACTTGAGAATTTATCTCCCTTCTCTTATCATTGAGATATTATAATAGGGTACGCTCATCTTTGCAATTTAGGAAAGTCGATACCCGGTACCTGCAACATGCAAAAAAATTATGCATGTACATACAATATATATAATGCTAAGCTAAACAGACAATGGCAGGAAGTGGTGCATCGTGTAGATCCCGACTAAGCAGGTGACTACGACTCCCTTCTTTAACCACATCAGAAACGCCATACAATAAGAAAATATGCACATCATACGCATGCAAGTATGGGGTAAGTATCCACAATAAAACACATAAGATAATAAACCATCCATCTAATCATCAATAATAACTGAAAATAGTATAATGATCATCATGTATGCATGAAATGTAAAATCTAAATGATCTCATCATAAAACCACTGAATCCATAACATAATGTCTAATAGTGTCGAAACAATACCACTAATCCATCAACATAAAACTAGTCTATCATAGTTTGATAATAATAGCATCAATGTCCAGAAAAGATGTGAACGAGGGTAGGCACTACAATATATGTCTTTTGGAAGTTATTTAGGCTTATGAAATTAATTAATTAAGAATAATAATAATAATAATTTTTTTTAAAAAAATTGTGCTTAATATACATTTATGGTAAATTTAGGGCATGACATAATTAAATAAGAAAAGTGTCTCTAATTAATTAAAGATTATTTAATTAAATAGAAAAAGTAATTATGAGAGCATATCACATTTTATTAAATTAAATATCTCAACAAAATCTCTCTTCAGATCAAAAATGGAAATTTCTAGTTCACTATTGATAAAAAATGAGTTAAATGAGTTACCTCCTTTTTCTACTCAAATTGAATCAGCTAACTCTTTATTTTACTCAAATTAAATCTGTTAACTCTCTTGAATTTGAAAATCTCTATTTATGACTGAACTTTACCTTTTATCCTGACCACTGATTGAAATCGATCTCAACAGTTGATAAATTCCAGGAAAGTCTATTTAAGAGACCCTCATCTCTTCATTTTGAAAGGTTGAATGAGAATTTGCATCGAATTGTTACTGGAATTCATACTCACATTTGCTCATATTCACATACGCAAAGATCAAGTTTGACCAAAAGTTGACTAAATTTAATCACGATTGACTTGAGTTGACTAGTTTCAAAAATTTTTTTGAAATACTTAAATAAAATTATTTAATTAAATGTAGTACTTACTTCTAATTAATTAAACAAACTTATTTAATTAAATGAGAAGCCATTCCTAATTAATTAAATGAAGTTATTTAATTAAATAAGAAAAGTGTCTCTAATTAATTAAAGATTATTTAATTAAATAGAAAAAGTAATTATGAGAGCATATCTCATTTTATTAAATTAAATATCTCAACAAAATCTTTCTTCAGTTCAAAAAGGGAAATTTGCAGTTCACTATTGATAAAAAATGAGTTAAATGAGTTAACTCCTTTTTCTACTCAAATTGAATCAGTTAACTCCTTATTTTACTCAAATTAAATCTGTTAACTCCCTTTAATTTGTGACTCTCCCTTTATGACTGAACCTCACCTTTAATCCTGACCGTTGATTGAAATCGATCTCAACCATTGATGAATTCAGGGAAAGTCTATTTAAGATACCCTCATCTTTTCATTTTGAAAGGTTGAATGAGAATTTGCATCGAATTGTTGTTGGAATTCATAGTCACATTTGCTCATATTCACATATGCAAAGATCAAGTTTGACCAAAAGTTGACCAGGTTTAACCACAGTTGACTTGAGTTGACTAGTTTTGAAAAGAATTTTGAAATAATTAAACGAAATTATTTAATTAAATTGAGTAGTTAATTCTAATTAATTAAACAAAATTATTTAATTAAATGAGAAACCATTCCTAATTAATTAAATGAAGTTATTTAATTAAATAAGAAAAGTGTCTCTAATTAATTAAAGATTATTTAATTAAATAGAAAAAGTAATTATGAGAGCATATCTCATTTTATAAATTTAAATATCTTAGCAAAATTTCTCTTCAGTTCAAAACCGAAAATTTCCAGTTCACTAGTGATAGAAAATGAGTTAAATCAGTTAACTCCTTTTTCTACTCAAATTAAATCATTTAATTCCTTATTTTACTCAAATTAAATCTGTTAACTACATTTAATTTTGAAATCTCCCTTTATGACTGAACTTCACCTTTAATCCTGACCGTTGATTGAAATCGATCTCAACCATTGATGAATTCCGGTAAAGTCTATTTAAGAGACCCTCATCTCTTCATTTTGAAAGGTTGAATGAGAATTTGCATCGAATTGTTGCTAGAATTCATACTCACATTTGCGCATATTCACATACGCAAAGATCAAGTTTTATCAAAAGTAGACCCGATTTAACCACGGTTGACTTGAGTTGACTATTTTCGAATTTTTTTTTGAAATTATTTAATTAAATGGAGTACTTACTTCTAATTAATTAAACAAAGTTATTTAATTAAATGAGAAGCCATTCCTAATTAATTAAATGAAGTTATTTATTTAAATAAGAAAAGTGTCTCTAATTAATTAAAGATTATTTAATTAAATAGAAAAAGTAATTATAAGAGCATATCTCATTTTATTTAATTAAATATCTCGACAAAATCTTACTTTAGTTCAAAAAGAGAAATTTTCAGTTCACTATTGATAAAAAATGAGTTAAATCAGTTAACTCCTTTTTCTACTCAAATTGAATCAGTTAACTCCTTATTTTACTCAAATTAAATATGTTAACTCCGTTTAATTTGGAAATCTCATTTTATGACTAAACTTAACCTTTAATCCTAACCGTTGATTGAAATCGATCTCAACCGTTGATGAATTCTAGGAAAGTCTATTTAAGAGACCCTCATCTCTTCATTTTGAAAGGTTGAATGAGAATTTGCATCGAATTGTTGTTGAAATTCATACTCACAGTTGCTCATATTCACATATGCAAAGATCAAGTTTGAAAAAAAGTTGACTAGATTTAACCACAGTTGACTTGAGTTGACTAGTTTCAAATTATTTTTTGAAATAATTAAACAAAATTATTTAATTAAATGTAGTACTTACTTCTAATTAATTAAACAAAGTTATTTAATTAAATGAGAAGCCATTCCTAATTAATTAAATGAAGTTATTTAATTAAATAAGAAAAGTGTCTATAATTAATTAAAGATTATTTAATTAAATAGAAAAAGTAATTATGAGAGCATATCTCATTTTATTAAATTAAATATCTCAACAAAATCTCTCTTCAGTTCAAAAAGGGAAAATTTCAGTTCACTATTGATAAAAAATGAGTTAAATCAGTTAACTCCTATTTCTACTCAAATTGAATCAGTTAACTCCTTATTTTACTCAAATTAAATATGTTAACTGTCTTTAATTTGAAAAATCTCCCTTTATGACTGAACTTCATCTTTAATCCTAATCGTTGATTGAAATCGATCTCAACCGTTGATGAATTCCTCGAAAGTCTATTTAGGAGTCTTCGTTTTGAAAGGTTCAATGAGAATTTGCATTGAATTGTTGCTGGAATTCATACTCACATTTGCTCATATTCACATACGCAGAGATCAAGTTTGACCAAAAGTTGACCAGATTTAACCACGATTGAATTAAGTTGACTAGTTTCGAAAAGAATTTTGAAATAATTAAACGAAATTATTTAATTAAATGGAGTACTTCTAATTAATTAAACAAAGTTATTTAATTAAATGAGAAGCCATTTTTAATTAAGTAAATAAAGTTATTTAATTAAATAAGAAATTGTCTTTAATTAATTAAAAATTATTTAATTAAATAGAAAAAGTAATTATGAGAGCATATCTCATTTTATTAAATTAAATATCTCAACAAAATCTCTCTTCAGTTCAAAAAGGGAAATTTCCAGTTCACTATTGATAAAAAATGAGTTAAATCAGTTAACTCTTTTTTGTACTCAAATTGAATCAGTTAACTCCTTATTTTACTCAAATTAAATCTGTTAACTCCCTTTAATTTGAAAATCTCCCTTTATGACTGAACTTGACCTTTATTCTGACCGTTGATTGAAATCGATATCAACCATTGATGAATTCCTGGAAAGTCTATTTAAAAGACCCTTATCTTTTCATTTTAAAAGGTTGAATGAGAATTTGAATTGAATTGTTGCTGAAATTCATACTCACATTTGCTAATATTTACATATGCAGAGATCAAGTTTGACCAAAAGCTGACAAGATTTAAACACGGTTGACTTAAGTTGACTAGTTCTAAATTTTTTTTTAAAATAATTAAACAAAATTTATTTAATTAAATGGAGTACTTACTTTTAATTAATTAAACAAGGTTATTTAATTAAATGAAAAGCCATTCTTAATTAATTAAATGAAGTTATTTAATTAAATAAGAAAAGTGTCTCTAATTAATTAAATACTATTTAATTAAATAGAAAGAGCAATTATGAGAGAATATCTCATTTTATTAAATTAAATATCTCAACAAAATCTCTCTTCAATTCAAAAAGGGAAATTTCCAGTTCACTATTGATCAAAATTGAGTTAAATCAGTTAACTCTTTTTTTTTACTCAAATTGAAACAGTTAACTCTTTATTTTACTCAAATTAAATCTGTTAACTCCCTTTAATTTGAAAATCTCCCTTTATGACTGAACTTCACCTTTAATCCTGACCGTTGATTGAAATCGATCTCAACCGTTGATGAATTCCAAGAAAGTCTATTTAAGAGACCCTCATCTCTTCATTTTGAAAGGTTGAATGAGAATTTGCATCGAATTGTTACTAGAATTCATACTCACATTTGCTCATATTCACATACGCAGAGATCAAGTTTGACCAAAAGTTGACCAGATTTAAACACAGTTGACTTGTGTTGACTATTTTCGAAAATAATTTTGAAATAATTAAACGAAATCATTTAATTAAATGGTTTACTTACTTCTAATTAATTAAAAAAAGTTATTTAATAAAATGAGAAGCTATTCCTAATTAATGAAATGAAGTTATTTAATTAAATAAGAAAAGTGTCTCTAATTAATTAAAGATTATTTAATTAAATAGGCAAAGGAATTATGAGATCATATCTAATTTTATTAAATTAAATATCTCAACAAAATCTCTCTTCAGATCAAAAAGGGAAATTTCCTGTTGACTATTGATAAAAAATGAGTTAAATCAGTTAACTCCTTTTTCTACTCAAATTGAATTAGTTAAATCTTTATTTTACTCAAATTAAACTTGTCAACTCCCTTTAATTTGGAAATCTCCCTTTATGACTGAACTTCACCTTTAATCCCGACCGCTGATTGAAATCGATCTCAACCGTCGATGAATTTCAGGAAAGTATATTTAAGAGACCCTCATCTCTTTATTTTGAAAAGTTGAATGAAAACTTGCATCGAATTGTTGCTAGAATTCATACTGACATTTGCTTATATTCACATATGCAAAGATCAAGTTTGACGAAAAGTTGACAAAATTTAACCATGGTTGACTTGAGTTGACTAGTTTCGAAAAAGAATTTGAAATAATTAAACAAAATTATTTAATTAAATGGACTACTTACTTCTAATTAATTAAACAAAGTTATTTAATTAAATGAGAAGCCATTCCTAATTAATTAAATGAAGTTATTTAGTTAAATAAGAAGTGTCTCTAATTAATTAAAGATTATTTAATTAAATAGAAAAATTAATTATGAGAGCATATCTCATTTTATTGAATTAAATATCTTAACAAAATCTCTCTTCAGTTGAAAAAGTAAAATTTTCAGTTCACTATTGATCAAAAATGAGTTAAATCAGTTAACTCCGTTTTCTACTCAAATTGAATCAGTTAACTCTTTATTTTACTCAAATTAAATCTGTTGACTCCCTTTAATTTGGAAATCTCCCTTTATGACTAAACTTCACCTTTAAACCTGATTGTTGATTGAAATCTATCTCAATTGTTGATGAATTCCAAGAAAGTCTATTTAAGAGACCCTCATCTCTTCATTTTGAAAGGTTGAATAAAAATTTGCATCGAATTGTTGCTGGAATTCATACTCACATTTGCTCATATTTACATACGCAGAAATCAAGTTTGACCAAAAGTTGGCCAGATTTAACTACGGTTGACTTGAGTTGACTAGTTTTGAAAAGAATTTTAAAATAATTAAACAAAATTATTTAATTAAATGGAGTACTTACTTCTAATTAACTAATCAAAGTTATTTAATTAAATGAGAAGCCATTCCTAATTAATTAAATGAAGTTATTTAATTAAATAAGAAAAGTGTCTCTAATTAATTAAAGATTACTTAATTAAATAGAAAAAGTAATTATGAGACCATATCTCATTTTATTAAATTAAATATCTCAACAAAATCTCTCTTCAGTTCAAAACTAGAAATTTTCAGTTCACTATTGATCAAAAATGAGTTAAATAAGTTAACGCCTTTTTCTACTCAAATTGAATCAGTTAACTCCTTATTTTACTCAAATTATATCTCTTAACTTTCTTTAATTTGGAAATCTCCTTTTATGATTGAACGTCACCTTTAATCCTGATCGTTGATTAAAATCGATCTCAATCGTTAATGAATTTCAGAAAAGTCTATTTAAGAGACCCTCATCTCTTCTTTTTGAAAGGTTGAATGAGAATTTTCATCGAATTGTTGTTGGAATTCATACTCACATTTGCTCATATTCACATACGCAAAGATCAAGTTTGACCAAAAGCTGACCAGATTTAACCACGACTGACTTGAGTTGACTAGTTTCGAAAAGAATTTTGAAATAATTAAAGGAAATTATTTAATTAAATGAAGTACTTGCCTCTAATTAATTAAACAAAGTTATTTAATTAAATGAGAAACCATTCCTAATTAATTAAATGAAGTTATTTAATTAAATAAGAAAAGTGTCACTAATTAATTAAAGATTACTTAATTAAATAGAAAAAGTAATTATGAGAGCATATGTAATTTTATTAAATTAAATATCTCAACAAAATCTCTCTTCAGGTCAAAAAGGAAAATTTCATGTTCACTATTGATAAAAAATGAGTTAAATGTGTTAACTCCTTTTTCTACTCAAATTGAATCAGTTAACTCCTTATTTTACTCAAATTAAATCTATTAACTCCTTTTAATTTGGACATCTACATTTATGACTAAACTTCACCTTTAATCCTACCCGTTGATAGAAATCTATCTCAACCGTTGATGAATTTCAGGAAAGTCTATTTAAGAGACCCTCATCTCTTCATTTTTAAAGGTTGAATGAGAATTTGCATTGAATTGTTGCTGGAATTCATACTCACATTTGCTCATATTCACATATGCAAAGATCAAGTTTGACCAAAAGTTGATCAAAATTAACCACGGTTGACATGAGTTGACTTGTTTCGAAAAGAATTTTGAAATAATCAAACAAAACTATTTAATTAAATGCAGTACTTACTTCTAATTAATTAAACAAAGTTATTTAATTAAATGAGAAGCCATTCCTAATTAATTAGAAGAAGTTATTTAATTAAATAAGAAAAGTGTCTCGAATTAATTAAATATTATTTAATTAAATAGAAAAAGTAATTATGAGATCATATATCATTTTATTAAATTAAATATCTCAAAAAAATCTCTCTTCAGTTAAAAAAGGGATATTTTCAATTCATTATTGATAAAAAATGAGTTAAATGAGTTACCTCCTTTTTCTATTCAAATTGAATCAGTTAACTCTTTATTTTACTCAAATTCAATCTGTTAACTCTCTTGAATTTGAAAATCTCTATTTATGACTGAACTTTACCTTTTATCCTGACCACTGATTGAAATCAATCTCAACCATTGATGAATTTCAGGAAAGTCTATTTAAGAGACCCTCATCTCTTCATTTTGAAAGGTTGAATGAGAATTTGCATCGAATTGTTACTGGAATTCATACTCACATTTGCTCATATTCACATACGCAAAGATCAAGTTTGACCAAAAGTTGACTAAATTTAACCACTATTGACTTGAGTTGACTTGTTTCAAAAATTTTTTTGAAATACTTAAATAAAATTATTTAATTAAATGTAGTACTTACTTCTAATTAATTAAACAAACTTATTTAATTAAATGAGAAGCCATTCCTAATTAATTAAATGAAGTTATTTAATTAAATAAGAAAAGTGTCTTTAATTAATTAAAGATTATTTAATTAAATATAAAAAGTAATTATGAGAGCATATCTCATTTTATTAAATTAAATATCTCAACCAAATCTCTCTTTAGTTCAAAAAGGGAAATTTGCAGTTCACTATTGATCAAAAATGAGTTAAATCAATTAACTGCTTTTTCTACTCAAATTGAATCAGTTAACTCTTTATTTTACTCAAATTAAATCTATTAACTCCCTTTAATTTAGAAATCTCCCTTTATGACTGAACTTCACCTTTAATCTTGACCGTTGATTGAAATCTATCTCAACCGTTGATGGCTCCCAGGAAAGTCTATTTAAGAGACCCTCATCTCTTCATTTTGAAAGGTTGAATGAGAATTTGCATCGAATTGTTGCTGGAATTCATACTCGCATTTTCTCATATTCACATACGCAAAGATCAAGTTTTACCAAAAGTTGACTTGTTTTAACCACGGTTGACTTCAGTTGACTAGTTTCGAAAAGAATTTTGAAATAAATAAACGAAATTATTTAATTAAATGGAGTACTTACTTCTAATTAATTAAACAAAGTTTTTTAATTGAATGAGAAGCCTTTCCTAATTATTTAAATAAAGTTATTTAATTAAATAGAAAAAGTAATTATGAGAGTATATCTCATTTTATTAAATTAAATATCTCAACAAAATCTCTCTTCAGTTCAAAAAGCGAAATTTCCAGTTCACTATTGATAAAAAATGAGTTAAATCAGTTAACTCTTTTTTCTACTCAAATTGAATCAGTTAACTCCTCATTTTACTCAAATTAAATCTGTTAACTCCCTTTAATTTGGAAATCTACCTTTATGACTAAACTTCACCTTTAATGCTGGCCGTTGATTGAAATCGATCTAAACTGTTGACGAGTTCTAAGAAAGTCTATTTAAGAGACCCTCATCTTTTCATTTTGAAAGGTTGAGTAAGAATTTGCATCAAATAGTTTTTGGAATTCATACTCACATTTGCTCATATTCACATACGCAAAAAACAAGTTTGAAAAAAAGCTGACCAGTTTTAACCACGATTGACTTGAGTTGACTAGTTTTGAAAAGAATTTTGAAATAATTAAATAAAATTATTTAATTAAATGGAGTAATTACTTCTAATTAATTAAACAAAGTTATTTAATTGAATAAGAAGCCATTCCTAATTAATTAAATGAAGTTATTTAATTAAATAAGAAAAGTGTCTCTAATTAATTAAAGATTATTTAATTAAATAGAAAAAGTAATTATGAGAGCATATCTCATTTTATTAAATTAAATATCTAAACAAAATCTCTCTTTAGTTCAGAAAGGAAAATTTTCAGTTCACTATTGATAAAAAATGAGTTAAATCAATTAACTCCTTTTTCTACTCAAATTGAATCAGTTAACTCTATACTTTATTCAAATTAAATTTGTTAACTCCCTTTAATTTAGAAATCTCCCTTTATGACTGAACTTCTCCTTTAATCTTGACCGTTGATTCAAATCGATCTCAACCATTGACGAATTTCAAGAAAGTCTATTTAAGAGACCCTCATCTCTTTATTTTGAAACGTTGAATGAGAATTTGCATCAAATTGTTGTTGGAATTCCTACTCACATTTGCTCATATTCACATACGCAAAGATCAAGTTTGACCAAAAGTTGACCAGATTTAACCATGGTTGACTTGACTTGACTAGTTTTGAAAAGATTTTTCAAATAATTAAATGAAATAATTTAATTAAATGGAGTACTTACTTCTAATTAATTAAAAAAAGTTATTTAATTAAATGAGAAGCCATTCCTAATTAATTAAATGAAATTATTTAATTAAATAAGAAAACTGTCTCTAATTAGTTAAAAATTATTTAATTAAATAGAAAAGTAATTATAAGAACATATCTCATTTTATTAAATTAAATATCTCAAGAAAATCTCTCTTCAGTTCAAAAAGGGAAATTTCCAGTTCACTATTGATCAAAAATGAGTTAAATCAGTTAACTCCTTTATCTACTCAAATTGAATTAGTTAACTCCTTATTTTACTCAAATTAAATCCGTTAACTCCGTTTAATTTGGAAATCTCCCTTTATGACTGAACTTCACTTTTAATCTTGATCGTTGATTGAAATCGATCTCAACCGTTGATGAATCCCAGGAAAGTCTATTTAAGAGACCCTCATCTCTTCATTTTGAAAGGTTGAATGAGAATTTGCATCGAATTGTTGCTGGAATTCATACTCACATTTGCTCATATTCACATACGCAAAGATCAAGTTTGACCAAAATTTGACCAAATTTAACCACGGTTGACTTGAGTTGACTAGTTTCGAAAAGAATTTTGAAATAGTTAAACCAAATTATTTTACTCCTTATTTTACTCAAATTAAATCCGTTAACTCTTTTTAATTTAGAAATCTCCCTTTATGACTCAACTTCACTTTTAATCTTGACCGTTGATTGAAATCGATCTCAACTATTGATGAATTCTATGAAAGTCTATTTAAGAGACCCTCATCTCTTCATTTTGAAAGGTTGAATGAGAATTTGTATCGAATTGTTGCTGAAATTCATACTCACATTTGCTCTGAATTCACATACGCAAAGATCAAGTTTGACCAAAATTTGACCAAATTTAACCATGGTTGACTTGAGTTGACTAGTTTCAAAAAAAATTTGAAATAATTAAATGAAATTATTTAATTAAATAGAGTACTTACTTCTAATTAACTAAACAAAGTTATTTAATTAAATGTGAATCCATTCCTAATTAATTAAATGAAGTTATTTAATTAAATAAGAAAAGTGTCTTTTATTAATTAAAGATTATTTAATTAAATAGAACAAGTAATTACAGGAGCATATCTCATTTTATTAAATTAAATATCTCAACAAAATCTCTCTTCAGTTCAAAAAGAGAAATTTCCAGTTCACTATTGACAAAAAATGAGTTAAATCAGTTAATTCCTTTTTCTACTCAAATTGAATCAGTTAACTCTTTATTTTACTCAAATTAAATCTGTTAACTCCTTTTGATTTGGAAATCCACCTCTATGATTGAACTTCACCTTTAATCCTGACCATTGATTGAAATCGATCTCAACCATTGATGAATTCCAGAAAAGTTTATTTAAGAGACCCTCATCTCTTCATTTTGAAAGGTTGAATGAGAATTTGCATCGAATTCTTACTGGAATTCATACTCACATTTGCTCATATTCACATACGCAAAGATCAAGTTTGACCAAAAGTTGACCAAATTTAACCACGGTTGACTTGAGTTGACTAGTTTCGAATTTTTTTTTGAAATTATTTAATTAAATGAAGTACTTACTTCTAATTAATTAAACAAAGTTATTTAATTAAATGAGAAGCCATTCCTAATTAATTAAAAGAAGTTATTTAATTAAATAAGAAAAGTGTCTCTAATTAATTAAAGATTATTTAATTAAATAGCAAAAATAATTATGAGAGCATATCTCATTTTATTAAATTAAATATCTCAACGAAATCTCTCTTCAGATCAAAAAGAGAATTTTTTAGTTCACTATTGATAAAAAATGAGTTAAATGAGTTAACTTCTTTTTCTACTCAAATTGAATCAGTTAACTCCTTATTTTACTCAAATTAAATCTTTTAACTGCCTTTAATTTGAAAATCTCCCTTTATGACTGAACTTCACCTTTAATTCTGACCGTCGATTTAAATTGATCTCAACTGTTGATGAATTCCAGTATTAATTAGAGACACTTTTCTTATTTGATTAAATAACTTCATTTAATTAATTAAGAATGGCTTCTCATTGAATTAAATAATTTTGTTTAATTAATTAGAAGTAAGTACTCCATTTAATTAAATAATTTCATTTAATTATTTCAAAATTCTTTTCGAAACTAGTCAACTCAAGTGAACCGTGGTAAAATTTGGTCAACTTTTGGTCAAATTTGATCTTTGCGTATGTGAATATGAGCAAATGTGAGTATGAATTCCAGCAACAATTTGATGCGAATTCTCATTCAACCTTTCAAAATGAAGAGATGAGGGTCTATTAAATAGACTCTCTTGGAATTTATCAACGGTTGAGATCGATTTCAGTCAACAGTCAGGATTAAAGGTGAAGTTCAGTCATAAAGGGAGATTTTCAAATTAAATGGTGTTAATAGATTTAATTTGAGTAAAAGAAAGAGTTAACTGATTCAATTTGAGTAGAAAAAGGAGTTAATCGATTTCACTCATTTTTGATCAATAGTGAACTGGAAATTTCTCTTTTTGAACTGAAGAGTGATTTTGTTAAGATATTTAATTTAATAAAATGAGATATGCTCTCATAATTACTTTTTCTATTTAATTAAATAATTTTTAATTAATTAGAGACACTTTTCTTATTTAATTAAATAACTTCATTTAATTAATTAGGTATGGCTTCTCATTTAATTAAATAACTTTGTTTAATTAATTAGAAGTAAGTACTTCATTTAATTAAATAATTTCATTTAATTATTTTAAAATTCTTTTCGAAACTAGTCAACTCAAGTCAACCGTGGTTAAATCTGGTCAACTTTTGATCAAACTTGATCTTTGCGTATGTGAATATGAGCAAATGTGAGTATGAATTCTAGCAACAATTCTATGCAAATTCTCATTCAACCTTTCAAAATGAAGAGATGAGGGTCTCATAAATAGAGTTTCCTGGAATTCATCAACAGTTGAGATCGATTTCAATCAACAATCAAGATAAAAGGTGAAGTTCAGTCATAAAGGGAGATTTTCAAATTAAAAGGAGTTAACAGATTTAATTTGAGTAAATTAAAAAGTTAATTGATTCAATTTGAGTAGAAAAAGGAGTTAACTGATTTAACTCATTTTTTATCAATAGTGAACTGAAAATTTTACTTTTTGAACTGAAGAGAGATTTTGTTGAGATATTTAATTTAATAAAATGAGATATGCTCTCATAATTACTTTTTCTATTTAATTAAATAATCTTTAATTAATTAGAGACACTTTTCTTATTTAATTAAATAACTTCATTTAATTAATTAGGAATGGCTTCTCATTTAATTAAATAACTTTGTTTAATTAATTAGAAGTAAGTACTCCATTTAATTAAATAATTTCGTCTAATAATTTCAGAATTTTTTTTGAAACTAGTCAACTCAAGTCAACCATGGTTAAATCTGATCAACTTTTGGTCAAACTTGATCTTTGCCTTTGTGAAAATGAGCAAATGTGAGTATGAATTCCAGCAACAATTCGATGCAAATTCTCATTCAACCTTTCAAAATGAAGAGATGAGGGTCTCTTAAATAGACTTTCTTGAAATTCATCAATGGTTGAGATCGATTTGAATCAACAGTTGGGATTAGAGGTGAAGTTCAGTCATAAAGGAAAATTTCTAAATTAAAGGAAGTTAACAGATTTAATTTGAGTAAAATAAGGAGTTAACTAATTCAATTTGAGTAGAAAAAGGAGTTAACTCATTTAACTCATTTTTGATTAATAGTAAACTGAAAATTTTCCTTTTTGAACTGAAGAGAGATTTTGTTGAGATATCTAATTTAATAAAATGAGATATGCTCTCATAATTATTTTTTCTATTTAATTAAATAATTTTTAATTAATTAGGGACACTTTTCTTATTTAATTAAATAACTTCATTTAATTAATTAGGAATGGCTTCTCATTTAATTAAATAACTTTGTTTAATTAAGTACTCCATTTAATTAAATAATTTTATTTAATTATTTCAAATGTAGTGCCTACCTCAAGTTCACATTTTGTATTATTTGCAAACTCTTTTAGAGCTAGTTTTATGTTGTTGATTAGTAGCATTTTTTTGAGACTTAGATATTGTGCTATGGATTCAGTTGATATGTGATGAGATTACTTATATTTTTCATTTCATGTATGTATGATGATTATTTTCAGTATTTGCAGTTATTAATGATGATTAGTAAGATGATTTATTATCATATGTGTTTTCTTATGGATACTTACCCCATACTTGCATGTGTATGGTGTGCGCGTTTGCTTTTGTATGATGTGTCTGATGTGGTTAAGAAAGAGATTCGTAGTCACCTGCTAGTCAGGATCTACACGATGCACCACTTCTTGCCATTGCCTATTTAGTTTAGTATATTGTATTTGTACATGCATACTTTTTATGCAGATTGCAGGTACTGGGTATCGACTTCCCTGAATTGCCAGGATGAGCGTACCCTATCACACTATCTCAATGATAAGATAAGGGAGATAAATTCTAAAGTCCAAATTCCAACCCTTTAAGCCATTTGTTCTAATTGAAAAATTAGGACAAGTATCTGAGTTGAGTACCCTCCGAATACATTGGATGACATAATTCATGATTTAAACCTTTGGTTTCATTTTGTATGTATTTTGGCTATGATGGGTTTTCATATTTTTACCTTACGAGTCTTTGATGTATTTTCTATTAATTAAGCCTATTTAAAAAACTTTAATTAATGGTTTAATTAAATAAAAAATTAATATGATATTTTAATATTTATTTTATTTAATTAGTTGAAAAATTAATTAAATAAAATAATTAAATTTGAAAATAAAAAACTAAAAGTTTAAATTTGGAATGTGACAATATTTATTTTAATAATAATATATTTGGAGTTCATTTTTAAATAAATGACTAAATAATATTATTATTAAAGCTAACAAATATTTTAGCAATTAAGTTTTGAAAATGAAATTTAAAAGTGGAAAATATATTTAAAATTATTAAAAGATTCTAGATTTCATATATTTAATATTTGCTCACATAGGAGTTGGTAAATTCTCGAAAGATGTCATATAGACAATACAGGAGTTTGCACTCTAAGAATGCATAAGTTGTTTACACTTAAGAGTTAGCATTTTATTTGAGCATATGGTGTCTACAACCTTATAACTCATTTAGAAGGTTGGAGAAGACTCATGCTTGGTTGTCATGCTTATGTTCTAATTGTTTCTAGAGACACTCTAGATGCATCTTAGAGGCTTTTAAATAGAGGCTCTCCTAGTGTGTTTGGACAAGCTGAATGGAAGCTACAAGCTACAAGCTTCAAGCTAAAATGGAAGCTTCAAAGCTTACATTCATTGAGAAGATCATATGCTTCTACATGCTCATATATTTTTTACATGCTGTTGGCATTATGATACATTTTTGTCATTAGTTACAACACTTATTGGATTCTGAATGCTTACCGAGCTCTCACCGAACATTCCTTTGTAAGCCAAGCTTTACCTAGTTCTCAGTGCTTACCGAGTAATCAAGGTGAACAAAGAAGTCAGTGTTTACCGAGTAATCAAGGTGAACAAAGAAGTCAGTGTTTACCGAGTGATCAAGGTGAACAAAGCAGCCAGTGTTTATCGAGTGTTCGAGGTAAAGAAAGGAATCAGTTTTGACCGAGTAAAAATGTACTTAGTATTAACCAAGAAACTTCGTGATTACCGAGCTCAGATGATTATCAAGGAAACTAACTATCACTGAGTCACAAGGTTCTATCGAGTGTTTTCTTTGATCACCGAGCTACAGTTCAGATAGAAGTATTCACCGAGTGACATCTCTTCTACCGAGTCTCCAGTGGTTACCGAGTTTAGAACTACTCAAAGTGTTTAGTATGAACCGTGCCTTCACTTCTACCGAGTGCATGACGATGCCGAGTAACGCAGTGGACGCCGAGTATCAGAAGGACACCGAGTCAGTTCAGTGAACCCGAGTTTTTTACCTTGGGCCGACGTTGTATAGAGATTTGCACTTGTTGTTTTGGCCGACCTTGCATGGATTGTTTATTTGGATGGTATATATATACAATCACTTAAATATAATGAAACAGGAAGAAACAGGAACAAAGGAATGAATAAAAGTATGAAAGTGTGAAAATGTGAAAGTGTGAAAGTGTGAAAGTGAGAAAGAAATACATGCGTGTGAAAGTATGTGTGCTGAGTTGTGAAAATATTCAACAAGGTCGAGTTTTGGAGCAGAAAAGTTTTATCTATCACATCAAGGTGAATCAGAGCATAGCGGATCTTATCAGCAACCAGTTGCAATCAGATCCACTATTTCATTCTAACAGGTGAATCAGTTTTTGTAAATCCTTTAACAAGGTAGACTTAACAGTCTTTTGTAAATCTCCTAACAGAGTGCGTACTTTATTGTATGTTTGTAAATCCTCTAACAAGGTGGATCTAGCAATCCTTTGTGCTCCTAACAGGGCAGATCACCAGAAGTGGTCATTGTAAGCCTTAACCGACCAACTTCATACTGCAGTAACGAAGCTTTGTGGGTTTCATCCCCACCCCAGTTTTACTTTCTATTTGGAAGGTTTCTGGGTCACCAAATCTGTGTGTTCAAGTGTTGCAAATGATTTTTCATGCTTACAGTAGGTTACTTGGATGAATGGTGAACATATCAGTATGCAATTTTACTGTTAAAATTTTAGAAGTTACTGATTCACCCCTCCCCTCTCAGTAACTTGTCATATCTTGAATATTTCCAACACATGCTTCTATGCTTCTTCTATCACTTCTAGTCACTTGGAGGATTTAGTTGGCTTGGATCTTGGAAGAATTGCGAATGATGGAGAAGGAAGGGATTTTCTATAGACTTCTAAGGCATGGCGGATTAGCATCAGTATCTAGGTGCACTTGTGATATTCACATATTCTCTTTGCACTATTTCTCTTCCTATCTCTATCATGTCTATTATATGTGTCTGTATACTCTTGTGAATGAATCTACAATTAAATTGGAATCTAGATATGTAGAGTTGCAAAGAAAACATTAGAAAATCCTAGATCCAATTAAGGAAGAAATTAGATCTAAATGGGTTTGGGTTCGAATTAGAATCAAATTGATAAATAGATTTGAAAAAAAGATTTCTTAATCTATAGTGAAACCTTTTTAGAAATTAATGAACAATTATTTTAAAAGGAAATTCTTAATTCATCATAAATTGTCTTGTCGTTGCTCTTTGAATAGACCCGGACTCAGTCATTCATAATTTTTTATCGTGATCAAATTTATTCAATTTCTCTAGTCAAAAGTGACGCAACTTGGCCCTGTCCAACATATTTCAATTTCAGCCCGATCCAACGATTCATTAGGGAGATATGACCGTTGTACTGAGACTATTTTATTCAATGACAAATATTTCTCGATTTCTTATAACCAAGAGTTCTTTATGCTTAAAGTTCACAAAAATAATATATCAAAGCATGGAATGAATTAAGATATTATTGCAATCTTTCCTTATTAAAATCTTATTAATATGCATTAGTTTTATATGGTTTATTATCTAATCTAATTAAATCAAATTTAATTAAGATTGGTTAATAGTAGAAGAAGTATAATTAATTATTAGTCAATCTAAGTAAATAGATTTTTAAATGAAAGGAAATTAAAACAAAAGAGATTTTAATATAGTTTATATAGTGGACTTTTTATAATGTATATTGAATAATATTTAATATATATTAAACAATTTTAGAATTGTTTAATGAAGATGATAATGTTAAAAATTTGGAGATTATTCATGTTAAAATCTACAATGAGTCTAATTGGTTTGTGATAGGGATCTTTTTCAAACAATGTTTATATAGACAAAATATTATTAGAACAATTAGAAAATGGAGTCTAATGGTTGATTTTAATATTGATTAAATAAATGTAAGATGATAATTTATATTATGTTGATTTAAAATTAGAAACTCTAAATGATATTGGATTAAGACTGAATTATTATGCTATTGGTTAATACATTTGAATACCTTAATGAAGTTAACAGTTAGCCAAATATTAACTAATGAGTTTATGGAAGGATTCTATAGATCGAGTATTTATAGTTTGAGGAGTTTATTATTTATTAATGTTTGTAAGGACTAGAAAACTATTAATAAATAATGGTTTAAATAAATATCAACAAATTTGATTAGAATTAATCTAGTGGAGATTATTTATTCATTGAAGTTTTGTAAAAGATAATAATTTTTTGAGTTGGATTATAATTGATTTTAATCAATTGATATTCATTGAGTTGTCAATATAATTATATTATCCGATAGAGTTTTAACTTGAAATGATTATCATTAATACGAAATCGTTAAGAAAGATGAATGTAGTCATTATGGATAAGATTTCCAAAATAACTTATTAATATTATTATTATTAAAATATTAATATTTTTGTATTGGATGGAAGTTGACTTTGACGTACAAACTATTGTTAGTCAACTAATACTTATTGGGTTGATGGTTTGGTTGTGAAATTATTAATTAAATCAATTAACTAGAGCTAATTAGATTTTAATTAATAATTAAGTTATGTAATAGAGATTTAATTGATATAATTCTTTTAATAAGATTGTAGAAATACTAATATCAAAGTTGATAGGTCTTATTCTGATGACTTGAATAATGACTTTAGATATTTTAATGGTATAGACTTAGTAATATATAATTGAGAATTATTAAGATGATAAAAGGTCAAGGATTGTGAATCGATATTAATTGATCGTTCTAATGAAATTATAATCTCTTATTCGAAGAATGATAATTGGTCCTCTTATAATATAATGAATAATGATCTTTGATTATGTTGAAAAGTTGAAGTAACATTAAAGAAAAGTTAATCAATTAGAATATGGATCATAGTTAAATATAGAGAGAAATTTAATTAAAAGTCAATGATGATTAGTTTAGTGAATATTTATCATTAAGTTATTCTTAGAATGTAATTCTTAATAATGGAAGGATAATGCTATCAGAGAACAATTGGGTTGACTTGTAGGTCAAATGATGAAACTTAAAACACTAGAAAGTATACTTGTAAACAGAAAATTGGAAACCCCTACACATTATTCAACTATGTGAATTTTGTAAACCAAAACATGTGTTTGCATTGTGTATTCTATATGCTTCTTGCTTTGAATTTTGAGTTGACTAGTGTTGACCAGTCTTAGATTATGACCAGAGGCTCAAGGGTTATGAGATGTGTTGGCATGTTGATCTTAATTGGTCTTGATCTTTATAAGCCCAACCATGGTAATGTGATTGTATGCTCTATGAAATGTTTGTATTTACTGATTATTATTGTTCATCAGTCTTCACGTGTGAAGCTGAGATGTATGTGTATGAAACACCTGAGCTAATTATTTTTGAGTCATCCCTTAGTTATCCTTGGATTATTTTCTAGTCACCATGATGGGACTGAAATGTGGATTTATTTCTTGATGATGTCATGTTGTGAATGTTTTGACTCAACCATTTTGGAGTCTTCGATCACTATGATTTTTAGATATTCTTGGTTACTGGTTGAGAACCAATGGATATTGTGATTTATCTTGAGATATATTTTGGTTATTGAGAATCAATAATTATTATGATTATCAGTGATGCCTTCAGTTTTCAATAGAGAACTGTTGTGGTCATGATTTTCTATGAATGCTTTTCAGATGCTCATGGACATTTGATGATTCTTATCTTAGAGATTTGATGATTCTTATTATGGATATTTGATGCTTATATTGTGGATATTTGATGATTCTTTTTATATTATCTTTTGTATTTTCTTTACAGTCGCTTGTATAGGACTATGGTGATTTTATGATTCCATGAGCTTAGGGTAGGTAATCTACTTGTAGTGTCAGGAAGTGGCTTGCAATGGGGGTCGGAGCCCTAAGTGACTGTCAGGGTAACTCATTGTAAGTTTGATTAATAAGTGATAACATTTACACACTAAATGGGGATTAAATGAACCTAAAAAGATAATTGTTTTGATATTCTCACCGATGCTTTGAGTGCTTGTACAGGCTAAGATGGGAGTAGTGAGAACGCATGGTTGTGACCTTGCATTCCATAGTATGCCTCGTCAGTATGAGAGGATACTAGTGGCTGCATGAGATCAGTATGAACCCATGGAGTTTAGCTAACTGCTAGGGTAACTTGTACGTGATAATTACGATGACACTTTCTTGCTTGCATAGTAGGATTCCTACATGTCTTTGTGTGCCTCTAGGATTAGATGTCGATTTTTTGCTTGGAACCTTTGAGTTAGTATACTTTTAAGATTCCTAGACTTATAGAGATTTATACTTTGTAGTTTTAATAGCCTGTTTGGGACTTGAGATTGTCTCCTTAGCATGGTGGGAGTGGACCACTTAGGTTCCACACGGTCGAGTGGTAGTGTTTTATCACTCTTATCATTTGAGATTCATCGGAGACACCGTGGCTGATGCTTTCTTGGTTGGTATTTATCTTCATTATGTTCTTGGATCATTATGATAGATGATATACCTTATGATAGATGTATTTATTGGTATATTTCTTATATTGATGATTTGCATATGTTAGATGATGTTATCTTATGCTTTACTTTGCATGTTAGTAGGATTTTTTAAGAGTGACATTCCTACTATGTTAATACCGATGATCTCTTCGGTGCTTTGGAATGTTATGCACGAAGGGATGGCTAGGATCCATGATGGTCTAATGATACTATTAACGATTGGGAGGAACCGTGCACTTAGTTATTATGTTTGTGATATATAGTTATCTTTTATGATGGATGTTTATATTTTTTGTGATGATGTAACATGTATGATATGTGGTTACCCTGGCAGTTAGCTAAACTCCACGGGTCCATACTAATCTCATGCAGCCACTAGTATCCTCTCATACTGACGAGGCATACTACGGAATGCATAGTCACAGCCATGCATTCTCACTACTCCCATCCTAGCCTGTACAAGCATTGAGGCATGGGCGAGAACCAAAACAATTATCTTTTTAAGTTCATTTAATGCCCATTTAGTGTGTAAATGTTATCACTTATTAACCAAACTTACAATGAGTTACCCTGGTAGCCAGTTAGGGCCCTGGCCCCCACTGCAAGCCACTTCCTGACACTACAAGTAGATAACCTACCTTAAGCTCATGGAATCATAAAATCACCATAGTCCTATACAAGCGACTGTAAAAAAAATTCAAAAGATAATCCATAAAAAGAATCATCAAATAACCATGATAAAAGCATCAAATATCCATTATAAGAATCATCAAATCTTCAAGATAAGAATCATCAAATATCCATGAGCATCTGAAAAAGCATCCGTAGAAAATCATGACCACAACAGTTCTCTATTTGCAACTGAAGGCATCACTGATAATCATAAGTATCCATTGGTTCTCAGTAACCAAAATATATCTCAAAATAAATCACAATATCCATTGGTTCTCAACAAGCAACCTAGAATATCTCAAAATCATACTGATCGAAGACTCCAAAATGGTTGAGTCAAACATGTCACAACATGACATCATCAATAAATCAACATTTAAGTCCCACCATGGTGACTAAAAAATAATCCAAGGATAACCGATCGATGACTCAAAAATGATTAGCTCAAGTGTGTCAGATACATAAGAATCTCAACTATAACAATCTGTAAATACAAACATTTCATAGAGCATACGATCACATTACCATGGTTGGGCTTATAAAGATCGAGACCAAATAAGATCAACATGCTAACACATCTCATAACCCCCGAGCCTCTGGTAACAACCTAAGACTAGTCAACACTAGTCAACCCAAAACCCAAAACAAGAAGCATAGAAAATACACGATGTAAACACATGTTTTGGTTTACTAAAATCATTAAGTGTAGAAGTTTTCAATTTTCTATTTGCAAGTATACTTTCAAGTGTCTTAAGTTTCATCATTTGACCTACAAGTCAACCCAATTGTTTCTCGATAGCATTATCCTTCAATTATTAAGAATTACATTCTAAAAATAACTTAAGGATAAATATTCACTAAACTGATCATCATTGACCTTTAATTAACTTGTTCTCTTTATTTAACTAAGATCCATACTACGAATTGATTAACCTTTCAACTTTTCTAAGATCATTATTCGTTATATTATAAGAGGACCGATTATCATTCTTCGAATAAGAGATTATAACTTTATTAAAAATGATCAATTAACATCGGTTCACAATCCTTGACCTTTTATTATTCTAGTAATCCTCAATTAAATATTACTAAGTCTTCACCATTAAAATATCTAAAGTCATTATTCAAGTCATTAAAATAAGACTCATCAACTTCAATGTAGATACTACACAACTTTACTAAAAGAATCGATATATCATATCGATTAAAACTTTGTTACATAACTTAATTATTAATTAAATTTAATTAACTCTAATTAATTCAATTAATAATTACAATTTCAGTTGACTAATAACTAACAATAGTTTGTACATAAAAATTCATCTACAATCCAAATATTCATATTAATAGTTCAATAACTTATTAATAACAAGCTATGTTGGAAATCTTATTAATAAATCTATAATGACCACCTTCACCATTCTATCAATGAAAACTAACTTTTTCTTGACAAACCCGTATTATTGATAACAGACTCTTTATTATTTTTGCTAACAACGATGTCACTAGTAAATTAAATATAACTTCCTTAAGAATCATTCCTCGGATAAGATTTAGCAATAATTAATAGGTAATCATTTGTCCAAAATAATCTTTGATGATTTTATGTATAATGATGACCATCTTCTTTAATCATAATTTCATTCATGATAACATGAATTCATTTTCATTGTAATTTTCCCCCTCTTAATTTGATCTCAACTAAATTCTTAATACTATACTTCAATTATTAACTAATCTCAATTAGATTGAACTTAATTGAATCAATTAATAATTATATAAACTTATCTATACTATCTTTCATTAATAATTGGTTAAACTTAACAATTATTAATAAATAATAACTCACTAATAATTTCAATATTCAATTATAATGATTGATATTCGAACCAATCAATGAATAACAACTAAATCATTAATATCTCTTTTCTTTTAATTTTTTCTCACTTAAAAATCCATTTACTTAAATTGACTAATAATTAATTACACTTCTTCTACTATTAACTAATCTTAATTAAGTTTGATTTAATTAGATTAGATAATAAACCATATAAAACTAATGCATATTAATAAGATTCTAATAAGGGAAGATTGCAATAATATCTTTAATTCATTCCATGCTTTGATATATTATTTTTGTGAAGTTTAAGCATAATGAACTATAATGCCCCGCCAAGGGATCCAAAAATTTTTACTAAGTTTGCCAAACAATTTTTTCTTAAACATGAAAGATAAAACCATTCATAACATTTGCGGAAGCAATAGAAACAATTCAAATGAAAATAAACATAACATATATACATAACAGGTTACATTCTTTAAAGATCCCTTAACGTTGTATCACATCTAAATTAACTCAATCATCCACTGTACATATCACAAGGTATGAAAAGCTTAAAAGAATAAACATCCAAATAAATAAAGTATATCATCATCATCTAATATTAATCCATGATGCAATAACATAAATGAAACCACATATCATACATGATACATCATCACAAAAGATATAAACATCCATCACAAAAGATAATCATATATCACAAACATAAATAACTAAGTGCACAGTTCCTCCCAACCGTAAATAAAATCATTAGACCATCGTGGATCCTAGCCATCCTTCCGTACGTAACATTCCAAAGCACCGAAGAGATCATCGGTATTAACATAGTAGGAATGTCACTCTTAAAATATCCTACTAACATGCAACGTAAAGTATAATAAATTATCAACTAACATATGCAAAGTAAAGAAAATTATCAATATAACAAACATACCAGTAAATACATCCATCATAACGTATATTATCTATCATAATGCTCCAAGAACATAATGAAGAATAAATACCAACCAAGGATACTTCAGCCACGGTGTCTCAGACGGATCTCAAATGATGAGAGTAAAAATACACTACCACCCGACTACGTGGAACCTAAGTGATCCACTCTCATCGTGCTGAGGAGATAATCTCAAGTCCCAAATAGGATATCAATTTACAAAGCACAAATCTCTATAAGTTCAGGAATCCTAAAAGTATACTAACTCAAAGGTTCCATCACACAAAATTGTCATTTAATTCCCAAAGGCACAACAATGACATGTAGGAAACCTACTCTACAAGCGGGAACGTGTCATCGCAATTATCACGTACAAGTTACCCTGGCAGTTAGCTAAACTCCACGGGTCCATACTGATCTCATGCAGCCACTAGTGTCCTCTCATACTGACAAGGCATACTACGTAATGCACGGTCGCAACCATGCATTCTCACTACTCCCATCCTATCTTGTACAAGCACTCAAGGCACGGACGAGAACATCAAAACAATTATCTTTTTAGGTTCATTTAATTCTCATTTAGTGTGTAAATGCTATCACTTATTAACCAAACTTACAATGAGTTACCTTGGCAGCCACTTAGGGCCCCGGCCCCCATTGCAAGTCACTTCCCGACACTACAAGTAGATTACCTACCCTAAGCTCATGAAATCATAAATCTCAAAATTATAAAAGGATATACCATAATAAAATCATCAAATATGCATAAAAGCATCAAATATCCATAATCAAAATCATCAAATCTCCATGAGCATCTGAAAAAACATCCATAGAAAATCATGACCACAATAGTTCTCTATTGGCAACTGAAGCCATCACTGATAATCATAAGTATCAATTAGTTCTCAATAACCAAAATATATCTCAAGATAAATGGTTTTCAACAAGCAACCAAGAATATCTCAAAATCATACTGATTGAAGACTCCAAAATGGTTGAGTCAAACATGTCACAACATGACATCATCAAGAAATAAATTCACATTTCAGTCTCATCATAGCGACTAGAATGTAATCCAAAGATAACTGATCGATGACTCAAAAATCATTAGCTTAAGCATCTCAGATATATATATCTCAACTTCACACATGAAGGCTGAAGAACAAATACAAACATTTTATAGAGCATATGAGCACATAACCATAGTTGGGCTTATAAAGATCAAGGCCAAATAAGATCAACATGCCATCATATCTTATAACCCTCAAGCCTCTAGTAACAACTTAGGACTGGTCAACACCAGTCAACACAAAACCCAAAACAAGAAGCATATAAAATACACGATGCAAACACATGTTTTGGTTTATTAAATTCACATAGTTGAATAATGTGTAGGGGTTTCTATTTTTCTATTTGCAAGTATACTTCAAGTGTTTTAAGTTATCAATTGACTTACAAGTCAACCCATTTGTTTCCCGATAGCATTATTCTAAGAATAACTTAAGGATAATTATTTACTCATTAAATTATTTGCTTTATTTGCTAAGATCCATATTACTAATTGATTAACCTTTCAACTTTTTTTAAGATCATTATTTGTTATATTATAAGAGGACCAATTATCATTCTTCGAATAAGAGATTATAACTTAATTAAAATGGTCAATTTAACTTACCAATTAACATAGGTACATGATACCATGACTTTTGTCATTTAATAGTTTTCAATTCAATATTACTACGTCTCACCATTAAAATATCTAAGATTTTTATTCAAGTCATGAGAATAAGGCCTATCAAATTTGATATCAATATTTTACAACTTCGTTAAAAGAATCATATCAATTAAATCTTTATTACATAACATAATTATTAATTAAATCCAATTAACTTTAGTTAATTGATTTAATTAATAATTTCACAACCAAACCATCAATCCAATGAATATTTAGTTGACTAATAACTAAAAGTCAACCATACCCAAATGTTCGTATTCATTGTTCAATAATAATAATTTGCTAATATTTAATGACAAACTATATTGGAAATCTTATTAATAAATCTATAATGACCACATTCGTCATGTTTCCATTATTATTTTAATAATAACAAGTTATAATAAATCTTCAATACCAAGTATTATTATCTCAAATAAGTTTCCCCTATGTACAATAATTCAATTAATTAATACTCCAAATTATTAACCAATTCAATTTGATTAATAACTTTTACAGTACTTCAATCATTAACTAATCTCCTCTAGATTAACTCTAACCAAATTTTTTGATATCTATTTAAACTATTCTTTATTAATAGTTTGCTAGTCCTTACAAACATTAATAAATAATAAACTCCTCAAACTATACATACTCGATCTATAGAATCCTTCCATAAACTCATTAGTTTATATTTGGCTAACTCTTAACTCTATTAAGGTATCAAAACGTATTAACCAATAACATAATAAGTCAGTCTTAATCCAATACTATTCAGAGTTTCTAAATTTAAATCAACATAATATAAATTATCATCTTACAATTATTTAATTAATATTAAAATCAACCATTAGACTCTATTTTCTAATTGTTTTAATAATATTTTGTCTATATAAATGCTGTTTGAAAAAGATCCCTATCACAAACCAATAAGACTCATTGTAGATATTAACGTGAATAATCTTCAAATTCTTAACATTATCATCTTCATTAAACAATTTTAAAATTGTTTAATATATATTAAATAGTATTCCATATACATTATAAAAAGTCCATTATATAAACTATATTAAAATCTCTTTTCTTTTAATTTTCTCTCATCCATTTACTTAGATTGACTAGTAATTAATTACACTTCTTCTACTATTAATTAATCTTAATTAAATTTGATTTAATTATATTAGATAATAAACCATATAAAACTAATGCATATTAATAAGATTCTAATAAGGGAAGATTGCAATAATATCTTAATTCATTCTATGCTTTGATATATTATTTTTGTGAAGTTTAAGGATAAAGAACTTTTGGTTATGAGAAATGGAGAAATATCTATCCTTGAATAAAACAGTCCCAGTACGATGGCCATATCTCCCTAATGAACCATTAAATTAGGCTGAAATTTAAATATATTGGAGAAAGCCAAGTTGCGCTAATTCTGATAGGAGCGATCGAATAAATTCGATCCCAATAAAAAGTTATGAATGACTGAGTTCGGGTCTATCCAAGGGGTAGCGACAGGTCAATTTGTGATGAATTAAAGATTTCCTCTTAAAATAATTGTTCTCTATATTTAACCATAAAAGGGTTTATTCATACGCATCTAAAAATATAATTGATAGAAAGATTACATCTAATCATTCAAATTTTCACCATAAAATTTTTATTTTAATTCCAAATTTTGTCTTTCTAATTTAATATAAATTTGAACCCAAACTCGATTAAAATCTAATTTCTTTCTCATTTAGAACTAGATTTTTTTTATTGTTTTCTTCTCATCCAAATAAAATATCTAGATTTCAATTTTAAATAGTAGATTCAATCACAGAGAGTATTCAGACACATAAAACAGATATGATGAAGATAGGAAGAGAAAGAGTGCAAAGGGAATATGAGAATATCATGAGTGCATCTAGACACTGATGCTAATTTGTCATGCCTCAGAAGTCCATAGAAAATCTCTTCCTTCTCCATCCTTCACAATTCTTCCAAGAATCCAAACCGATCGAATCCTCCAAGTGATTAGAAGTTCTAGAAGGAGCATAGAAGCAAGTAGAAAATATATGAACATATGAATCTTCTCTTATGCATGTAAGCTTTGAAGTTTTTATTTTTTTTAGCTTGTAACTCGAGGCTTCCATTAAGCTTGTAGCTTCCATTAAGCTTTTAGTTTAAGCTTCTCTGAATGCCTGAATATCAAGAGCTCTCAGGAAACTTTTGGATTGCTTCTTGAAACCGCTGAAAGGTGTCACCAACTAAGCATGGGTCTTTTCCAATTCTTTTTTGATGAGTCATAGAATTGTAGACACCTTGTGCTTAATTGATGCACTAACCCTCGTGTTGTTGACATATGTTAATTCTCATGCAAGCTTATAACTCCAATTTACTTTTTAAATAATCTCTATTTAAATTTTATTAATTTCATTTTAATTTTTTATAACTTTTATTATTATTATTTTACTTATTACTTTATTATTATTTTATAATTATTATTAATTTTAATTTCTAATTTTTTTTTATTTAATTCTTTTTTTCCAATAATTCACATTTAATTAATTACAATCAAAATATCAAAGATAATGATATTTTATTAATTTTTTTAAATAAATAATTAATTAATTAAATCTATTTATTAAGACTTAATTAATGAAAAATTCACCAAAGACTTTCAAGATAAAATATGAAAACTCATCATAGAAAAAATCATACAAAATAAATCTAAAGGGTTAAAAATCACGAAATATGTCATCTGACACATTCGGTGGGTATTCAACTCAGATACTTATCCTAATTTTCCAATTAGGAAAAATAGCTCAAAGGGTTGGGATTTGGACTTGAGAATTTATCTCCCCTCTCTTATCATTGAGATAATGTGATAGGGTAGGCTCATCTTGGCAATTTAGGAAAGCCGATACCCGGTACCTGCAACCTGCATAAAAACTATGCATGTACAAACACAATATATACTAAACTAAATAGACAATGGTAGGAAGTGGTGGATCGTGTAGATCCCGACTAGCAGGTGACTACGACTCCTTTCCTTAACCACATCAAACACGCCATACAAAAGCAAACACGCAAGGCAAACACTCACACCATACACATGCAAGTATGAGGTAAGTATCCATAAAAAAGCACATGATAATAAATCATCTTACTAATCATCATTAATAACTGAAAGCAATGAAATGATCATCATCAATAATTGCGAACACTAAAAATAATCATCATACATACATGAAATGTAGAGTCTAAGTAATCTCATCACATAATAAACTGAATCCATAGCACAATATATGATAATCTCAAAAGAATGCTGCTAACCAACAACATAAAACTAGTTTTAAAAGAGTTCAGCAATGATAACAAAATGTGAACCAGAGGCATGCACTACAAGAACTCTTGGTTATGAAAAATGAAGAAATATCTGTCCTTGAATAAAATAGTCTTAGTACGATGGCCATATCTCCCTAATGAACCGTTGGATCGGATTGAAATTAAAATATATTGGAGAGGGCCAAGTTGCACCGATTCTGACCGGAGCGATCGAATAAATTTAATCACGATAAAAAATTATGAATGACTGAGTTCTGGTCTATCCAAGGGGAAATGACAGGAAAATTTGTGATTAATTAAGAATTTTCTCTTTAAATAATTGTTCTCTAAATTTAACCATAAAAGGGTTTGTTGATACGCATCTAAAAATATAATTGATAAAAAGATTACATCTAATAATTTGAATTTTCACCATAAAATTTTTATTTCAATTCCAAATCTTGTCTTTCTAATTTAATATAAATTCGAACCCAAACTCGATTCACATCTAATTATTTCTCCTTAATTGGATCTAGGGTTTTTCTATTGTTTTTTTCTCAACTAAATAAAATATCTAGATTCCAATTTCAAATTATAGATTCAATCACAAAGAGTATTCAGACACATATAACAGACATGATGAAGATAGAAAGAGAAATAGTGCAAAGAGAATATGAGAATATCATGAGTGCACCTGAACACTAATACTAATTTTCCATGCCTCAGAAGTTCATAGAAAACCCCTTCCTTCTCCAACATTCGCAATTCTTCCATAATCCAAGCCAACCGAAATTCCCACCTGACAAGAAGTGGTTGAAGAAGCATAAGAACATGTAAAAACATATGAGCATGAGCATGTAGAAGCATATGATCTTCTCAAATGCATATAAGCTTTAAAATTTGTAGCTTGTAGCTTCTATTAAGCTTGTCCAAACACACCAGGAGAGCCTCTATTTAAAGGCCTCTAAGATACATCTAGAGTGTCTCTAGAAACAACTAGAAGATAAATATGACAACCAAGCATGAGTCTTTTCTAACTTTTTAGATAAGTCTTAAGGTTGTAGACACCATGTGTTCAAATAAAATGCTAACTTCTAAGTGTAGACAACTTGCGCATTCTTAGAGTACAAACTCCTGTGTTGTCTACATGACAACTCCCGAGAATTTGCCAACTCCTATGTGAGCAAATATTAAAATAATGTACATTAATTAATTTAATATTTACTTTTACTCTTTCCAATTTAATTTATTTATTTATTAAATCTCATGCACTAACTTTAATATCTCCACTTTTCAATCTTAATATATTTATATTTTAATCACATGAAATCTAGAATCTTTTAATAATTTAAATATATTTTTCACTTTTAAATTTTATTTTTTAAAATTTAATTGCTAAAATATTTATTAACTTTAATAATAATATTATTTAGTCATTTATTTAAAAATGAGCTCCAAATATATTATTATTAAAATAAATATTGTCACATTCCAAATTTAAACTTTAAACTTTTATTTTCAAATTTAATTATTTTATTTAATTAGTTTTCCAATTGATTAAATAAAATAAATATTAAAATATTATATTAATTTTTTATTAAAATAAACCATAATTAAATCTTTTAAATAGACTTAATTAATAGAAAATACATCAAAGACTCATAAGATAAAAATATGAAAACCCATCATAGCCAAACTACATACAAAATCAAACCAAAGGTTTATATCACGAATTATATCATCTGAGGCATTCAGAGGGTACTCAACTTAGATACTTGTCCTAATTTTTCAATTAGAACAAATGACTTAAAAGGTTGAGATTTGGAATTGAGAATTTATCTCCCCTCTCTTATTATTGAGATAATGTGATAAGGTACGCTCATCCTGGCAATTCAGGAAAGTCGATACCCGGTACCTGCAACCTACATAAAAACAATGCATGTACAAGCATAATATATACTACGTTAAACAAGCAATGGCAGGAAGTGATGCATCGTGTAGATCCCGACTAGCAGGTGACTACGACTCCCTTCCTTAACAATATCAGACACGCCAATAATTGAAAGTAATGTTATGATCATCATCAATAATTGTGAACACTAAAATAATCATCATACATACATGAAATATAGAGTTTAAGTAATCTCATCAATTATAAACTGAATTCATAGCACAATATCTGATAATCTCAAAAGAATGCTGCTAACTAATACAATAAAACTAGCTCCAAAAGAGTTCAGCAACGATAACAAAATGTGAACCAGGGGCAAGCACTACAAATTAAATAACTTTTTTTAATTAATTAGAAGTAAGTACTCTATTTAATTAAATAATTTCATTTAATAATTTCAAAATTCTTTTTGAAACTAGTCAACTAAAGTCAACCGTGCTTAAATTTAGTCAACTTTTGGTCAAACTTGATCTTTGCATATGTGAATATGAGAAAATGTGAGTATGAATTCTAGCAACAATTCGATGCAAATTCTCATTCAAACTTTCAAAATGAAGAGATGAGGGTCTCTTAAATAGACTTTCTTGAAATTCATCAATGGTTGAGATCGATTTCAATCAACGGTCAGGATTAAAGGTGAAATTCAATCATAAAAGGAGATTTCCAAATTAAAGAGAGTTAACAGATTTAATTTGAGTAAAATAAGGAATTAACTGATTCAATTTGAGTAATAAAAGGAGTTAACTGATTTAACTCATTTTTTATCAATACTGAAC
Source organism: Cupressus sempervirens (assembly GCA_028749045.1). Classification (NCBI taxonomy): domain Eukaryota; kingdom Viridiplantae; phylum Streptophyta; class Pinopsida; order Cupressales; family Cupressaceae; genus Cupressus; species Cupressus sempervirens. The sequence continues at coordinate 674,351,449 of CM053790.1, read as the reverse complement.
TGAAAATTTTCTTTTTTCAACTGAAGAGAGATTTTGTTGAGATATTTAATTTAATAAAATGAGATATGCTCTCATAATTACTTTTTCTATTTAATTAAATAATTTTTAATTAATTAGAGGCACTTTTCATATTTCATTAAATAACTTCATTTAATTAATTAAGAATGGCTTCTCATTTAATTAAATAATTTTGTTTAATTAATTAGAAGTAAGTACTCCATTTAATTAAATAATTTTGTTTAATTATTTCAAAATTCTTTTTAAAACTAGTCAACTCAAGTCAACTGTGGTTAAATTTGGTCAACTTTTGGTCAAACTTGATCTTTGCTTATGTGAATATGAGAAAATGTGAATATGAATTTCAGCAATAATTCGATGCAAATTCTTATTCAACATTTCAAAATGAAGAGATGAGGGTCTCTTAAATAGACTTTCTTGAAATTCATCAATGGTTGAGATCGATTTCAATCAACGATCAAGATTAAAAGTGAAGTTCGGGCATAAAAAGAGATTTCCTAATTAAAGGGAGTTAACAGATTTAATTTGAGTAAAATAAGGAGTTAACTGATTCAATCTGATTAGAAAAAGAAGTTAACTGATTTAACTCATTTTTTATCAATAGTGAACTGGAAATTTCCTTTTTTGAAGTGAAGAGAGATTTTGTTGAGATATTAAAGTTAATAAAATGAGATATGCTCTCATAATTACTTTTTCTATTTAATTGAATAATCTTTAATTAATTAGAGACACTTTTCTTATTTAATTAAATAACTTCATTTAATTAATTAAGAATGGCTTCTCATTTAAATAAAATAACATTGTTTAATTAATTAGAAGTAAGTACTTCATTTAATTAAATAATTTCGTTTAATTATTTCAAAATTCTTTTCGAAACTAGTCAACTCAAGTCAACCGTAGTTAAATCTGATCAACTTTTGGTCAAACTTGATATTTGCGTATGTGAATAAGAGCAAATGTGAGTATCAGTTCCACCAATAATTCGATGCAAATTCTCATTCAACCTTTCAAAATGAAGAGATGAAGGTCTCTTAAATAGACTTTCCTAGAATTCATCAATGGTTGAGATCAATTTCAATCAACGGTCAGGATTAAAAGTGAAGTTCAGTTATAAAGGGAGATTTCCAAATAAAAGGGAGTTAACAGATTTAATTTGAGTAAAATAAGAAGTTAACTGATTGAATTTGAGTAGAAAAAGGAGTTAACTGATTTAACTCATTTTTTATCAACAGTGAACTGAAAATTTCCCTTTTTGAACTGAAGAGAGATTTTGTTGAGTTATTTGATTTAATAAAATGAGATATGCTCTCATAATTACGTTTTCTATTTAATTAAATAATCTTTAATTAAATAGAGACATTTTTCTTATTTAATTAAATAACTTCATTTAATTAATTAGGAATGGTTTCACATTGAATTAAATAACTTTTTTTAATTAATTAGAAGTAAGTACTCTATTTAATTAAATAATTTCGTTTAATTATTTTAAATTTTTTTTTGAAACTAGTCAACTCAAGTCAACCGTGGTTAAATTTGGTCAACTTTTGGTCAAACTTGATCTTTGCATATGTGAATATGACCAAATGTGAGTGTGAATTTTAGCAACAATTCGATGCAAATTCTCATTCAACCTTTCAAAATGAAGAGATGAGGACCTCTTAAATAGACTTTTCTGGAATTCATCAATGGTTGAGATCGATTTCAATCAACGATGAAGATTAAACGTGAAGTTCAGTCATAAAGAGAGATTTCCAAATTAAAGGGAGTTAACAAATTTAATTTGAATAAAATAAGGAGTTAACTGATTCAATTTGAGTAAAAAAAGGAGTCAACTGATCTAACTCATTTTTGATAAATAGTGAACTGGAAATATTCCTTTTCGAACTGAATATAGATTTTGTTGAGATATTTAATTTAATAAAATGAGATATGCTTTCATAATTACTTTTTCTATTTAATTAAATAATATTTAATTAATTAGAGACACTTTTCTTATTTAATTAAATAACTTTATTTAATTAATTAGGAATGGCTTCTCATTTAATTAAATAACTTTGTTTAATTAATTAGAAGTAAGTACTCCATTTAATTTAATAATTTCATTTAATTATTTCAAAATTCTTTTCGAAACTAGTCAACTCAAGTCGAACATGGTTAAATCTGATCAACTTTTGGTCAAACTTGATCTTTGTGTATGTGAATATGAGCAAATGTGAATATGAATTCTAGTAACAATTCAATGCAAATTCTCATTCACCCTTTCAAAATGAAGAGATGAGGTTCTCTTAAATAGACTTTCCTGTAATTCATCAACGGTTGATATCGATTTCAATCAATGGTCAGGATTAAAGGTGAAGTTCAGTCATAAAGGGAGATTTCAAAATTAAAAGAAGTTAAAAGATTTAATTTGAGAAAAATAAGGAGTTAACTGATTCAATTTGAGTAGAAAAAAGAGTTAACTCATTTAACTCATTTTTGATCAATAATAAACTAGAAATTTTCTTTTTTGAATTGAAGAGAGATTTTGTTGAGATATTTAATTTAATAAAATGAGATATGCTCTCATAATTAGTTTTTCTATTTAATTAAATAATCTTTAATTAACTAGAGACACTTTTCTTATTTAATTAAATAACTTTATTTAATTGATTAGGAATAGTTTCTCATTTAATTAAATAAATTTGTTTAATTAATTAGAAGTAAGTACTCTATTTAATTAAATAATTTTGTTTAATTATTACAAAATTCTTTTCGAAACTAGTCAACTCAAGTCAACCGTAGTTAAATATGGTCAAATTTCGGTCAAACTTGATCTTTGCGTATGTGAATATGGGCAAATGTGAGTATGAATTTCAGCAACAATTCGACGCAAATTTTTATTCAACTTTTCAAAATGAAGAGATGAGGGTCTCTTAAATAGACTTTCTTAAAATTTATCAACGGTTGAGATCGATTTTAATCAACGGTCAGGATTAAAGGTGAAGTTCAGTCATAAAGGGAGATTTCCAAATTAAAGGGAGTTAAGAAATTTAGTTTGAGTAAAATAAGGAGTTAACTGATTCAATTTGCGTAGAAAAAGGAGTTAACTCATTTAACTCATTTTTGATCAATAGTGAACTGGAAATTTCCCTTTTTGAAGTGAAGAGAGATTTTGTTGAGATATTTAATTTATTAAAATCAGATATCCACTCATAATTACTTTTTCTATTTAATTAAATAATCTTTGATTAATTAAAGACACTTTTATTATTTAATTAAATAACTTCATTTAATTAATTAGGAATGGCTTCTCATTTAATTAAATAACGTTGTTTAATTAATTAGAAGTAAGTATTTCATTTAATGAAATAATTTTGTTTAATTATTTCAAAATTCTTTTCGACACTAGTCAACCGTGGTTAAATCTAGTCAACTTTTGGTCAAAGTTGATCTTTGCGTATGTGAATATGAGCAAATGTGAGTATGCATTCCAGCAACAATTCGATTAAAATTCTCATTCAACTTTTCAAAATGAAGATATGAGAGTCTCTTAAATAGACTTTCCTGGAATTCATCAACAGTTGAGGTCGATTTCAATCAACGGTCAAGATTAAAGGTGAAGTTTAGTCATAAAGGGAGATTTCCATATTAAAGGGAGTTAACATATTTAATTTGAGTAAAATAAAGAGTTAACTTATTCAATTTGAGTAAAATAAATAGTTAACTTATTCAATTTGAGTAGAAAATGGAGTTAACTGATTTAACTTATTTTTTATCAATAGTGAACTGAAAATTTTCCTTTTTGAACTGAAGAGAGATTTTGTTGAGATATTTAATTTAATAAAATGAGATATGCTCTCATAATTACCTTTTCTATTTAATTAAATAATCTTTAATTAATTAGAGACACTTTTCTTATTTAATTAAATAACTTCATTTAATTAATTAGGAATGGCTTCTCATTTAATTAAATAACTTTGTATAATTAATTAGAAGTAAGTATTTCATTTAATTAAATAATTTCGTTTAATTATTTCAAAATTCTTTTTGAAATTTGTCAACTCAAGTTAATCGTGGTTAAATCTGGTTAATTTTTGGTCAAACTTGATCTTTGCGTATGTGAATATGAGCAAATGTGAGTATGAATTCCAACAACAATTCAATGCAAATTCTCATTCAACCTTTCAAAATGAAGAGATGAGGGTCTCTTAAATAGACTTTCTTGGAATTCATCAACAATTGAGATCGATTTCTATCAACGGTCAGGATTAAAGGTGAAGTTCATTCATAAAGGGAGGTTTTCAAATTAAAGAGAGTTAATAGATTTAATTTGAGTAAAATAAAGAGTTAATTGATTTAATTTGAGTAGAAAAAGGAGTCAACTGATTTAAGTCATTTTTTTATCAATAGTGAATTAAAAATTTCCCTTTTTGAACTGAAGAGAGATTTTGTTGAGATATTTAATTTAATAAAATGAGATATGCTCTCATAATTACTTTTTCTATTTAATTAAATAATCTTTAATTAATTAGAGACACTTTTCTTATTTAATTAAATAACTTCATTTAATTAATTAGGAATGGTTTCTCATTTAATTAAATGACTTTGTTTAATTATTTAGAAGTAAGTACTCCGTTTAATTAAATAATTTCATTTAATTATTTTAAATTTTTTTTTGAAACAAGTCAACTCAAGTCAACCATGGTTAAATTTGGTCAACTTTTTGTCAAACTTGATCTTTGCGTATGTGAATATGAGTAAATGTGAGTATGAATTCTAGCAACAATTCAATGCAAATTCTCATTCAACATTTCAAAATGAAGAGATGAGGATCTCTAAAATAGACTTTTCTGGAATTCATCAACAGTGGAGATCGATTTCAATCAACGGTCAGGATTAAAGGTGAAGTTCAGCCATAAAGGGAGATTTCCAAATTAAAGGGAGTTGACAGATTTAATTTGAATAAAACGAAGAGTTAACTGATTCAATTTGAGTAGAAAAAGAAGTTAACTGATTTTGTAATGCCCCGCCAAGGGATCCAAAGAATTTTACTAAGTTTGCCAAACAATTTTTTTTTAAGCATGAAAGATAAAACCATTCATAACATTTGCGGAAGCAATAGCAATAATTCAAATGAAAATAAACATAACATATATACATAGCAAGCTTCATTTTTTAAAGATCTCTTAATGTTTTATCACATCTAAATTAACTATTCATCTAACACTCGATCCTTATGAAATAACAATGATACATCCAATATACTTAAACAATATACAAGTGTCATTTTGTAATTATATTTTAGTTTAGCTCAATCATCCACTGTACATATCACAGGGTATGAAAAGCTTAAAAGAATAAACATCCAAGTAAATAAATTACATCACCATCATCTAATATTAATCCATGATGCAATAACATAAATGAAACCACATATCATACATGATACATCATCACAAAAGATATAAACATCCATCACAAAAGATAACTTTATATCACAAACATAAATAACTAAGTGCACGGTTCCTCCCAATCGTAAATAGCATCATTAGACCATCGTGGATCCTAGCCATCCCTCCGTGAATAACATTCCAAAGCACCGAAGAGATCATTAGTATTAACATAATAGGAATGTCACTCCTAAAACATCCTACTAACATGCAAAGTAAAGCATAATAAATCATCAATATAAGAAACATACCAGTAAATACATCTATCATAAGGTATATTATCTATTATAATGCTCCAAGAACATAATGAAGAATAAATACCAACCAAGGATACTCTAGCCACGGTGTCTCAGATGGATCTCAAATGATAAGAGTGAAAATACACTACCACCCGACCGCGTGGAACCTAAGTGGTCCACTCCCACCGTGCTGAGGAGATAATCTCAAGTCCCAAATAGGATATCAATTCACAAAGCACAAATCTCTATAAGTCCAAGAATCCTAAAAGTATACTAACTCAAAGGTTTCATCACACAAAACTGACATCTAATTCCTAGAGGCACATAATGACATGTAGGAAACCTACTCTGCAAGTGAGAAAGTGTCATTGCAATTATCACGTACAAGTTACCCTAGTAGTTAGCTAAACTCCACGAGTTCATACTGATCTCATGCGGCCACTAGTATCCTCTCATACTGACGAGGCATACTACGGAATGCATGGTCACAACCATGCATTCTCACTACTCCCATCCTAGCCTGTAGGGCGAGAACATCAAAATAATTATCTTTTTAGGTTCATTTAATGTCCATTTAGTGTGTAAATATTATCACTTATTAACCAAACTTACAATGACTTACAGTGGTAGTCACTTAGGGCTCCGGCCCCCATTGCAAGTCACTTCCCGACACTACAAGTAGATTACTTACCCTAAGCTCAAAGAATTATAAATCTCAAAATTATAAAAAGGTAATCCATAATAAAATCATCGAATATGCATAAAAGCATCAAATCTCCAAGATAAGAATCATCAAATATCCATGAGCATCTGAAAAAAACATCCATAGAAAATCATGACCACAAATGTTCTCTATTGGCAACTAAAGGCATCACTGATAATCATAAGTATCAATTGGTTCTCAACAACCAAAATATATCTCAAGATAAATGGTTCTCAACAAGCAATCAAGAATATCTCAAAATCATACTGATCGAAGACTCCAAAATGGTTGAGTCAAACATGTCACAACATGACATCATCAAAAAATAAATTCATGTTTCAGTCCCATCATGGCGGCTAGAAAGTAATCCAATGATAACTGATCGATGACTCAAAAATGATTAGCTCAAGCATCTCAGATATACATACATCTCAGCTTCACACATGAAGGCTGAAGAACAAATACAAATATTTTATAGAGCATACGATCACATAATCATGGTTGGGCTTATAAAGATCAAGACCAAATAAGATCAACATGTCATCACGTCTCATAACCTCCGAGCCTCTGGTAACATCCTAGGACTGGTCAACACTAGTCAACCCAAAACTCAAAACAAGAAGCATATAGAATACACGATGCAAACACATGTTTTGGTTTTGCTATATTACATAGTTGAATCAAGTGTAGGAGTTTCCAATTTTCTATTTGCAAGTATACTTTCAAGTGTTTTAAGTTTCATCATTATTTGACCTACAAGTCAACCCATTTGTTCCCCGATAGCATTATCCTTCCATTATTAAGAATTACATTCTAATAATAAATTAAGGATAAATATTCACTAAACTGATTATCATTGACCTTAATTAAATTGTCTCTTATATTTAACCATGATCCATATTCTAATTGATTAACTTTTCAACTTTTTTTAGGATCATTATTCATTATATTATAAGAGGAACAATTATCATTCTTCGAATAAGAGATTATAACTTTATTAAAATGATCAATTACATCAATCAATTAACATAGGTCCATATTCTAATTGTCCTCAATTAAATATTACTAAGTTTTCACCATTAAATATCTAAGGTCATCATTCAAGTCATAAGAATAAGACCTATCAACTTGATATCAATATTTCTACAATTTTATTAAAAGAATTATATCAATTAAATCTTTATTACTTAAATTAATTGTTAATTAAATCTCATTAACTCTCATTGATTGATTTAATTAATAATTACATAATTATAGCAACGTTCCAATTAATATCAGTTGACTAATAACTAACTATAATTCTGTATGATAAAAGTCAACTATAATTCAATACTCAAAAGATCATATTAATAATTCAATAATAATTATTGAAAATCTTAAATGACCATATTCGTTATCTTTCAAAGAATACCAACATTCCCTTAACAAATTCATATTATTATTAATCTTTTCAAATAAGACTCTATCGCACAACTTAATTATTAATATCATAGTTATAATACCAACTCAATGAATATCAATTGATTAAAAATCAATTATAATCTAACTCCAAAAATTATTATCTTTTACCAAACTTTAATCAATAAATAATCTCCACTAGATTAACTCTAATCAAATTTGGTGTTATCTATTTAAACCATTATTTATTAATAGTTTGCTAGTTCTTACAAACATTAATAAATAATAAACTTCTCAAACTATACATACTCGATCTATAGAATCCTTCCATAAACTCATTAGTTAATATTTGGCTAACTCTTAACTCCATTAAGGTATTCAAACGTATTAACCAATAACATAATAATTCAGTCTTAATCCAATATCATTCAGAATTTTTAAATTTAAATCAACATAATATAAATTATCATCTTACAATTATTTAATCAATAATAAAATCAACCATTAGACTCTATTTTCTAATTGTTCTAATAATATTTTGTCTATATAAATGTTGTTTGAAAGAGATCCCTATCACAAACCAATAAGACTCATTGTAGATTTTAACTTGAATAATCTCCAAATTCTTAACATTATCATCTTTATTAAACAACTCTAAAATTGTTTAATATATATTAAATAATATTCAATATACATTATAAAAAGTTCACTATATAAAATATATTAAAATCTCTTTTCTTTTAATTTTCTCTCATCCATTTACTTAGATTGACTAATAATTAATTACACTTCTTCTACTATTAACTAATCTTAATTAAATTTAATTTAATTTCTTCTTAAAATGTAATTGTTCTCTAAATTTACCCATTCATCCATCTAATAGGTTTTTTATACGCATTTAAACATATAATTTGATAGAAAAATTACATCTAATCATATGAATTTTTAACTTAGAATTTCTATTTTAATTTCAAATCTTGTCTATCTAATTTCATAATATAAATTCAAACCCAAACCTGAGTAAGATCTAATTATTTCTCCTTAATTGGATCTAATATTTTTCTATTATTTTTTTCTCATCCAAATAAGATATCTAGATTCCAATTTCAAATACAGAGAGTATTCAGACACATAAAACAGATATGATGAAGACAGGAAGAGAAAGAGTGCAAAGGAAATATGAGAATATCACGAGTGCACCTAGACACTGATGCTAATTTGTCATGCCTCAGAAGTCTATATAAAATCCCTTCCTTCTCCATCATTCACAATTCTTCCAAGAATCAAATCCGATCGAATCCTCCAAGTGATTAGAAGAGCTAGAAGGAGCTTAGAAGCAAGTACAAAATATATGAGCACATGAATCTTCTCCCATGCATGTAAGCTTTGAAGTTTCTATTTTCTTTTTAGCTTGTAGCTTGAGGCTTCCATTAAGCTTGTAGCTTCCATTAAGCTTCTATGAATGTCTAAATATCAAGAACTCTCAAGAAACCTTTGGATTGCTTCTTGAAACCGCTGAAAGGTGTCACCAACTAAGCATGAGTCTTTTTCAATTCTTTTTTGATGAGTCATAGAATTGTAGACACCTTATACTTAATTGATGCACTAACCCCCGTGTTGTTGACATATGGTAATTCTCATGCAAGTTTATAACTCCAATTTACTTTTAAATAATCTTTATTTAAATTTTATAACTTTCATTTTAATTTTTATAATTTTTATTATTATTATTTTATAATTATTATTAATTTTAATTTCTAATTTTCTTTTATTTAATTCATTTTTTTCCAATAATTCACATTTAATTAATTACAATCAAAATATCAAAAATCATGATATTTTATTAATTTTTTCAAATAAATAATTTATTAATTAAATCTATTTATTAAGACTTAATTAATGAAAAATTCACCATAGACCTCCAAGATAAAATATGAAAATTCATCATAGAACAAATCATACAAAATAAGTCTAAAGGGTTAAAAATCACGAAATATGTCATCCGACACATTCAATGGGTATTCAACTTAGATACTTGTCCTAATTTTTCAATTATGACAAATGGCTCAAAGGGTTGGGATTTGAACTTGAGAATTTATCTCCCCTCTCTTATTATTGAGATAATGTGATAGGGTACGCTCATCTTGGCAATTCAGAAAAATCGATACCTGGTACCTGCAACCTACATAAAAATTATGCATGTACAAACACAATATATACTAAACTAAACAGACAATGATAGGAAGTGCTGTATCGTGTAGATCCCAACTAACAGGTGACTACGACTCCCTTCCTTAACCACATCAAACACGTCATACAAAAGAAAACACGCAAAATAAACACGCACACCATACACATGCAAGTATGGGGTAAGTATCCATAAGAAAACACACATGATAATAAATCATCTTACTAATCATTATTAATAATTGAAAGCAATGTAATAATCATCATCAATAATTGTGAACACTAAAAATAATCATTATACATACATGAAATGTAGAGTCTCATCACATAATAAACTGAATCCATAGCACAATATCTGATAATCTCAAAAGAATGTTGCTAACCAAAAATATATAAATATTTTTTTTAAAAGAGTTCAAAAACGATAATAAAATGTGAACTAGAGGTAGGCACTACATCCACCTCCCCTAGGATTAGGCTTACTCTTGGAAGCCTACAGGAATGAAAAACTAAGATACTCATTATGTGAGTCCCATTGAACCCTTTCCCTCTGTAGGGAAACATGTTTCCATTGAGGATATTACAACACCCTTAGAGCAATATGATTTTGGTTTAATGGTAAACCGAAAACGATATTGATCCAACATTATTCCTTTAACAACTACTAAAATATATCCCTTAATACATTCTAAACAAGAGCAACTTAATGATTGCAAAGATAAACAGAAGTTTACTACCTTACAACATAGATAAAAAATACGTGTTTTGCAGCTAGAATGAGTTTCAATTTTTAGATTTGTATTCATTTAGATTTTCAGTAAAATTTTTAGTTTTGAAAGCTAAGTGTTGAAATATAAAAAAATATGCAAGTAACAGTTTTAAGTTCTATTTCAGTTCACCTAGTTTCAAGTTTTTAGTTTGAAAAAGATACACATGATACTTTTAAGTTTTCATTTTATTCAACTAGTTAATAACTAGTAGCATTCCAATATACCCAGAGCTCCCAATGTTGAAACTCGAGCTCTGATACTAAATGTAATTTCCCGCCAAGGGATCCAAAGAATTTTCCTAAGTTTGCCAAACAATTTTTTTTAAAACATGAAAGATAAAACCATTCATAAAATTTGTGAAAGCAAAAGCAACAATTCTAATAAAAATAAATATAACATATATACATAATAGGCAACATTCTTTAAAGATTTCTTAACGTTGTATCACATCTAAATTAACTATTCATCTAACATTCCATCCTTATGAAATAATAATGATACATCCAATGTATTTAAACAATATACAAGTGTCATTTTGTAATTATATTTTAGTTTAGCTCAATCATCCACTATACATATCATAGGGTATGAAAAGCTTAAAAGAATAAACATCCAAGTAAATAAAGTACATCATCATCATCTAATATTAATCCATGATGTAATAACATAAATGAAATCACATATGATACATGATACATCATCACAAAAGATATAAACATCCATCACAAAATATAACCATATATCCCAAACATAAATAACTAAGTGCACGGTTCCTCCCAACAGTAAATAGCATCATTAGACCATCGTGAATTCTAGCCATCCCTCCGTGCATAACATTTCAAAGCACCAAAAAGATCATCAGTATTAACATAGTAGGAATGTCACTCTTAAAATATCCTATTAACATGCAAAGTAAAACATAATAAATCATCAACTAACATATGCAAAGTAAAGCAAATCATCAATATAAGAAGCATACCAGTAAATACATCCATCATAAGGTATATTTTCTATCATAATGCTCCAAGAACATAATAAATAATAAATACCAACCAAGATACTCTAGCCACAGTGTCTCGGACGGATCTCAAATGATAAGAGTGAAAATACACTACCACCCGACTGCGTGGAACCTAAGTGGTCCACTCCCACCGTGCTGAGGAGATAATCTCAAGTTCCAAACAGGATATTAATTCACGAAGCAAAAATCTCTATAAGTCCAGAAATCCTAAAAGTATACTAACTCAAAGGTTCCATCACACAAAATCGACATCTAATTTTCAGAGGCACACAAAGACATGTAGGAAACCTACTCTGCAAGCGGGAAAGTGTCATCAGATTTATTACATACAAGTTACCTTGGCAGTTAGCTAAACTCTATGGGTCTATACTGATCTCATGCGGCCACTAGTATCCTCTCATACTGATGAGGCATACTATAGAATGCATGGTCGCAACCATGCGTTCTCACTACTCTCAACCTAGCCTGTACAAGCACTCAAGGCATGGGCGAGAACATCAAAATAATTATCTTTTTATGTTCATTTAATCCCCATTTAGTATGTAAATGTTATCATTTATTAACCAAACTTACAATGAGTTACCCTGGTAGCCAGTTAGGGTCCCGGCCCCCATTGCAAGCCACTTCTCGACACTACAAGTAGATTACCTAACCTAAGCTCATGGAATCATAAATCTCAAAATTATAAAATATAATCCATAATAAAATCATCAAATATGCATAAAAGCATCAAATATCCATAATAAAAATTATCAAATCTCCAAAATAAGAATCATCAAATCTCCATGAGCATCTGAAAAAGCATCCATAGAAAATCATGACCACAACAGTTCTTTATTGGCAACTGAAGGCATCACTAATAATCATAAGTATCAATTGGTTCTCAATAACCAAAATATATCTCAAGATAAATGGTTCTCAACAAGCAACCAAGAATATCTCAAAATCATACTGATCGAAGACTCCAAAATGGTTGAGTCAAACATATCACAATATGACATCATCAAAAAATAAATTCATATTTCAGTCCCATCATGGCGACTAGAAAGTAATCCAAGGATAATTGATCGATGACTCAAAAATAATTAGCTCAAGCATCTCAGATATATATACATCTCAGCTTCACACATGAAGGCTGAAGAACAAATACAAACATTTCATAGAGCATACGATCACATAACCATGGTTGGGCTTATAAAGATCAAGACCAAATAAGATCAACATGCCATCACATCTTATAACCCCTGAGCCTCTAGTAACATCCTAGGACTGGTCAACACTAGTCAACCCAAAATCCAAAACAATAAGCATATAGAATACGCGATGCAAACACATGTTTTGGTTTTGTTATATTACATAGTTGAATCAAGTGTAGGGGTTTTCAGCTTTCTATTTGCAAGTATACTTTCAAGTGTTTTAAGTTTCATTATTATTTGACCTACAAGTCAACCCATTTGTTCTCCAATAGCATTATCCTTCCATTATTAAGAATTACATTTTAAGAATAAATTAAGAATAAATATTCACTAAACTGATCATCATTGACTTTAATTAAATTGTCATTTATATTTAACCATGATCCATATTCTAATTGATTAACCTTTCAACTTTTTTTAGGATCATTATTCGTTATATTATAAGAGGACCAATTATCATTCTTCGAATAAGAGATTATAACTTTATTAAAATGATCAATTACATCAATCAATTAACTTAGGTCCATATTCTAATAGTCCTCAATTAAATACTACTAAGTCTTCACCATTAAATATCTAAGATCATCATTCAAGTCATAAGAATAAAACCTATCAACTTGATATCAATATTTCTACAATCTTATTAAAAGAATTATATCAATTAAATCTTCATTACTTAACTTAATTGTTAATTAAATTTAATTAACTCTCATTGATTGATTTAATTAATAATTAAATAATCATAGCAACGTTCCAATTAATATCAGTTGACTAATAACTAACTATAATTTTGTATGATAATAGTCAACTATAATTCAATACTCAAAAGATCATATTAATAATTCAATAATAATTATTGAAAATCTTAAATGACCATATTCGTCATCTTTCAAAAAATACCAACATTCCCTTAACAAATTCGTATTATTATTAATCTTTTCAAATAAGACTCTATCACACAACTTAATTATTAATTTCATAGTTATAATACCAACTCAATGAATATTAATTGATTAAAAATCAATTATAATCCAACTCCAAAAATTATTATCTTTTACCAAACTTCAATCAATAAATAATCTTCACTAGATTAACTCTAATCAAATTTGGTGTTATCTATTTAAATCATTATTTATTAATAGTTTGCTAGTTCTTACAAACATTAATAAATAATAAACTCCTCAAACTATACATACTCGATCTATAGAATCCTTTCATAAACTCATTAGTTAATATTTGGCTAACTCTTAACTCCATTAAAGTATTCAAACGTATTAACCAATAACATAATAATTCAGTCTTAATCTAGTATCATTCAGAGTTTCTAAATTTAAATCAATATAATATAAATTATCATCTTACAATTATTTAATTAATAATAAAATCAACTATTAGACTCCATTTTCTAATTGTTCTAATAATATTTTGTCTATATAAACATTTTTTGAAAGAAATTCCGATCACAAAACAATAAGACTCATTGTAGATTTTAACATGAATAATCTCCAAATTTTTAACATTATCATCGTCATTAAACAACTCTTTGTTTAATATATATTAAATAGTATTCAATATACATTATAAAAAGTCCACTATATAAACTATATTAAAATCTATTTTTAAAAAAGAAAAATTTCATCCATTTACTTAGATTGACTAATAATTAATTACACTTCTTCTACTATTAACTAATCTTAATTAAATTTGATTTAATTAGATTACATAATAAACCATATAAAACTAATGTATATTAATAAGATTATAATAAGGGAAGATTTAAATAATATCTTAATTCATTTCATGCTTTGATATATTATTTTTGTGAAGTTAAGCATAAAGAACTCTTGGTTATGAGAAATGGAGAAATATCTATCCTTGAATAAAACAGTCTCAGTGTGACGGCCATATCTCCCTAATGAACCATTGGATCTGACTGAAATTTAAATATGTTGAAGAGGGCCAAGTTGCACCAATTCTTACCGGAGCGATCGAATAAATTTGATCCCGATAAAAAGTTATGAATGACTGAGTTTGAATCTATCCAAGGGGCAGCGACATGACAATCTGTGATAAAATTAAGAATTTTCTCTTAAAATGTAATTGCTCTCTAAATTTACTCATTCATCCATCTAATATTATTAATTTTAATTTCTAGTTTTCTTTTATTTAATTTTTTTTTCCAATAATTCACATTTAATTAATTACAATCAAAATATCAAAGATCATGATATTTTATCAATTTTTTCAAATAAATAATTTATTAATTAAATCTATTTATTAAGAGTTAATTAATAAAAAATTCACGATAGACCTCCAAGATAAAATATGAAAATTCATCATAGAAAAAATCATACAAAATAAATCTAAAGGGTTAAAAATCATGAAATATGTTGTCCGATACATTCGGTGGGTATTCAACTCAGATACTTGTCCTAATTTTCTAATTAGGACAAATGGCTCAAAGGGTTGGAATTTGGACTTGAGAATTTATCTCCCCTCTCTTATCATTGAGATAATGTGATAGGGTAGGCTCATTCTGGCAATTCAGGGAAGTCGATACACGGTACCTGCAACTTGCATAAAAATTATGCATGTACAAACACAATATATACTAAACTAAACAGGCAATGGTAGGAAGTGGTGCATCATGTAGATTCCGACTAGCAGGTAACTATGACTTCCTTCTTTAACCACATAAGACACACCATACAAAAGCAAACACACAAAGCAAACAAGCACACCATACACATACAAGTATGGGGTAAGTATATATAAGAAAACACACATGATAATAAACCATCTTACTAATCATCATTAATAATTGAAAGCAATGTAATAATCATCATCAATAATTGTGAACAATAAAAATAATCATCATACATACATGAAATATAGAGTCTCATCACATAATAAACTGAATCCATAGCACAATATCTGATAATCTCAAAAGAATGTTGCTAACCAACAACATAAAACTAGTTCCAAAAGAGTTCAACAATGATAACAAAATGTGAACTAGGGGAATGCACTACAATTTAAATCAAGGGTCAGGATTAAAGGTGAAGTTCAGTCATAAAGAGAGATTTCCAAATTAAAAGGAGTTAATAGATTTAATTTGTGTAAAATAAGAAGTTAACTGATTCAATTTGAGTATAAAAAGGAGTTAACTGATTTAACACATTTTTGACCAATAGTGAACTCGAAATTTCTCTTTTTGAACTGAAGAGAGATTTTATTGAGATATTTAATTTAATAAAATGAGATATGCTCTCATAATTACTTTTTCTACTTAATTAAATAATTTTTAATTAATTAGAGACACTTTTCTTATTTAATTAAATAACTTCATTTAATTAATTAAGAATGGCTTCTCATTTAATTAAATAACTTTGTTTAATTAATTATAAGTAAGTACTCCATTTAATTAAATAATTTTGTTTAATTATTTCAAAAAAAATTTCGAAACTAGTCAACTCAAGTTAACTGTGGTTAAATCTAATCAACTTTTGGTCAAACTTGATCTTTGTGTATGTGAATATGAGCAAATGTGACTATGAATTCTAGCAACAATTCGATGCAAATTCTCATTCAACATTTCAAAATAAAGAGATGAGGGTCTCTTAAATAGACTTTCCTTGAATTCATCAATGGTTGAGATCGATTTCAATCAGCGGTCAGGATTAAAGGTGAAGTTCAGTCATGAAAGGAGATTTCCAAATTAAAGGGAGTTAACAGATTTAATTTGAGTAAAATAAGGAGTTAACTGATTCAATTTGAGTAGAAAAAGGAGTTAATTGATTTAACTCATTTTTTATCAGTAGCGAACTAGAAATTTCCCTTTTTGAATTGAAGAGAGATTTGTTTGAGATATTTAATTTAATAAAATGAGATATTGTCTCATAATTACTTTTTCTATTTAATTAAATAATCTTTAAATAATTAGAGACACTTTTCTTATTTAATTAAATAAATTTATTTAATTAGTTAGGAATGGATTCTCATTTAATTAAATAACTTTGTTTAATTAATTACAAGTAAGTACTCCATTTAATTAAATAATTTTGTTTAATTATTTCAAAATTCTTTTCGAAACTAGTAAACTCAAGTCAACCGTGGTTAAATTTGATCAACTTTTGGTCAAACTTGATCTTTGCATATGTGAATATGAGCAAATGTGAGTATGAATTCCAGCAACAATTCGATGCAAATTCTCATTCAACGTTTCAAAATAAAGAGATGAGGGTCTCTTAAATAAACTTTCTTGAAATTCATCAACGATTGAAATCGATTTCAATCAACGGTCAGGATTAAAGGTGAAGTTCAGTCAGAAAGGGAGTTAATGGATTTCACATGAGTAAAACAAGAAGTTAACTGATTCAATTTGAGTAGAAAAAGGAGTTAACTGATTTAACTCATTTTTGATGAATAGTGAAGTGGAAATTTTCCTTTTTGAACTGAAGAGAGATTTTGTTGAGTTATTTAATTTAATAAAATGACATATGCTCTCATAATTACTTTTTCTATTTAATTAAATAATTTTTAATTAATTAGAGACACTTTTTTTATTTAATTAAATAACTTCATTTAATTAATTAGGAATGGCTTCTCATTTAATTAAATAACTTTGTTTAATTAATTAGAAGTAAGTACTCCATTTAATTATTTCATTTAATTATTTCAAAATTCTTTTCGAAACTTGATCTTTGCGTATGTGAATATGAGAAAATGTGAGTATGAATTTCAGCAATAATTCGATGCAAATTCTTATTCAACCTTTAAAAATAAAGAGATGAGGGTCTCTTAAATAGACTTTCCTCGAATTCAGCAACGGTTGAGATCGATTTCAATCAGCGGTCAGGATTAAAGGTGAAGTTCAGTGATAAAGGGAGATTTTCAAATTAAAGGGAGTTAACAGATTTAATTTGAGTAAAATAAGGAGTTAACTAATTCAATTTGAGTAGAAAAAGGAGTTAACTCATTTAACTCATTTTTTACCAATAGTGAACTGGAAATTTTCCTTTCTGAACTGAAGACAAATTTTGTTGAGTTATTTAATATAATAAAATGAGATATGCTCTCATAATTAATTTTTTTATTTAATTAAATAATCTTTAATTAATTAGAGACACTTTTCTTATTTAATTAAATAACTTCATTTAATTAATTAGAAATGGCTTCTCATTTAATTAAATAACTTTGTTTAATTAATTAGAAGTAAGTACTCCGTTTAATTAAATAATTTTGTTTAATTATTTCAAAAAAAAATTCGAAACTAGTCAACTCAAATCAACCGTGGTTAAATCTGGTCAACTTTTGGTCAAACTTGATCTTTGCGTATGTGAATATGAGTAAATGTGAGTATGAATTCTAGCAAAAATTCGATGCAAATTCTCATTCAACCTTTCAAAATTAAGAGATGAGGGTCTCTTAAATAGACTTTCCTGAAATTCATCAACGGTTGAGATCGATTTCAATCAACGGCCAGGATTAAAGGTGAAGTTCAGTCATAAAGGGAGATTTCCAAATTAAAGGGAGTTAATGGATTTAATTTGAGTAAGATAAAGAGTTAACAAATTCAATTTGAGTAGAAAAAGGAGTTAACTGATTTAACTCATTTTTTATCAATAGTGAACTGAAAATTTTCCTTTTTGAACTGAAGAGAGATTTTGTTGAGATATTTAATTTAATAAAATGAGATATGCTCTCATAATTACTTTTTCTATTTAATTAAATAATCTTTAATTAATTAGAGACACTTTTCTTATTTAATTAAATAACTTCATTTAATTAATTAAGATTGGCTTCTCATTTAATTAAATAATTTTTTTAATTAACTAGAAGTAAATACTCCACTTAATTAAATAATTTTGTTTAATTATTTCAAAATTCTTTTCGAAACTAGTCAACTCAAGTCAATCGTGGTTAAATCTGGTCAACTTTTGGTCAAACTTGATCTTTGCGTATGTGAATATGAACAAATGTGAGTATGAATTCTAGCAAAAATTCGATTGAAATTCTCATTCAACCTTTCAAACAGAAGAAATGAGGGTCTCTAAAATAGACTTTCCTGAAATTCATCAACTGTTGAGATCAATTTCAATCAACAGTCAGGATTAAAGGTGAAGTTCAGTCATAAAAGGAGATTTCCAAATTAAAGGGAGTTAACGGATTTAATTTGATTAAAATAATTAGTTAACTAATTAAATTTGAGAAAAAAAAGGAGTTAACTGAATTAACTCATTTTTTTATCAATAGTGAACTGAAAATTTCCCTTTTTGAACTGAAGAGAGATTTAGTTGAGATATTTAATTTAATACAATGAGATATGCTCTCATAATTACTTTTTCTCCTTAATTAAATAATCTTTAATTAATTAGAGACACTTTTCCTATTTAATTAAATAACTTCATTTAATTAATTAGGAATGGCTTCTCATTTAATTAAATAACTTTGTTTAATTAATTAGAAGAAAGTACTCCATTTAATTAAATAATTTTGTTTAATTATTTTAAATTTTTTTTTTAAACTAGTCAACTCAAGTCAACCGTGGTTAAATCTGGTCAGCTTTTGGTCAAACTTGATCTTTGCATATGTTAATATGAGATAATGTGAGTATGAATTCCAGTAATAATTCGATGCAAATTCTCTTTCAACCTTTAAAAATGAAGAGATGAGAGTCTCTTAAATAGACTTTCCTAGAATTCATCACTGGTTGAGATCGATTTCAATCAGCGGTCAAGATTAAAGGTGAAGTTCAGTTATAAAAGGAGATTTCCAAATGAAAGGGAGTTAACAGATTTAATTTGAGTAAAATAAGAAGTTAACTGATTCAATTTTAGTAGAAAAAGAAGTTAACCGATTTAACTCATTTTTTATCAATAGTGAATTGGAAATTTTCCTTTTTGAACTGAAGAGAGATTTTGTTGATATATTTAGTTTAATAAAATGAGGTATGCTCTCATAATTACTTTTTCTATTTAATTAAATAATTTTTAATTAATTAGAGACACTTTTCTTATTTAATTAAATAACTTCATTTAATTAATTAGGAATGGCTTCTCATTTAATTAAATAAGTTTGTTTAATTAATTAAAAGTAATCCATTTAATTAAATAATTTTATTTAATTATTTCAAAATTCTTTTCGAAACTAGTCAACTCAAGTTGACCGTGGTTAATTTAATTTGAGTAGAAAAAGGAGTTAACTGATTTAACTCATTTTTTATCAATAGTGAACTTAAAATTTCCCTTTTTGAACTGAAGAGAGATTTTGTTGAGACATTTAATTTAATAAAATGAGATATGCTCTCGTAGTTACTTTTTCTATTTAATTAAATAATCTTTAATTAATTAGAGACACTTTTCTTATTTAATTAAATAACTTCTCTTAATTAGTTAGGAATGGCTTCTCATTTAATTAAATAACTTTTTTTAATTAATTAGAAGTAAGTACTCCATTTAATTAAATAATTTTGTTTAATTATTTCAAATTTTTTTTTCGAAACTAGTCAACTCAAGTCAATCGTGGTTAAATCTGATCAAATTTTGGTCAAACTTGATCTTTGGGTATGTGAATATGAGCAAATGTGAGTATAAATTTCAGCAACAATTCGATGCAAATTTTCATTCAACTTTTCAAAATGAAAAAATGAGGGTCTCTTAAATAGACTTTCTTGGAATTCATCAACGGTTGAGATCGATTTCAATCAATGGTCAGGATTAAAGGTGAAGTTCAGTCATAAAGGGAGATTTTCAAATTAAAGGGAGTTAATGGATTTAATTTGAATAAAATAGGAAGTGAATTGATTCAATTTGAGTAGAAAAATGACATAACTGATTTAACTCATTTTTGATCAATAGTGAACTGTAAATTTCTCTTTTTGAACTAAAAAGAGATTTTATTGAGATATTTAATTTAATAAAATGAGATATACTCTGATAATTACTTTTTCTATTTAATTAAATAATATTTAATTAATTAGAGATACTTTTCTTATTTAATTAATTAGGAATGGCTTCTCATTTAATTAAATAACTTTGTTTAATTAATTAGAAGTAAGTACTCCATTTAATTAAATAATTTTGTTTAATTATTTAAAAAAAAATTTCGAAACTAGTCAACTCAAATCAACCATGGTTAAATCTGGTCAACTTTTGGTCAAACTTGATCTTTGCGTATGTGAATATGAGCAAATATGAGTATGAATTCCAGCAACAATTCGATGCAAATTCTCATTCAACCTTTCAAAATGAAGAGATAAGGGTCTCTTAAATAGACTTTTTTGAAATTCATCAACGGTTGAGATCGATTTCAATCAACGGTCAGGATTAAAGGTGAAGTTCAGTCATAAAGGGAGATTTTCAAATTAAAGGGAGTTAACAGATTTAAATTTGAGTAAAATAAGGAGTTAACTGGTTCAATTTGAGTAGAAAAAGGAGTTAACTGATTTGAATCATTTTTTATCAATAGTGAACTGAAAATTTTCCTTTTTGAGCTGAAGAGAGATTTTGTTTAGATATTTAATTTAATACAATGAGATATGCTCTCATAATTACTTTTTCTATTTAATTAAATAATCTTTAATTAATTAGAGACTGTCATGCCTAAACTACGAGGCAAAAGCACACACAATTTTTTTTTTTTTAAAATTATAATTATAATTAAAGTGCTCTAAGTTGAAAAGATTGATAATAGTTTTAGTATAGGTTCTCTACATTATGTCTTAAGATTATAAGCATGAGAACGATTACATTATTGAGATTTGAAACTCTTGTTATAAGATTGATATCAATAAACTTATGTTGTTACATTAACTTACAACAATAAGAAACAATTATTTAAAAGGCAATGTAAATGTATTCGAGTTTAGATTCATTGAAAGTATACAATCAAATCAACTATAAAACTCTTAAACAATTATCAATTTACGAATTAATCAATATTAAAAAAAAATCACTTTAAAGAAAAACAATTTATCTAGAATTAAAACTGAAGATATGTTTGTCAAATTATTAACTTAAAACATTTCAACTATTTTTAACCTATTAATGAACCATCAAAATCTTACTAAGTTTAAATTTAATAAAATAAAAACTAACTAAATATAAATCAAAAATACATTTAAACTATTCAAAAACATATCAGTATAGCACTAATGTTACACCAATTTAAATGAGGATAGATCCTATAAATTAATATTAATTTAACATGATACTTAATTCATAACCAACTACACTTATCATTCTAATCTTAATACAATTTCAAATCAAATACCAAATTCAATTGTCATAAAATTAAAACTATAATAGCCGCTAAACTATATTCAAAATATATATATTCGAAGACAAATTTAATATTAATCTTAAAATCAACAAATCTTTTAACTAATCATTACGTTATGACTTTCTAAGTTGATTTACAACTAAACTAATTGCAAAACTAAACTAACTACATCTAACGTAATCTAATCTTTAAATTAATTAAATACTATTCAAAAAAGAATTAACCAAAAATATAGCTAAATTTATTTAATAATTATCAAAACAAAACTTTGAGATTTAATTGAATTTAATGCTTTAACTCAACTATATATATGTATATAATTTTTAAAAAAAACAAATGAACATAAAAAAAAATGACCATTAATATTAAACTAACCAAATTTCATTGAAAAATAAATAATAAAACTATACTAAATTAAAGCTACTAAAATATAAATATAAATATTTATAATACTTTAAAAAAAAAAACTACCTATCAAGCAATGACTAACTAAAATACTAACTTAACTTAACAAAACTAATCTAACTAATCCCATAATAACACCTTAACATTCTAACTTAATAAAAAAAAACATTAATAAAACAATAAATTACAACTAAACTAACCTGACATCTAACTAACCCTTAACACCTAAGCTACCCCTACACTCTACTCTCCCCACCCCACATTCTAGCTCACCTCTATGCTTCCCAACCCCGTGTGTTGCCCAAGGACTGACCCTGCGTCAGTCCTGTCCCCTCCTCCACCCCAACTTGACACGGGTGAGGACAAGGCCGCCCAATAGTACGCAAGCCCCAATAAATTAAGAAGGTAAGAAAATAAACTTGCCCACTAGCAAGCATAAACATGAGTAAAAACAAAAAAAAACAATGAGCACTCCAACAAAGGAAGATAAAAGGTGGATGGGACATGGGAGAAGGGTGACGTCATCGCCCCCCCCCCCCCCCCCCCCCCCCATGTTGATTTGTTGACAAGCTAAAAAAAAAAAACTTTTTAAATAAAACCTTGTTAAGTAATCATTCCAAACTGATGTCCAAGATGGAAGAGATAGTTAAGACATAAAGTCATAAAGTTTATTAGGTAGCAAGTAGATATTTAGGATATTAGGAATTAGCATAATACTACTTTAGTTATTGATATTCATTTTATTGATTATTAATTTTGAAATTAAATTTGAAACAAAGAATTAAAAGAGAATATTCTCTGTTCCACAAAACTATTTAATTTTTTTTCTTCCATGCAAAATCCAGAGAGCATTTTGCTCTTAGAGAAATTTTTTTTGAAGCTTTATTTTTCTAAGTATGAATTTTTTAAGCAATGTAAATGATCTTTCAAGAAGGGTTGTTATTATTTTATTTTCTTAATGGCTTTAAAACATAGGTCCAATAACTCACAACAATACAATATTTATTTGATGTTCTAATAGGTACGAAATTGTATTGAAATATTAATCATATCCATCTTTTTTTTTTAACATACTTAATCTCAAAATTTCATAATTGAATGTCATCATATTCATCCTATTTTGATGTGCATCTATCAAAATTTAAAATTTGCAAATAAATCACATGACAAGCAATTATACCCAAACACCAATTTTATTGGGAAACCTGATTCAAAGGCTCAGCCGGGAAAGAACCAAGAAGAAAACCCAGCTTCGTTGCCATTACAACAAGCTTAAAATACAATTTACAATAGGATATCAATCCCAAATTTCAACAATTAAATTGGATTTTCTTCAAGACCCTCATCAAGGGATTTATAATGTTTTTTGCAACTCACTATTTGAACCATGGATGGAATAGAATTCAGATCAGGTGACAACAAGCATGACCAAGAACAATTCAAACAAGCATAATCATACATGGTTTACACAATAAGATTAACAATGCATCAAAACTAGGGAAAGGTGGATTCTTACAACTAGGAGAAGTCAAGCACAACACCAAACAGATGCCCAATCGAGGCTATATACAAAGAACTTCCGTTCTTCCATTTCAACATACCAGAATCATACTAGGTTTGTGCTGATAGGTAAGGGCCCATAACACCCTACCCTTTCTCCCTCTTCTCATCTTGAGAAGAGACTCTACATTGGATGGAGTCCGACTATATATATCTTTCCCAAAATTGGTCACTTCTGCCCTCTCCAAGTGTGAGTAATACCAAAACACCCATGCAAGAAAAATCTCAAAATTGCAACATAAACATGAAAGAAAATCAACCAAAAATAACATGGTTTTCAAAGCTTCCCAACATACCCACAAACATACAAACATTGAAACAACAACAAGGTAGCATAAGCATGAAACAAGAATAAAATCTGAACAAGGGAGATGAGAAATCCAACCTTCACAAAGAGGTAATGGCAATGAACAAGTTTGAGTAGAGTTCCCTTCTCCTTACTTCAATCTTCAAGAACTCCTCTCTAAATGTAGAGATTGGGTAACAACCCCAACTAGTCCAATGAAGGCCTCTAAATAAGCCTCCAACTCAACCACCCAAAAGGAGCAATAACTACTTCCACCCACTAGCAATTCTAGAAACTCCTATCTCAACCTACACTATGGTTAAACCCTAAGTAGAGATGAGGTGAGGTAACTTGAGATAACCACTTGCAATTTTTGCACAAAGGTAGAATGACACTTTTTGAGTGGCCTCCAAAGTCAACAAAAGGGGCTTAGGGGTTGGAAAATACCCCCAACCCATACGTATACCCTTTGGGTATAATTATATCATGTTTTAAGCCTTAGGAAAGAAGTTTAGAGCCAAATAAAATCTAGAAATAAAATAGGACCAACTAATAACTCTAAAATGCAGATTAAGCACTAATCTGGATTAAGGGTGACTAAACTCGATTAAGAACCCAATTAGCTGTTGGCATTATGATACATTTTTGTCATTAGTTACAACACTTATTGGATTCTGAATGCTTACCGAGCTCTCACCGGAAGCCAAGCTTTACCTAGTTCTCAGTGTTTATCGAGTAATCAAGGTGAACAAAGAAGTCAGTGTTTACCGAGTAATCAAGGTGAACAAAGAAGTCAGTGTTTACCGAGTGATCAAGGTGAACAAAGCAGCCAGTGTTTACCGAGTGTTCAAGGTAAAGAAAGGAATCAATTTTGACCGAGTAAAGATGTACTAAGATGTAACCGAGAACTTCATGATAACCGAGCTCCTGAGGTTATCAAGGAAATTAATTTTTACCGAGCTCAGACGGATATCAAGGAAACTAACTATCACCGAGTCACAAGGTTCTATCAAGTGTTTCCTTTGATCGCCGAGCTACAGTTCAGATAGAAGTATTCACCGAGTGACATCTCTTCTACCGAGTCTCCAATGGTTACCGAGTTCATAACTACTCGAAGTGTTTAGTATGAACCGTGCCTTCACTTCTACCGAGTGCATGATGATGCCGAGTAACGCAGTGGACGCCGAGTATCAGAAGGACACCGAGTCAGTTCAGTGAACCCGAGTTTTTACCTTGGGCCGACTTTGTATAGAGATTTGCACTTGTTGTTTTGGCCGACCTTGCATGCATTGTTTATTTGGATGGTATATATATGTAATGTATTGTATCATTCAGATTAAAAAAAAAAGTAAGAAATGAGATGAAAAGCAATTGCAATGGCAATAGAAATTGTGATTAATGAAACTGCGAAAGTGTGAAAGAAATACATGCGTGCGAAAGTATGTGTGCTGAGTTGTGAAGATATTCAGCAAGGTCGAGTTTTGGAGCAGAAAATTTTTATCTATCACATCAAGGTGAATCAGAGCATAGCGGATCTTATCAGCAATTAGTTGTAATCAGATCCACTGTTTCATTCTAATAGGTGAATCAGTTTTTGTAAATCCTTTAACAAGGTAGAATTAACAATCTTTTGTAAATCTCCTAATAGAGTGCATACTTTATTGTATGTTTGGAAATCCTCTAACAAGGTGGATCTAGCAATCCTTTGTGCTCCTAACAGGGCAGATCACCAGAAGTGGTCATTGTAAGCCTTAACCGGCCAACTTCATACTGTAGTAACGAAGCTTGTGGGTTTCATCCCCACCCCAGTTTTACTTTCTATTATGAAGGTTTCTGGGTCACCAAATCTGTGTGTTCAAGTGTTGCAAATGATTTTGTTTCATGCTTACAGTAGGTTACTTGGATGAATGGTGAATATATCAGTATACAGTTTTATTGTTTGAAATTTTAGAAGTTACTGATTCACCCCTCCCCTCTCAGTAACTTGTCATATCTTGAATATTTCCAACAATTGGTATCAGAGCTATAAAGTTCTCAAGATAAAAGTTTCATAGCTTGAGCAAAGATCAAGAACAATGGAGATATTCAGACTTGACAAAACTATTGAGAATGAAAAGCTAGATCTGAAAATGGCCATGGCTCAACTCAATGAAGCAAAAGAGCATCTTTCACAATCTTTGAAAAGAAGAAAAGAACTTGAAAAGCAAATGAATGACCATCAGTATGTTGAAGAAAAGATTGAAGATCTCTCACCATCAAATAGTTTAGATGAAGCTGACAAAGCAATCAAAGAGCTCTTAGAAAAGAATGGATCTCTGCAGGAAGAAGTAAGAAAGCTCAAAAGGGAACAAGAAATCCAATCCATCAGGCTATGCGAAATCTTGGAGCAAAGGAACAAGGCAGCTGAAGACTTAGAGGTAAGGAATAATCAATCCTCTCAGCTTGAAAATCTTGTAACTCAATTATCTAATGCAAATGAAGAAATTATGAATCTGAGATCTGAGAATGAGATTTTGAGAAATGACTTAATTACTGAAAGACAAATCAATGCAAGCTTACAAAGTGATCTAATCGCTGAAAAATAAGTCAATGAGAGAATGGTAAAATCTCAAAAGGACATGGATCAATTGAATCTGCAAAATGAAGAAAACTTTCATAAACAAAATGGTAAAGCAGGCCTTGGATACAAGGAAGAAGGTGAATCCTCCAAACAGGGTACTCAAAAGAATCAAAAACCTACTTGCAGCCACTATGGTAAGTTAGGTCATACATCTAACGGATGTTGGAGCAATGGAAAAGGCAAATTTAATGAAAAGTGCTACAATTGCAATCAGCATGGACACAAAGCCAATGAATGCAAAAAGAAACCAAAATTTGAAGGTAAATGTCACAAATGCCAAAAGCAAGGTCATAAGGCATCACAATGCAAATTCAAATCATTTAATCCAGCTGAACAATTTGTCAAAGCAATATTTGGTTGGGACTACAACACTTGGTGCAGATGTCATTATTGTGGAGAATATGGTCATATTGGCATAAACTGTGCAAGGCATCACCTAAGAAAAAGGGATACCACTGTAAGATGTTATACATGTACAGAACTTGGTCATATATCTAAAAACTGCATGAACATAAAGAAAGTTGAGGATGAAAAGAAAATCAAAGTGGAAAATATTCGGAAGCAAATGAAGCAGTAATGGATTCCTAAGTCTACCGAGCTAGATAATTCAAGTGATGGAATGGTCACTCAAGAAGTGAGTGACTCTACCATTTCCAATTAAGACTCATCAGGATAAGATCAGGACTGTATCTACAAAGCAATATCCTAAGCAGTCCTAGAATGAAAATATGATCAAATCAGTATTTCAAATATATCAGGTGTTGGAAAATGAAGATGGTGTAACTGAGAGGGGAGGGGTGAATCAGTTACCACAAAAACATTTTCAAAAGTCCCAAAGATGCCTTAAACTTAGTTGCTGCTGCTACAAAAATCACTGCTTAAAACTTGATAGGTGTTTAGTTAATTTATGAAGCATTTACTAAAATAAGCGACTATGCAAAAGAAAGTAATCATTAACACAGTAGACACCAGATTTACGTGGAAACCCAATATGAGAAAAACCACCAGCAACTAGTCACCAATTTTCACTCTTCTAAAGTGAGCCCTGTTAGGAGCCAACCCTGTTAAAGGTTACAAAACACACTGTTAGGTGTGACCTTGTTAGAGGATTTAATCACCCTGTTAGGAGTGGCCTTGTAAGAGGTCTTTTTGAACAATTCAACTGAATTGCCACCCTGTTAACGGATTTATGAAATGGTTGTTAAACCAACTCTGTTAGGAGATTTTAGAATCACTGTTACAATGGTTAGAAAGCAACAATGAATGATCTAAAAATACATGCAACTTATCTTGCTGAATACAGATCTTAGTTTAGCTCCACGAGATCCTTACTGATCAAATATATCTCTGCAGCTCCAAGATTTCCCTCTGCTCAATTCTGCTTAGGCACACACAAGTCTCTTCCTTGCACTTCCTTGCACTTTTCGTATCTTCATTCTCTCCTCTACTTTTTTTCATCTTGAGCACCTCTTTATATATTATTCATAATACCAGGTCGGCCCAACCAACTTGTTAAAACAATTCCAAAGTCGGCTTGCCCAACCAACTTGACTAAACATATTCTAAAGTCGGCTTGAACTAAAAAACTTTCACTGGCCGACGCTGCTCGGTCAATACAGAACAAAAACTTCCTTCCTGTGTTAACCGGCAGAACTCGGTAAGAACTACAATTATCGAGAAATTCGGTAATCCTACCACTTCCTTTGGAAACCGACTGGACTCGGTAAAAGCTGTCTTCGACTACCGAGTAAGCTCGGTGAAAACTCAGCTTTCCTTAGCTTACCGTGTGAACTCGATTAACACGTAACCGTTCGTTACAAAATTCTTTGATACCCGAGTGATCTCGGTAAGAACTAAACTTTCTTTAGCTTACCGAGTGAACTCGGTTAACACTAACTCACCGTGTGACATACCGGAATGCTCGGTATACACTGCAAAAGGCTTTTACTGACCAACTGAGCTCGGTAGACTCTGTAAATTGTTTTCCTGGTTGATAGAACTTGGTAGACTCTGTCTGATAACTGATATGACATTTGTGTAACATCAAAGACAATACAAAATTACTTAATTGTATCCAACAATCTCCCTCTTTGGCATTGATGGCAACACAACATGTCATAGCAGAAATGAAATTTGAAAGCAAGTCTACTACAACACAACACAATTAACAATTCTCCCTCTAAGATAGAGAACTCTCCCTCTTACAGTAATCTCCCTCTGTGAAGAAATTACTTAATCAAATTTTGGATTTCGAAAAAGATATGACAGTAAAACTGTCCCTCTTTGACAACACATGCCAACGACCATCTAATTTCAAATGAATTTTATTGTACCTTTAGTACTGATTCATATGCAATATTTCCTTGATTTGCTGCATCAACTGATGATTGTTCAATTTTGTAAGAGCTGATGCATCACTAAAACTTATTTTAGTGAACTTCAGATAGGGGAATAACCCTTAACTTACCTCTGAGATACAAAAATGCATCCTTAGGTAAAGGCTTTGTGAATATGTCAGCAATCTGTTCCTTTGTATGTACATATTCCAATCTGATTTCCTTGTCCTGCACCAATTCTCTGACAAAGTGATACTTGATTGCAATGTGCTTAGTCTTAGAATGCATTACTGGATTTTTAGATATATTGATTGCACTTGTGTTATCACAAAACATGACGACTGGTTCCTTGATTTCCATCTTCATGCCTTGTAGCAATTGCTTGAACCAAACAATATTAGAACAGTTTACTCCTGCAGCAACATACTCTGCCTCTGCTGTTGATTGAGCTGTACAGTTTTGCTTTTTGCTTATCCAAGAAACCAACCTCTTTCCAAGAAAGAATGCACCTCCACTTGTGCTTTTTCTGTCGTCAAGGTTTCCTGCCCAATCAGCATCAGTAAACACTTTTAAGTCTAGGTTTCCTCCAAGTTTATACCATAATCCATAATCTTCAGTTCCTTTCAGATATCTCATTATTCTCTTGATTGCCATCATGTGATTTTCTCTTGGTTTGGCTGAAAATCTTGCCACAATTCTAACTGCAAGAGCAATATCTGGCCTAGTATGAACTACATATTGCAACTTTCCAATTATAGATCTGTACAATGTCTGATCTATTTCCTTTGAATCATCTTCTTTGGTAAGTTTTAGTCCAGTACACATGGAAGTTCCAACTGGTTTACAGTCTTCCATACCAAACTTTTTCAATATCTCTTTGATATATTTTGCTTGAGTGATGTAGATGTCATTCTTGTTCTGCTGAATTTGAAGTCCCACAAAGAATTTGATTTCACTGAACATTGACATTTCAAATTCCTTGCTCATTTGTTCTGAAAATTCTTTTCAAAGATCATCATTCCCTGTAAAAATAGTATCATCTACAAATATTTCTGCCAGGACAATCTTATTTTCTGGTCCTTCCTTGATATACAAACTACTATTATCATTATTTCTTTAAAATCCAATTTGAATAAGATAGCTATGCAATCTTTCATACCATGCTCTAGGGGCTTGTTTCAGACCATACAATGCCTTGTGCAATTTGCAAACCATGTTCTTTTTATCTGGATCAATAAAACCTTCAGGTTGTTCAATGTAGACCTCTTCATCCAGTATACCATTTAGAAATGCTAACTTGACATCCATCTGATAAACTTTAAATCCTTTGTAGGCAGCATATGTTAGTAAGGTTCTAACACCTTCCAATCTAGCAATGGGAGCGAAAGTTTCTCCATAATCTATGCCTTCTTCTTGAGAATATCCTTTGCACACTAATCTAGCTTTGTTTCTTGATACTTTACCATTTTCATCCAACTTATTTCTGAAAACCCACTTTGTACCGATTACATTTTTGTCTTTAGGCCTGGGTATAAGAGTCCATGTTTTGTTTTTCTCTATCTGCTCTATTTCTTCATTCATTGCTTCAATCCAATTATCATTTTCTAATGCATCTTTGACAGTTCTAGGTTCAAAATCAGCAAGTAAACAAGTACCCTTCAACTTACTTCTTGTGATGGTTCCATCAAATTTATTTCCAATGATCTGATCTGCTGAATGATGTCTCCTGACATATTTGGCTAGAACAGGTTCTTTTTCTTTTGGATGATTTTTGTCGTTATCTTCTTGCATTTCTCCTCTTTGCTCGGTTTGGTCTGGCTCGATATCAACTGGCACGGTATGTACCTGCCAGGTTACCTCAGGCTCGGTAATCTCTAACTCGGTATTTTCTGACTCGGTAGACGTTGGCTCGGTAGATGTTGGCTCGGTAGATGTTTCCTGCAACTCGGTTAGTGATGACTCGGTAGAAGAAGATTTCTGATTCTCAGATGCAGTTGATATTATATCTGAATCACTAAAGATGAATCTTTTGTAATCTTTTGATTTTTTTCTGCTTTCTTCTTCAGTCTTTTCTGCAAATTCATCAACTTTCACATGTATACTTTCTATGACTTTGTGAGTAGATAAGTTTAAGCATCTATATGCTTTACTCTTACATGAGTATCCAAGCAATATACCTTCATCACCTTTTACATCAAATTTTCCTTTTCTAGATTCTTTCAAGATATAACATTTGCTCCCAAATACTTTCAGATAACTTACATTGGGTTTATAGCCATACCATATTTCGTAGGGAGTTTTGAATGAGTCCTTTTTTAACTGTACTCGGTTTAAGGTATGAACTGCTGTACTGATAGCCTCCTTCCAGTATTTGATAGCAACATTCTTTTCTATCATCAAGGTTCTTGCACAATCTATGATGGATCTGTTCCTTCTTTCAGCTATGCCATTTTGTTCAGGTGTACCTGGTGCTGAAACCTATCTTTTGATTCCTCTTTCAATACAAAAGTTATTAAATTCATGTGAAATAAATTCACCACCTCTGTCTGACCTTAGGCATTTCAATCTTTTTCCTGTTTCTTTTTCTACTCTTGCCAAATACCATTTGAACTTTTCAAATGCTTCTGATTTGTTCCTTAGGTACATGATGGTCATCATTCTTGAATAATCATCAACAAAAAGAATGAAATATTTTTCACCAGTATAGCTTTTAGTTTCAATAGGTCCACATAAGTCAGTATGCACAATTTCTAATAAATCTTCAGACTGATAATTTTTGCTTTTGAAACTAGACTTACCCATCTTTCCAATTTGACAATTCTTGCATAAACCGACCTCTGGTTTCTTTAAATCAGGAATGCCTCTCACTTTCTTGAATTTGCTTATCTTTACTAGATTGTCAAAATTCACATGACATAATCTTTTATGCCATAACCAACTCTCTTCTATTTGAACAATAAAACATGAATGTTCATCAAGTTCAAGATAGAACAAGTTACCTTTAGTTTGAATACCAGATCCAATCAGCTTTCCTTTACCGTTCAGCAGTCTTGCTTTGCCTTGGATGAATTCTACTTTGAGTCCATTGTTGAGTAACTGTGCCACACTCAATAAATTGTGCTTTAGTCCTTCTACCCAATAAGCATTATCACATACAAGTTCATGGGTTAGAGTGATTCTTCCTTTTCCTTTGATGCAACAAGGTTCATTGTTTCCAAATCTTACACTGCCACCATCATACTCTTCAAATTGATCAAACTTTGTTTTATCTCCAGTCATATGATGTGAGCAGCCACTATCAATGATCCATGTATCATTCTTACTTATGTGAGAGATGAGTGTCATTTCTTCATTGTCAGATTCATCTTTTACAGCAATGTAAACAATCTCATCCTCTTCTTCATCATTAGAATCATTAAAATCTTTAGCCATAAAACATGATTTCTTACTTTTATCTTTAAATGATTTGAAATCTTTCTTACTGTTCCATTTATTATCTTTCTTTTCATCTTTATCTTTCTTGTTTAGACACCTTGCAGCAATATGACTGACTTCTTCACATGAAAAGCAGATTAGGGGTACTTTACCTCTGTATTTACCTCTTCCTCTTGAATATTTCTTTGCAAGTAGGGCTTCAATTACTTCAAGGTCGCTGTCAGAGCTCTGATCTGATTGATCTTCACTTTCTAACTGAGATTCCTTCTTCTTTTTGCCTTTGTCCTTGAGTGAGAGCTTGGCTTCAAATGCAGACTCAATGTTCTTTGCAGTTGGAACATAATTATCAAAATTATCTAATTCAAATGCTGTCAATCTTTCAACTATGGCCTCTACGTTTATCTTGTGATTGGCGTCACACCTTCTTTCTTGAATGGCTGATACCCTGATGGCATAAACTGGAAGTAGAGTTCTAAGAACTTTACTTATGACTGTCTCTTCACTGATACTTCCTCCAGAAGCTTTGATAGCACTGACACATGCTTTAATTCTTTCAACATATTTGGCAATATTTTCATCTTCTTTCATTTTTATCTGATCGAACTGTCCTCTCAGACTTTCAGCTTTGGCTCTTCTGACATTGTCATCTCCACCATAGATCTCTTTCAGTCTTTCCCACATTTCATAGGCAGTAGTGCAGTCCTTGACATCATCAAACTCGTCATAACTCAAGGCAGATGCAATATCAATCATCATAATGTTATGAGTCTTCTTTATAGCAATGTCATTGACTGATAATGTACCTGATGGTTCTACATATTTCTCATCAAGATATTTCAGACCAGTGTCACCAATGGAAGCTAGATGAAGTCTCATTAATCCCTGCCATGCTGAGAAGTTGTTTCGGTTAAGCCTTGGGATTTCCCTCTTATAAGACATCTTGATCTTTGGCTTAGATTTTTGAAATCTTCTCCTGCAAGCACCAAAAGCTCTGATACCAATTGTTGGAAAATGAAGATGGTGTAACTGAGAGGGGAGGGGTGAATCAGTTACCACAAAAACATTTTCAAAAGTCTCAAAGATGCCTTAAACTTAGTTGCTGCTGCTACAAAAATCACTGCTTAAAACTTGATAGGTGTTTAGTTAATTTATGAAGCATTTACTGAAATAAGCGACTATGCAAAAGAAAGTAATCATTAACACAGTAGACACCAGATTTACGTGGAAACCCAATATGGGAAAAACCACCAGCAACTAGTCACCAATTTTCACTCTTCTGAAGTGAGCCCTGTTAGGAGCCAACCCTGTTAAAGGTTACAAAACACACTGTTAGGTGTGACCCTGTTAGAGGATTTAATCACCCTGTTAGGAGTGGCCTTGTAAGAGGTCTTTTTGAACAATTCAACTAAATTGCCACCCTGTTAACGGATTTATGAAATGGCTGTTAAACCAACTCTGTTAGGAGATTTTGGAATCACTGTTACAATGGTTAGAAAGCAACAATGAATGATCTGAAAATACATGCAACTTATCTTGCTGAATACAGATCTTAGTTTAGCTCCACGAGATCCTTACTGATCAAATATATCTCTGCAGCTCCAAGATTCCCCTTTGCTCAATTCTGCTTAGGCACACGCAAGTCTCTTCCTTGCACTTCCTTGCACTTTTCGTATATTCATTTTCTCCTCTACTTTTTTTCATCTTGAGCACCTCTTTATATATTATTCATAATACCAGGTCGGCCCAACCAACTTGTTAAAACAATTCCAAAGTCGGCTTGCCCAACCAACTTGACTAAACATATTCTAAAGTCGGCATGAACTAAAAAACTTTCACTGGCCGACGCTGCTCAGTCAATACAGAACAAAAACTTCCTTCCTGTGTTAACCGGCAGAACTTGGTAAGAACTACAATTACCGAGAAATTCGGTAATCCTGCCACTTCCTTTGGAAATCGACTGGACTCGGTAAAAGCTGTCTTCGACTACCGAGTAAGCTCGGTGAAAACTCAGCTTTCCTTAGCTTACCGTGCGAACTCGGTTAACACTTAACCGTTCGTTACAAAATTCTTTGATACCCGAGTGATCTCGATAAGAACTAAACTTTCCTTAGCTTACCGAGTGAACTCGGTTAACACTAACTCACCGTGTGACATATCGGAATGCTCGGTATACACTACAAAAGGCTTTTACTGACCAACTAAGCTAGGTAGAATTGGGATAAGACTCTCCAGCTTATTCTCCAGGTACATTCAGAGTTCATCTCTCATTTTGGTGTTTCTATATAAGTATATATATTCTTTATTCTTTGGCATTATTGTCAAAAAGGGGAAGATTATTGTTGGATATGTATACTATGGGTGAATAAGTGTTTTCAGAAAAATTGTACAAAGGAAGAGATATACAGCTCATGTAAATAATGTATGTACATTCTATGGGGGAGTTGTATATAACAAAGCTATTCTATGGGGGAGTTGTATATAACGAAGCTATGTATATTCAGAATCAGTCATCAGCATGTCAGATAAATTTTATCTCATAAGTGTTTTTGTCACTAATGCCAAAGGGGGAGATTGTTGGCATTATGATACATTTTTGTCATTAGTTACAACACTTATTGGATTCTGAATGCTTACCGAGCTCTCACCGGAAGCCAAGCTTTACCTAGTTCTCAGTGTTTACCGATTAATCAAGGTGAACAAAGAAGTCAGTGTTTACCGAGTAATCAAAGTGAACAAAGAAGTCAGTGTTTACCGAGTGATCAAGGTGAACAAAGCAGCTAGTGTTTACCGAGTGTTCAAGGTAAAGAAAGGAATCAATTTTGACCGAGTAAAGATGTACTAAGATGTAACCGAGAACTTCATGATAACCGAGCTCCTGAGGTTATCAAGGAAATTAATTTTTACCGAGCTCAGACGGATATCAAGGAAACTAACTATCACCGAGTCACAAGGTTCTATCAAGTGTTTCCTTTGATCACCGAGCTACAGTTC
Source organism: Cupressus sempervirens (assembly GCA_028749045.1). Lineage (NCBI taxonomy): Eukaryota > Viridiplantae > Streptophyta > Pinopsida > Cupressales > Cupressaceae > Cupressus > Cupressus sempervirens. The sequence continues at coordinate 674,315,573 of CM053790.1, read as the reverse complement.
AGATAGAAGTATTCACCGAGTGACATCTCTTCTACCGAGTCTCCAGTGGTTACCGAGTTTAGAACTACTCGAAGTGTTTAGTATGAACCGTGCCTTCACTTCTACCGAGTGCATGACGATGCCAAGTAACGCAGTGGACGCCAAGTATCAGAAGGACACCGAGTCAGTTCAGTGAACCCGAGTTTTTACCTTGGTCCGACTTTGTATAGAGATTTGTACTTGTTGTTTTGGCCGACCTTGCATGCATTGTTTATTTGGATGGTATATATATGTAATGTATTGTATCATTCAGATTTAAAAAAAAAGTAAGAAATGAGATGAAAAGCAATTGCAATGGCAATAGAAATTGTGATTAATGAAACTGCGAAAGTGTGAAAGAAATACATGCGTGCGAAAGTATGTGTGCTGAGTTGTGAAGATATTCAGCAAGGTCGAGTTTTGGAGCAGAAAAGTTTTATCTATCACATCAAGGTGAATCAGAGCATAGCGGATCTTATCAGCAATCAGTTGTAATCAGATCCACTGTTTCATTCTAACAGGTGAATCAGTTTTTGTAAATCCTTTAACAAGGTAGACTTAACAGTCTTTTGTAAATCTCCTAACAGAGTGCATACTTTATTGTATGTTTGGAAATCCTCTAACAAGGTGGATCTAGCAATCCTTTGTGCTCCTAACAGGGCAGATCACCAGAAGTGGTCATTGTAAGCCTTAACCGGCCAACTTCATACTGCAGTAACGAAGCTTGTGGGTTTCATCCCCACCCCAGTTTTACTTTCTATTTGGAAGGTTTCTGGGTCACCAAATCTGTGTGTTCAAGTGTTGCAAATGATTTTGTTTCATGCTTACAGTAGGTTACTTGGATGAATGGTGAATATATCAGTATACAGTTTTATCGTTTGAAATTTTAGAAGTTATTGATTCACCCCTCCCCTCTCAGTAACTTGTCATATCTTGAATATTTTCAACATTAGCAAACTGACACCAACTTAAGCCAACTTGGGCCCAAAGGTTACACAACTAACCCTAATCAGCACACTGAAGAACATAAACAATGTACGAGTGTCAAGCGACACTTAAACAACATAATTATGAAGACTAACATTTACTAAACACAGAAAGATACATACATACATCTCATAGTACAACACGTGAATTACGAACAACAAGGTTTCCAAAATTAGCACATAAAGATCAGTTCAGTTCCTCCATCAGTTTCCTCGACTAAAATATTTGCACACTCATTGCACACATTAGTAGTCTCGAAAATCACATGTACATATATACATATCAGAAATTCACATAAATTGAACCATACATCAATCGGGGTTCCTCTCATCCTATTCAATTCTTTAACCATTTAAAATATCTTAAACCAAACTGTTAATCCTACCTCTTACTTAATTCATCGACATACATAAAACATTAAATGACAACATCATCTATCTAAAAGTGACATCACACAAAAAGAAATAATATAATATGTTCTGAGCATCAGATAATGTCTCGACATCTCAAGTCGAGAATTTCAAAATGATAAAGTAACATCTAAGGCTACGAAGGGTCGGGGCGAGGCCTCACAGAGACACTTTTCTTATTTAATTAAATAATTTCATTTAATTAATTAGGAATGGCTTCTCATTTAATTAAATAACATTGTTTAATTAATTAGAAGTAAGTACTCCATTTAATTAAATAATTTCGTTTAATTATTTCAACATTCTTTTTGAAACTAGTCAACTCAAGTCAACTATGGTTAAATCTGGTCAACTTTTGGTCAAACTTGATCTTTGCGTATGTGAATATAAGCAAATGTGAGTATGAATTCTAGCAACAATTCGATGCAAATTCTCATTTAACCTTTCAAAATGAAGAGATGAGGGTCTCTTAAATAGACTTTCCTAGAATTCATCAATGGTCAGGATTAAAGGTGAAGTTCAGTCATAAAGGGAGATTTCCAAATTAAAAGGAGTTAACAGATTTAATTTGAGTAAAATAAAGAGTTAACTTATTCAATTTGAGTAGAAAAAAGAGTTAACTAATTTAACTCATTTTTGATCAATAGTGAACTGGAAATTTTCCTTTTTGAACTGAAGAGAGATTTTATTAAGATATTTAATTTAATAAAATGAGATATAATCTCATAATTACTTTTTCTATTTAATTAAATAATCTTTAATTAATTAGAGCCACTTTTCTTATTTAATTAAATAACTTCATTTAATTAATTAGGAATGACTACTCATTTAATTAAATAACTTTGTTTAATTAATTAGAAGCAAGTACTCCATTTAATTAAATAATTTTGTTTAATTATTTTACAATTCTTTTCAAAACTTGTCAACTCAAGTCAACCTTAGTTAAATCTGGTCCACTTTTGGTCAAACTTGATCCTTGCATATGTGAATATGAGCAAATGTGAGTATGAATTCCAGCAACAATTCGATGCAAATTCTCATTCAACCTTTCAAAATGAAGAGATGAGAGTCTCTTAAATAGACTTTCCTGAAATTGATCAATGGTTGAGATCGATTTCAATCAACGGTCGAGATTAAAGGTGAAGTTCAATCATAAAGGGAGATTTACAAATTAAAGGGAGTTAACAAATTTAATTTGAGTAAAATAAGGAGTTAACTGATTTAACTCATTTTTTATCAATAGTGAACTAGAAATTTTCCTTTTTGAACTAACGAGAGATTTTGTTGAGATATTTAATTTAATAAAATGAGATATGCTCTCATAATTACTTTTTCTATTTAATTAAATAATCTTTAATTAATTAAAGACACTTTCGTTATTTAATTAAATAACTTTATTTAATTAATTAGGAATGACTTCTAATTTAATTAAATAACATTGTTTAATTAATTAGAAGTATGTACTCCATTTAATTAAATAATTTTATTTAATTATTTCAAAATTGTTTTTGAAACTAGTCAACTCAAGTCAACCATGGATAAATCTGGTCAACTTTTGGTCAAATTGGATCTTTGTGTATGTGAATATGAGTAAATGTGAATATGAATTCCAGCAACAATTCGATGCAAATTCTCATTCAATCTTTCAAAATAAAGAGATGAGGGTCTCTTAAATAGACTTTCCTGGAATTCATCAATGGTTGAGATCGATTTCAATCAACGGTCAGGATTAAAGGTGAAGTTCAGTCATAAAAGGAGATTTCAAATTAAAGGGAGTTAACAGATTTAATTTGAGTAAAATAAGGAGTTAACTGATTCAATTTGAGTAGAAAAAGGAGTTAACTGATTTAACTCATTTTTTATCAATAGTGAACTGGAAATTTCCCTTTTTGAACTGAAGAGAGATTTTGTTGAGATATTTAATTTAATAAAATGAGATATGCTCTCATAATTACTTTTTCTATTTAAATAAATAACTTCATTTAATTAATTAGGAATGGCTTCTCATTTAATTAAATAACTTTTTTTAATTAATTAGAAGTAAGTACTCCATTTAAGTAAATAATTTCGTTTAATTATTTCAAAATTCTTTTCGAAACTAGTCAACTTAAGTCAACCATGGTTAAATTTGGTCAACCTTTGGTCAAACTTGATCTTTGCGTATGTGAATATAAGCAAATGTGTGTATGAATTCTAGCAACAATTCGATGCAAATTCTCATTCAACCTTTCAAAATGAAGAGATGAGGGTCTCTTAAATAGACTTTCCTAGAATTCATCAATGGTTAAGATTGATTTCAATCAACGGTCAGCATTAAAGCTGAAGTTCAGTCGTAAAGGGAGATTTTCAAATTAAAGAGAGTTAATGGATTTAATTTGAGTAAAATAAGGAGTTAACTGATTCAATTTGAGTAAAAAAAAGGAGTTAACTGATTTAACTCATTTTTGATCAATAGTGAACTGGAAATTTCCCTTTTTGAACAGAAGAGAGATTTTCTTGAGATATTTAATTTAATAAAATGAGATATGCTCTTATAATTACTTTTTCTATTTAATTAAATATTCTTTTATTAATTAGAGACACTTTTCTTATTTAATTAAATAAATTCCTTTAATTAATTAGGAATGTCTTCTCATTTAATTAAATATCTTCATTTAATTAATTAGAATTAAGTACTCGATTTAATTAAACAATTTCAAATTTTTATTTGAAACTAGTTAACTCAAGTCAATCATGGTTAAATCTGGTCAACATTTGGTCAAAGTTGATTTTTGAGTATATGAATATGAGCAAATGTGAGTATGAATTCTAGCAACAATTCAATGCAAATTCTCGTTCAACTTTTAAAAATGAAGAGATGAGGGTATCTTAAATAGAATTTCCTGGAATTCATCAACGGTTGAGATCAAATTCAATCAATGGTCAAGATTAAAGGTGAAGTTCAGTCATAAAGGGAGATTTCCAAATTAAAGGGAGTTAACAGATTTAATTTGAGTAAAATAAGAAGTTAACTGATTCAATTTGTGTAGAAAAAGGAGTTAACTGATTTAACTTATTTTTGATTAATAGTGAACTAGAAATTTCCCTTTTTGAACTGAAGAGAGATTTTGTTGAGATATTTAATGTAATAAAATGAAATGTGCTCTCATAATTACTTTTTCTATTTAATTAAATAATCTTTAATTAATTATAGATACTTTTCTTATTTAATTAAATAACTTCATTTAATTAATTAGGAATGGCTTCTCATTTAATTAAATGACTTTGTTTAATTAATTAGAAGTAAGTACTCCATTTAATTAAATAATTTCGTTTAATTATTTCAAAATCCTTTTCAAAACTAGGTAACTCAAGTCAACCATGGTTCAATCTGGTCAAATTTTGGTCAAACTTGATCTTTGCGTATCTGAGTATGAGCAAATGTGAGTATGAATTCTAGCAACAATTCGATGCAAATTCTCATTCAACCTTTCAAAATGAAGAGATGAGGGTCTTTTAAATAGACTTTTCTAGAATTCATCAACTGTTGAGATCCATTTCAATCAACGGTCAGGATTAAAGGTGAAGTTCAGTCATAAAGGAAGATTTTCAAATTAAAGGGAGTTAACGGATTTAATTTGAGTAAAATAAGGAGATAAGTGATTCAATTTGAGTAGAAAAAGGAGTTAACTGATTTAACTCATTTTTTATCAATAGTGAACTAGAAATTTCCCTTTTTGAACTGAAGAGAGATTTTGTTGAGATATTTAATTTAATAAAATGAGATATGCTCTCATAATTACATTTTCTACTTAATTAAATAATCTTTAATTAATTAGAGACACTTTTCTTATTTAACTAAATAACTTCATTTAATTAATTAGGAATGGCTTCTCATTTAATTTAATAACTTTGTTTAATTAATTAGAAGTAAGTAATCCATTTAATTAAATAATTTCGTTTAATTATTTCAAAATTCTTTTCAAAAGTAGTCAACTCAAGTCAACCGTGGTTGAATCTGGTCAGGTTTTGCTCAAACTTGATCTTTGCGTATGTGAATATGAGCAAATGTGAGTATGAATTTCAACAACAATTCGATGCAAATTCTCATTCAACCTTTAAAAATGAATAGATGAGTGTCTCTTAAATAGACTTTCCTAGAATTCATCAACGGTTGAGATCGATTTCAATCAATGGTCCGGATTAAAGGTGAAGTTCAGTCATAAAGGGAGATTTTTAAATTAAAGAGAGTTAACAGATTTAATTTGAGTAAAATAAGGAGTTAACTGATTCAATTTGAGTAGAAAAAGAAGTTACCTGGTTTAATTCATTTTTGATCAATAGTGAACTGAAAATTTCACTTTTTGAACTAAAGAGAGATTTTGTTGAGATATTTAATTTAATAAAATGAGATATGCTCTCATAATTACTTTTTTCTATTTAGTTAAATAATCTTTAATTAATTAGACACACTTTTCTAATTTAATTAAATAACTTCATTTAATTAATTAGGAATGGCTTCTCATTTAATTAAATAACATTGTTTAATTAATTAGAAGTATGTACTCCATTTAATTAAATAATTTCATTTAATTATTTTAAAATTCTTTTCGAAACTAGTCAACTCAAGTCAATCGTGGTTAAATATGGTCAACTTTTGGTCAAACTTGATCTTTGAATGTGAATATCAGCAAATGTGAGTATGAATTTCAGCAAAAATTTGATGCAAATTCTCATTCAACCTTTCAAAATAAAGAGATGAGGGTCTCTTAAATAGACTTTCCTAGAATTCATCAATGGTTGAGATTGATTTCAATCAATGGTCAGGATTAAAGGTGAAGTTCAGTCATAAAGGAAGATTTCCAAGTTAAAGGGAGTTAACGAATTTAATTTGAGTAAAATAAGGAGTTAACTGATTCAATTTGAGTAAAAAAAGGAGTTAACCGATTTAACTTATTTTTTATCAATAGTGAACTGGAAATTTCCATTTTTGAACTAAAGAGAGATTTTGTTGAGATATTTAATTTAATAAAATTAGATATGCTCTCATAATTACTTTTTCTATTTAATTAAATAATCTTTAATTAGTTATAGACACTTTTCTTATTTAATTAAATAACTTCATTTAATTAATTAGGAATGGCTTCTCATTTAATTAAATGACTTTGTTTAATTAATTAGAAATAAGTACTTCATTTAATTAAATGATTTCATTTAATTATTTCAAAATTCTTTTCGAATCTAGTCAACTCAAGTCAACCGTGGTCAAATATGGTCAACTTTTCGTCAAACGTGATCTTTGCGTATGTGAATATGAGAAAATGTGAGTAAGAATTCCAGCAACAATTCGATGCAAATTCTCATTCAACCTTTCAAAACGAAGAGATGAGGGTCTCTTAAATAGACTTTCCTAAAATTCATCAATGGTTGAGATCGATTTCAATCAACGGTCAGGATTAAAGGTGAAGTTTAGTCATAAAGGGAGATTTCCAAATTAAAGGGAGTTAACAGATTTAATTTGAGTAAAATAAGGAGTTAAATGATTCAATTTGAGTAGAAAAAGGAATTAACTCATGTAACTCATTTTTGATCCATAGTGAACTGAATATTTCCCTTTTTGAATTGCAGAGAGATTTTGTTGAGATATTTAATTTAATAAAATGAGATATGCTCTCATAATTAATTTTTCTATTTCATTAAATAATCTTTAATTATTTAGAGACACTTTTATTATTTAATTAAATAACTTCATTTAATTAATTACGAATGGCTTCTTATTTAATTAAATAACTTTGTTTAATTAATTAGAAGTAAGTACTTCATTTAATTAAATGATTTCGTTTAATTGTTTCAAAATTCTTTTCAAAACTAGTCAACTCAAGTCAACCGTGGTCAAATATGGTCAACTTTTGGTCAAACGTGATCTTTGCGTATGTGAATATGAGCAAATGTGAGTATGAATTCCAGCAAAAATTCGATGCAAATTCTCATTCAACCTTTCAAAATAAAAAGATGAGGGTATCTTAAATAGACTTTCTTTAAATTCATTAATGGTTAAGATCGATTTCAATCAACGGTCAGGATTAAAGGTGAAGTTCAGTCATAAAGGGAGATTTTCAAATTAAAGGGAGTTAATGGAATTAATTAGAGTAAAATAAGGAGTTAACTGATTCAATTTGAGTAGAAAAAGGTGTTAACTTATTTAACTCATTTTTTATCAGTAGTGAACTGGAAATTTCCCTTTTTGAACTAAAGAGAGATTTTGTTGAGATATTTAATTTAATAAAATGAGATATGCTCTCATAATTACTTTTTCTATTTAATTAAATAATCTTTAATTAATTATAGACACTTTTCTTATTTAATTAAATAACTTCATTTAATTAATTAGGAATGGCTTCTCGTTTAATTAAATAACTTTGTTTAATTAATTAGAAGTAAGTACTCCATTTAATTAAATAATTTCATTTAATTATTTCAAAAAAAAATTTAAAACTACTCAACTCAAGTCAACCGTGGTTAAATTTGGTCAGTTTTTCGTGAAACTTGATCTTTGCATATGTGAATATGAGCAAATGTGACTATGAATTCCAAAAAACAATTCGATGCAAATTCTCATTCAACCTTTCAAAATGAAGAGATGAAGGTCTCTTAAATAGACTTTTCTAGAATTCATCAATGGTTGAGATCGATTTCAATCAACGATCAGGATTAAAGGTGAAGTTCAATCATTAAGAGAGATTTCTAAATTAAAAAGAGTTAACAGATTTAATTTGAGTAAAATAAGGAGTTAACTGATTCAATTTGAGTAGAAAAAGAATTTAACTAATTTAACTCATTTTTGATCAATAGTGAACTGGAAATTTCCATTTTTGAACTGAAGAGAGATTTTATTGAGATATTTAATTTAATAAAATTAGATATTCTCTCATAGTTACTTTTTCTATTTAATTAAATAATCTTTAATTAATTATAGACACTTTTCTTATTTAATTAAATAACTTCATTTAATTAATTAGGAATGGCTTCTTATTTAATTAAATAACTTTGTTTAATTAATTAGAAGTAAGTACTCCATTTAATTAAGTAATTTCATTTAATTATTTCAAAATTCTTTTTGAAACTAGTCAACTCAAGTGAACTGTGTTAAATTTGGTCAGGTTTTGCTCAAACTTGATCTTTGCGTATGTGAATATGAGCAAATGTGACTATGAATTTCAAAAAACAATTTGATGCAAATTCTCATTCAAGCTTTCAAAATGAAGAGATGAGGGTCTCTTAAATAGACTTTCTTGGAATTCATCAATGGTTGATATCGATTTCAATAACGGGTCAGGATTAAAGCTGAAGTTCAGTCATAAAGGGAGATTTCCAAATTAAAGGGAGTTAACGGATTTAATTTGAGTAAAAGAAGGAGTTAACTAATTCAATTTGAGTAGAAAAAGAAGATAACTCATTTAACTCATTTTTTATCAATAGTGAACTAGAAATTTCCTTTTTTGAACTGAAGAGAGATTTTGTTGAAATATTTAATTTAATAAAATGAGATATGCTCTCATAATTACTTTTTCTATTTAATTAAATAATCTTTAATTAATTAGAGACACTTTTCTTATTTAATTAGATAACTTTATTTAATTAATTAGGAATGGCTTCTCATTTAATTAAATAAATTTGTTTAATTAATTAGAAGTACTCCATTTAATTAAATAATTTCAGTTAATTATTTCAAAATTCTTTTTGAAACTAGTCAACTGAAGTCAACTTTGGTTAAATCTGGTCAACTTTTTGTCAAATTTGATCTTTGCGTATGTGAATATGAGCAAATGTGAGTATGAATTCCAACAACAATTCAATGCAAATTCTCATTTCACCTTTCAAAATGAAGAGATGAGGGTCTCTTAATATACTTTTCTCGAATTCGTCAACGGTTAAGATTGATTTCAATCAACGGTCAAGATTAAAGGTGAAGTTCAGTCATAAAGGGAGATTTCCAAATTAAAGGGAGTTAACACATTTAATTTGAGTAAAATTAAGAGTTAACTGATTCAATTTGAGTAGAAAAAGGAGTTAACTGATTTATCTCGTTTTTGATCCATAGCGAACTGAAAATTTCCCTTTTTGAACTTCAAAGAGATTTTGTAGAGATATTTAATTTAATAAAATGAGATATGCTCTCATAATTACTTTTTCTATTTAATTAAATAATCTTTAATTAATTAGAGACACTTTTCTTATTTGCTTTAACAACTTCATTTAATTAATTAAGAATGGCTTCACATTTAATTAAATAACATTGTTTAATTAATTAGAAGTATGTACTCCATTTAATTAAACAATTTCGTTTAATTATTTCAAAATTCTTTTCAAAACTAGTCAACACAAGTCAACCATAGTTTAATCTGCTCAACTTTTGGTCAAACTTGATCTTTGCGTATGTGAATATGAGCAAATGTGAGTATGAATTCCAGAAACGATTCGATGTAAATTCTCATCCAACCTTTCAAAATGAAGAGATGAGGGCCTCTTAAATAGACTTTCCTCAAACTCATCAACGGTTGAGATTGATTTCAATCAATGGTCATGATTAAAGGTGAAGTTCAGTCATAAAGGAAGATTTCAAAATTAAAGAGAGTTAACATATTTAATTTGAGTAAAATAAGGAGTTAACTTATTCAATTTGAGAAGAAAAAGGAGTTAACTGATTTAACTCATTTTGATCCATAGTGAACTGGAAATTTCTCTTTTTGGACTGAAGAGAGATTTTGTTGAGATATTTAATTTAATAAAATGAGATATTCTCTCATAATTACTTATTCTATTTAATTAAATAATCTTTAATTAATTAGAGACACTTTTCTTATTTACTTTAATAACTTCATTTAATTAATTAAGAATGGCTTCTCATTTAATTAAATAACATTGTTTAATTAATTAGAAGTATGTACTCCATTTAATTAAATAATTTCGTTTAATTATTTCAAAATTCTTTTCGAAACTAGTTAACTCAAGTCAACCGTGGTTAAATCTAGTCAACTTTTGCTCAAACATGATCTTTGCGAATGTGAATATGAGCAAATGTGAGTATGAATTCCAGCAACAATTTGATGCAAATTATCATTCAACCTTTTAAAATGAAGAAATGAGGGTCTCTTAAATAGACTTTCTTAGAATTCATCAACGTTTGAGATCGATTTCAATCAACAGTCAGGATTAAAGGTGAAGCTCAGTCATAAAGGGAGATTTCCAAATTAAAGGGAGTTAACAGGTTTAATTTGAGTAAAATAAGCAGTTAACTGATTCAATTTGAGTAGAAAAAGGAGTTAAGTGATTTAACTCATTTTTTATCAATAGTGAACTGGAAATTTCCCTTTTTGAACTGAAGAGAGATTTTGTTGAGATATTTAATTTAAAAAAATGAGATATGCTCTCATAATTACTTTTTCTATTTAATTAAATAATCTATAATTAATTATAGACAATTTTCTTATTTAATTAAATAACTTCATTTAATTAATTAGGAATGGCTTCTCATTTAATTAAATAATTTCGTTTAATTATTTCAAAATTCTTTTCGAAACTAGACAACTCAAGTCAACCGTGGTTAAATCTGGTCAACTTTTGGTCAAACTTGATCTTTGCGTATGTGAATATGAGCAAATGTGAGTATGAATTCCAGCAACAATTCAATGCAAATTCTCATTCAACCTTTCAAAACGAAGAGATGAGGGTCTCTTAAATAGACTTTCTTGGAATTCATCAATGGTTGAGATTGATTTCAATCAACGGTTAGGATTAAAGGTGAAGTTCAGTAATAAACGGAGATTTTCAAATTAAAGGGAGTTAACAGATTTAATTTGAGTAAAATAAGGAGTTAACTGATTCAATTTGAGTAGAAAAAGGAGTTAATTGATTTAACTCATTTTTAATAAATAGTGAACTGCAAATTTCCCTTTTTGAACTAAAGAGAGATTTTGTTGAGATATTTAATTTGATAAAATGAGATATTCTCTCACAATTACTTTTTCTATTTAATTAAATAATCTTTAATTAATTAGAGACACTTTTCTTATTTAACTAAATAACATCGTTTAATTAATTAGGAATGGCTTCTCATTTAATTAAATAACTTTATTTAATTAATTAGAAGTAAGTACTCCATTTAATTAAATAATTTCGTTCAATTATTTCAAAAAAATTTTTGAAACTAGTCAACTCAAGTCAACTGTGGTTAAATCTGGTCAACTTTAGCTCAAACTTGATCTTTGCGTATGTGAATATGAGCAAATGTGAGTATGAATTCCAACAACAATTCGATGCAAATTCTCATTCAACCTTTCAAAATGAAGAGATGAGGCTTTCTTAAATAAACTTTTCTGGAATTCATCAATGGTTGAGATTGATTTCAATCAATGGTCAGGATTAAAGGTGAAGTTCAGTCATAAAGAGAGATTTCTAAATTAAAAGGAGTTAACAGATTTAATTTGAGTAAAATAAGGAGTTAATTGATTCAATTTGAGTAGAAAAAGGAGTTAACTGATTTAACTCATTTTTGATCAATAGTGAACTGGAAATTCCCCTTTTTGAACTGAAGAGAGATTTTGTTGAGATATTTAATTTAATAAAATGAGATATGCTCTCATAATTACTTTTTCTATTTAATTAAATAATTTTTAATTAATTAGAGACACTTTTCTTATTTAATTAATTAGGAATGGCTTCTTATTTAATTAAATAACTTTGTTTAATTAATTAGAAGTAAGTACTCCATTTAATTAAATAATTTTGTTTAATTATTTCAAAATTCTTTTCGAAACTAGTCAACCGTGGTTAAATCTGGTGAACTTTTGATCAAACTTAATGTTTGCGTATGTGAATATGAGCAAATGTGAGTATGAATTCCGTCAAATATTCGATGCAAATTCTCATTCAACCTTTCAAAATGAAGAGATTAGGGTCTCTTAAATAGACTTTCCTGAAATTCATCAATGATTGAGATCGATTTCAATCAGTGGTCAGGATTAAAGGTGTATTTCAGTCATAAAGGGAGATTTCCAAATTAAAGGGAGTTAACAAATTTAATTTGATTAAAATAAGGAGTTAACTGATTCAATTTGATTAGAAAAAGGATATAACTGATTTAACTCATTTTTTATCAATAGTGAATTGAAAATTTTCCTTTTTGAACTGAAGAGAGATTTTGTTGAGATATTTAATTTAATAAAATGAGATATGCTCTCATAATTACTTTTTCTATTTAATTAAATAATCTTTAATTAATTAGAGACACTTTTCTTATTTAATTAAATAACTTCATTTAATTAATTAGGAATGGCTTCTCATTTAATTAAATATCTTTGTTTAATTAATTAGAAGTAAGTACTCCATTTAATTAAATAATTTTTTTTTAATTATTTCAAAATTCTTTTAGAAACTAGTCAACTCAAGTCAACCGTGGTTAAATTTGGTCAAATTTTGGTCAAACTTGATCTTTGCATATGTGAATATGAGCAAATGTGAGTATGAATTCCAGCAACAATTCGATGCAAATTCTCATTCAACCTTTCAAAATGAAGAGATGAGGGTCTCTTAAATAGACTTTCCTGGAATTCATCAACAATTGAAATCGATTTCAATCAACGGTCAGGATTAAAGGTGAAGTTCAGTCATAAAGGGAGATTTCCAAATTAAAGGGAGTTAACAAATTTAATTTGAGTAAAATAAGGAGTTATCTGATTCAATTTGAGTAGAAAAAGGAGTTAACTGATTTAACTCATTTTTGATCAATAGTGAACTGGAAATTTTCCTTTTTGAGCTGAAGAGAGATTTTGTTGAGTTATTTACTTTAATAAAATGAGATATGCTCTCATAATTACTTTTTCTATTTAATTAAATAATCTTTAATTAATTAGAGACACTTTTCTTATTTAATTAAATAACTTCATTTAATTAATTAGGAATGGCTTCTCATTTAATTAAATATCTTTGTTTAATTAATTAGAAGTAAGTATTTCATTTAATTAAATAATTTTGTTTAATTATTTCAAAATTCTTTTCGAAACTAGTCAACTCAAGTGTGAGGCCTCGCCCTGACCCTTCATAGCCTTAGTTGTTATTTTATTATTTTGACACTCACGACTCGAGATGTCGAGACATTATCTGATACTTAGAACATATTATATTATTTTATTTTATGTGATGTCACTTTCAGATATATTGATGTTTGTCATCTAATGTTTTATGTATATGTATGTTGATGAAATCGGTAAACGTACAATTGATACTTTGATTTAAGAGATTTTTTTTTAATGGCTAAGAATTAAGTAAGATGAAAGAAACCCTGATTGATGTATGTTTCAATTTATGTGAATTTCTAATACGTATATATGTACATGTGATTTTCGGGACTACTGATGTGTACAATAAGTGTGCAGATATTTTAGTCGAGAAAATTGACGGAGGAACATAACTGATCTCAATGTGCTAATTTTTGAAACCTTGTTGTTCACAATTCACGTATTGTACTGTGAGATGTATGTATATATCTTCATTGTTCAGTGAATGTTAATGTTCGTAATTATGTTCTTTTAGTGTCGCTTGACACTCGTAAAGTGTTTATGTGCTTCAGTGTGTTGTTTAGGGTTAGTTGTTTAACCTTTGGACCCAAGTTGGTTTAGTTGGTGTTAGTTTGCTAATTGAGTTCTTAATCAAAGTTAGTCATCCCTTAATCTAAATTAGTGTTTAATCTGCAATGTTAGAGTAGTTAGATGGTCCTATTTTATTCCTAGATTTTGTTTGGCTCTAAACCTCTTTCCTAAGGCTTAAAACTTGATATAATTATACCCAAAGGGTACGAGTATGGGTTAGGGGTCTTTTCCAACCCCTAAGCCCCTTTTATTGACTTTTGAGGTCACTCAAAAAGTCTCTTTTTTCCTTTGTGTGAAAATTGACCATGGTTATCTTGAGTTACCTCACCTCATCTCCACTTAGGGTTTAACCATAGTGTAGGTTGAGTTAGGAGTTTCTAGAATTGCTAGTGGGTGGGGTTAGTTATTGAGCCCTTGGGTGGTTGAGTTGGAGGCCTATTTAGAGGTCCTTCTTGGACTTGTGGAGGTTGTTACCCAATCTCTACATTTAAAGAGGAGTTCTTGAAGATTGAAGCAAGGAAAGGGAAGCTCTACTCAAACTTGTTCATTGCCATTACCTCTTTGTGAAGGTTGGAATTCTTAACTCCCTTGTTCAGATTTTTTTCTAGTTTCATGCTTATGCTACCTGGTTGTTGTTTTAATGTTTGTATTTTTGTGGGTATGTTGGGAAGATTTGAAAACCATCTTATTTTGGATGATTTCTTTTCATGTTTTTGTTGCAATTTTGAGATTTTTTTTTTGCATGGGTGTTTTGGTATTACTCACCCTTGGAGAGGGCAGAAGTGACCAATTTTTGGAAAGGTCTATTTAGTTGGACTCCAACTAGTGTAGAGTCTCTTTTCAGGATTAGAAAAGGGAGAAAGGGTAGGGTGTTATGGGCCCCTACCTATCAGCACAAACTTTGTATGATTATGGTATGTTGAAATGAAAGAATGGAAGTTCTTGGTATATAGTCCCGATTGGGCATCTGTTTGGTGTTGTGCTCAACTTCTCCTGGTTGGAAGAATCCAACTTTTCCTAGTTTTGATTCATTGTGAATCCCATTGTGTAAACCTTGCATGATTATGCATGTTTGCTTTTTTTCTTGGTCATGCTTGTTATCACCTGATCAGATTTTGTTTCCTCCTCGGTTCATAGAAATGTGTTGCAGAATTGGATATGGAACCCTTGTTGAAGGTCATGAAGGAAATTTCATTTGAGTGTTGTAATTCAGGATTGAAATCCTATGTAAATTGTATCTCAAAACCTTGTTGGATTGGCAACCAAGCCGGGTTTTCTTCCTGATTCTTTCCCGGCTCAACCTTTGAATCAGGTTAGCCAATAAAATAATGGTTGAGTATATTTTCTTCTCATAAGATTTAATCATAATGTTCAGTTGTATGGATGCTCATCAAAATAGGATGAATAATAGATAAAGGAAAAGATTATGGGAATCTCCTTGCATTGTTCTCATGTGATTTTAAAAAAAAAAATTGTATATATAGGTGAGAAATTAGAATCATAGATAATGTCTTGAACTGTGATATTTCAAGTTTTTAATTTGTTAATGAAGAGAAATTTGATATGATGAAACTTCCAAGTTGATGTATAAGTATTGGATGAATTAGGATTCCTAATTTGAGAACTCAAATTATCTCTTCTTTGTTAAATTTCCTTATGAACAAATCATTTGGACTAAGAGATTATGGATCTCCTTGAATTTTTAAAGCATGAACACACACCTTGAATATAGTATGATTGATAAAACATAGATTATTGGAGAGAAGGAGAAATTATAAACCTTTTTTTCATCCTTGTTAGTATGTTTGTTAGGATTGATGCAATCCTTAGGGAAGAGTGTACTCTTAAGATAATATAAATATAGCAAAGTAATATGCCAAAACTTAGTCTAAAATGGGCTTCAAAAAAAATTGCATCTCCAGGAGTAAAAAACCTCTCTGGAAAATACATGGAGAAAAATTAAATTCCTTATTGGACCACAGAGAATAATCTCAATATTATTCCTTTGACTTGCAATTGAAATCTAATATTAATTCATATAAAAACAATATAAATCAATTACCTTTGAAAATTGAAAGTAATTCAATACATGGTTGTTGTTAATCTTCAACCACAAAACTTTTGCATTAATCCTTAGAAGCTAGGAGGCAAAGCTAGCCTGGGACCCTATGTTCTTTTCAAATTCTAAACCATTATGAAATTCAAACTCTACCCACTTAATTAATTTTTCTCTTACCTTTTTCC